>NMRA01000423.1:224312-289601 GCA_002633005.1 Phoronis australis | reverse complement strand
CCCCCCCCCTTGTGATATCCTAGATCCGCCACTGATTTTGCAAGCGATTTTGGTTTGAATGTGTCCGGATGCACTCCACGGCAGCAGGGGCACGATCCTACCTAATGAGCTAACGGGATTCCTCCCCGCAAGTAGAGAGAAAGAGACAGAGAGAGCGAGACAGAGGGTGACAGGTTTATTAATATAAGTAATATTAGCTCATAATACAGTTTACAGACTAGTACAATAAAACAAACAAAAGCATGATCACAACCCGCAAAGTATAGGCCATAGGCCTACTGACCGGCGACTGAATTGAATTAAATCTAATTATAATTCATTTACCAATGTCTAACAGTAACAATGGCAATTGACTAAAATTGTTACATTATCACACACTCACGTAGTGAATTTATATTTTTAGGCTTATTTTACAGCTGTGCTTTGCCGTCTTCATTTGGGAAGAAATTTCACGGGGGAAGAAATTTCATGCCTTAGACGTGAAATAACTTCCCCTCAATACCGCGCATGCGCAAAAGGGTCAGAGTGGGAAGAAATTTCACGCGACACCGGCAGTATATGACGACCATAGGAGTCATAATAAAATGGCTGCCGAAAAGCAATGCACAGTTGAACAACTCGGCATAAGTAAAAGAAAACGTTTGAATCAACGATTACTATATATTTGTGAGAGCTAAATCAAATCCTATTCAGAGCCTAACTTTGAAGTGGAATAATTGGGTGAGTACGACAACAAGCCGGTTTTATGCTTAAGCGGACCATTGCGTTCCCGAGTATACGACTGTATCATTGAACTCCAAAATATTACCCACACTGCTTTGTGTGACTTGTAGCGCCTCCTCGCGAATAATTTACGAACTGAGATCAAGAAAAAAGTCTTCGGCGCAAGTAAAAACTAGTCACTTAGGACTACTGTAGCTGCTTAGATTGGTTTGGTAATTGTAGCCTTTCATGCCATGGCTCTTTTGAAGCCAGTAGCGCTGCGCCCATGGTACAGACTGAATGGGGAGCTTAACAAATTTTTCAGCACGCTACGATCACGGTTGGCACCTGTTGGTGGAACAGTAGAACATGAAATTCAGGATCAGCAGTCACCTCAAAGCCTTCCTCATGGAGAGACGATCTACACCCATGAGCATTTGGAATTACAGCGGTCCCTTAAAAAGGTTAGTGGTTGTCTGAACTAGTACTATTCTTTTAATTATTAAGACTCGTCCAGTTACTGAAATTCGTGAACTAATAATTTAAACAAGGATTGCTGATGTGTTGCTGATCCTTGTACAGTAGGCCTATGTCAGCGATGTTAAATCCATAACTAAACTATGGCAAGATTATCAACAAAAATATAATAATGGTTGTTGTACCGCCTGTGATGCCGGATACAGTGGAGGTGCAGAGTTTGACAAAGTTTAAGCAGTCTAGTGTCCCCGTTCAATTTTAATTCCCTTCGTAAGTTAATAAGGCGTGAGTCATAAAAGGCAATGAATTAACATTGCCTGTCTGTGTGCGGGATGCTGCAGGTGTACCTATATGCAGCTATCCAGCCGAGGGGCATTGTGTTGCCTAAGGCATGTGGTGCTCCGAAGGTTGTCTGTGTTGTAAGTAGCCGAGATTTCCCAACCCGCACGGGAATCAAACCAGCGACCCCAATAAAACCGGCGAGCATGTTCACCATTCAGCTAATTGGCAATTGCCCGTTAGCGAGTGGCTAAAATGAGAGGTTTATATATGATTCAATGGAAGCACATTTACAGACACTTCACCAGGAATGTGAACACCAAGATTGTCGCTCATACAGGTCCTCGACTCCTGGAACATTTATATCACTATACCATGCATGCTGTCCGAGGTCCGCGAGTACTAGTCGGCAGTGCTTCCTCTGTATATCATCTGTTTGCCAACCATGCCATTTGTAGTAATAGCTGAGATTTCTCAACCTGGGAATCGAACCATCGACCCCGATAAAACCATGCTAATTCAGCTGATAGGCAATTTCCCTTTATAGCAAGTGGCTAGCAGAAGGTTATATATCATTCACCAGAAGCACTTCTGCAACATCAGGGTTATGTTAACCTCATTTTAGTAATATGTAATTTTGCTTAGAACTTAAGCCTACTGAAAGCAAAACTAAGAAGTTAAAAGAAGCTTAAAATGCTTTTGCTTTTCACTGGTTACAAAGCCTACAGCGCAAAATTAACAAAACCTAGTAATTAATTCGAATCCTGACTGTCTTCTTCCAGACACAGACAGGCCTTTAATATAAATTAGATCAAGAGTGCTGGAATATTCCAGATTTATTTTCTGGAGCAATAATGAAGTAGGACATACCATACATACCTGTCGATGCATGAGTGCACGTGATACCACAGACATAAACTCTACATTGGGTAAAGTTTACCTTCACCAACACACCTGTCTGGATTTGGGTTATGTAGATTTTCAGTTCAATTCGATGAATATTTCATAAATCACCACATAGCTTTTCAGTGCCTTAACGCTAAATGAACCCGGTCACATTCTACCCAAAGGCTATGTCGTTGAATTAACAGCCTTAGATGTTCATGTCGAATGCTGCATTCTTGTAGATAATTGACTTGGAGATTAATCCCTATGTTGACGAGTGGGAGGAGAAAGGAGAGTTTCCTGCACATGAGGTCTGTGGAACTCTGGGTAAAGCTGGCTTCCTTGGAGTCACCAAACCACAAGGTATTGGAAAGTTTTGAGTAGGAGGCTATAGAATCTCTCATAAAAGACCCCCATATTATTCATTAACATCATGACATGGTGATAGTGTTTATAGATCTTGCTATACCAAGACTAGGCTAGGCGAGGTGATTTTGTCGCCAAGGACATCAATGAGGACAGCAATGTACATCCCACCTAAGCAGCACGTCAAGTCTATTCATAAAGACATGCCCACGTTAACTGAGCGTGTAAATCTTTGTTAGACAGTAATTGTGCCTTTAATTACTTCTTGGGGAAGTAAGTACAGGTAAACCAGATTGGGTTTATTACATTGAAAACACAAAGGTTATGGTAATGAGCTGTCTACAGGTGATTAGGGTAATTTGGAATCTCAAGTCCTGTTCGCACACAGACTTACCTCGTACTAGTGCAGCTTTCCTCACTTTACGTGGAGCGTCCACGCATGCACACCGTCACATACATCCAATAACTAGCGCAAGGCAGTTGTCACAGCACGCAAAAGAAAGCCTGTCTGTATGTAAGCGCACCAGATGATTACTTCTGCCTTGCCCTAAGTTTGTGGCCATGCAGCGATTGGAAGTGGCACAAGTTACCCTGGAACAAGTCACCCTACCTCTATAAGGTAGAGTAAATTGTCACAATAGGGCAAGTTGCGCTAGTTTAAATAGGGTCCAGACAGCTCCCAAACCAAGCGATAAGTTGTCACAAGTGGGGCAAGTTGCACTAGTTTAAATAGTTTCCAGACAGCTCTCAAATCTAGTTACAACTTGACGTTCTAACAGTAAATTGTAAGGGAATGTCTGTGTGTGGATGGCACTGTGTAAGTCGCGATGCCAAATGCCACCTATGCTACAATATGCTAAGAATGAGCAACTTAGTTTAGTTCATATTACAAAGGACTGTAGTACAATAGGAAAGTTCCCCTTGTGAGTTCGCTGTTACCGCTACCACTAGCGTCACTAAGTGGTGAATAAGCAGTGGTCAAGTTCGAATCGCGAGAACAATAGGGAAGCGCGCATTTTGCAGTGTGATAAATTGCACTAATTCATCCATGGAAACCCCAGAGGTGCTGTTTTTAAGTTTCCTAAGGATCCAGAAATGTAAGGATTATTTGTTATTCAGTAGTATAATACATTGTCTGTTCTGTACACAGTTGGAAGACAAGTCGATCGCTGTCCTGGTGCCGCTGTCGTCTGCAGCTGTAGGCTACTGCACAGGCTACGCTCTGCCTTCTGCAGATACTTTGTTGTTAATGTACGTCAGACTAGGAAGGGAGCATCAGAATGTAGTACGATGTTGTGGTATTGGAAAATCGTCTTGCTCTCTTCTTCTTACTTGTGTTACACCTACTGCACAACCCAGTTGTCTGTACTGGTAGCAGCCTGGCGTATTCAATAGAAAAGACATTCAAAATTGTTGGGTGGAGAAGAAACGCGCAGTGAACTGGGAGCACTTTGTAATGAAAAGTTGGAAAACACCCAGGATGATGGCCAGCAGTCATTACAAACAAAAGTCATCCTTGGGGTCATGCTCAAATCGAGGGCCAAATCTTCTCACAACACATGTTGTCAGTGGTCAGGGGAACAACCAAAATTTTTTGATGATGGGAGGGGCTCAACACTCATGTGGCATACTTCGCTGGGTTTTACCTGTTTAGCACTCCTCCCGTGTCCACAGCCTTGTTTCTGTTCAGGTTTATATTCGTCATTTGGTTTTATGATTTCAGAATACGGTGGACTGGGCCTTGACTATACCTATGGCATTGCAGTCGCAGAAACATTGGGACACATTAATTGTGGGGCTATTCCAATGGCTGTTGGAGTTCAGACTGACATGGCTACTCCTGCCTTGGCCAAGTATGTAGGATATCCTTGAAATGTTGATTCATAGATATTTTATGTGGTAGAGTAGCAATGACTAAGAATTCAGATTGACGTGGCTAACCCAACCCTTTTGTAGTTAAATCTTGAATATACTTGTATGTACTTTTCTGTAGTGTTGTATCAGTGACTATTGGAGGACACACTGACAATGTTACCCCACTCCTGGCTAAGGATGTAGTACTGGGTATTGATGATCTATAGACTGGGAATCTGGGACACACTCTGTAGTGTGGTATTTGTGGTAACAAGTAACTGCTTTACCCATTTGGGTCAATGCTCACATTCGCCTAAACGCCCATGCCTGAGTTTTTTAGTAGTTTGCTCTTGAATGTTCATGAATTTTTATGTCGTGCTTGGATTAAGATAAACTGTTTGAGTTTTTGGTTTCTCAATTTAAATGCCCTGGGTGTTGACAAGAAGGAATCTGAAAACATGAAAGACAAACTGGAATCTTGGGTTGACCATAAGTTGATGAGCTTGTTGATTTTTGTGCTATCGTTGTCTTATCCAGGTTTGGTAGTGACCAGCTGAAGAAAGAGTTTCTAGAGCCTACCATCAGGGGGCAGTATGTGTCATGTCTTGGTGTCAGTGAAGTAGGAGGAGGATCAGATGTCGCAAGTGAGTTCAGAGGTCATGTGGAATAATGTTACTCTGGAGGATTGCAGTTGTTATAAAAATATATGAACTTATTATTTTGAGCTATGCACAACTGTTATGACATTTCTCCACATTTATCATTAGTCAACATGTTATTCACTAGGTGGTGCTGATGAATAAAGGTTGGTCTTTTTGAAACTTGAATAGATTGAGATTGCGGAGCAGTTCTCCACCATGTGACTAAGTGAATAGTTTTACATGCATGCATTTCTACAAGTTTGACACATGCCTCACTAGTGGCACCCTGTGAATTTTAAGTCATCCATTGATTTCTGACTGTATTTATGCAAATTTCAGAGGATATTTTCCATAATTTCAAGGAAAATGGGCTCTTGTGTAGATCGTGCTGTTGGTTACTTTTTGTGTATGTTTTTGAGGCTCATTTTTAGGAAAGTATCCCACACGTTGATGCCCTTTAATCATTGGTGGTACATGGTGGTGGCCATGCGTAGCATAGCATCCCTACAACTAGCCCCTGAATGTCATGCTCAACGGCGAATTGATCCAATTAAAACAGTGTTTTTCTTAATTTTAGTATATTGATTCAGCATTATGGTTATCATATGTTTTTGTCTAAAATTTTTACACTGAAATGGTTCGTGTATTGTTACAAAACAACGGTGTGTGTATTTGTAACAGTGGCTTTACCAGAAGAGGTCGCTATTGTATTTGTTATCATCTTTTGACTTGCTACAGGTGTGAAGACAACAGCCGTGCGTGATGGCGATGACCTGGTCATCAACGGAGGCAAGATGTGGATTACAAATGCTTTCCAAGCTGACTGGATGTGTATGCTAGCTAACACCAGTAAAGGACCTCCACATAAGAACAAGTCACTCATATGTGTGCCCATGGACTTACCAGGTGAGATGAATCTATGAATTTGCCTAGAAATGCACTTACTCTGGGAGTAACTCCGATATCAGTAGTTTACAAATGAATATCTTGTCTAAAACTGACAGTTTATTTCGGCAATGGTTTTCACCCCATTATTTAGCGATTTATTTGTAAAGTTTTCTGTTGATTTCTTTACCTATTTTGCCAAAGTTTAGCAGACAGATTGTTTTGAAAATACTGAATTCTTAAGATGTCCTAATGTTTTCCTTAATTGTGTTTTGCGGAGCCTGGAAATGGACAAAGTGTTTATGAATTAAGATTTTGAGGAAGATCCCAACATAACAGCAGAAAACACACTATTTGGTTACACCAAAATCCATCCAATCAAACTGCATACTGTAATACGTGCACATGTCTTAGAACTGAATCAGAATGATATGCAATCAGGCCATGTAGATGGTTCTGGTTAACTAAACATTCACTGTTACGGAAAGAGAACCCCATGATATGGGGCTGGGTGATTATCGCTGTTTGTGTCCAAGCAAATCACAGGTCATTTGTTGATTAAGTTTAATCATAGAAGCCCCTAATCCAAAGATTAGAGTTTTTGGTATTGAATATTACTGAAGGTGGATACGCTGAGACTAATGTGGATACACTGGGACTAAGGTGGATACGCTGGGAATCAAGCGGTGACCGTCTGTGTTTAGAGATGGAAGTGTTATCTCTGTTAACATGTCGGCGCGGCAAAAGTGATGTGGTTCTCAAACTCTTTGAAGATCTCCAAACTGAGCAATGGTGTGTCCTCGTAATGCATTCCTTCTGACAGCGATGTGAAAAATTTCTATGGAGTGGAATAACAGCATGTACAGTACAACTTAACGTGGCCTCCTTCCCTCTCTCTTTCCCTCCCCCCTTCCCCCTTCATCTCTCCCTCATTGAGTCATTTTACACCCAACCGAACTGTCTAGTCGCATGAAAAGCATAGCTCTAAGTATTAACAATAAATTATTGTCTCCCTATCTACTTATATTTCAGGTATCACTTTTGCAAAAAAGATTGACAAGATGGGTATGCGGTCATCTGACACTGCTCAACTGTATTTTGAGAATGTCCGTGTACCTGCCTCTCACATCGTTGGCCAAGAGGGGATGGGATTCACATATCAGATGTTGCAGTTCCAGGAAGAGAGAATGTTAGCTTGTGCATTAGGTGAGCTGGCAGCAGTTGAATGAATTGACCCTAACTCCATGTTAAGGCAAATGGTTTGTTGTCCAGTAGATGAAATTTCCTTCTTTGCTAAAGTTAGAAGTTATATGTTACACACTTCTTGGTGAAATCCGCCACAAATGTGACTGCTGTATACTCAACAGCTGAGTTGAGGCACTAGAGATGCACAACCTACATTATAATTGAGTCTTGGTAAACCTGTGCCTTAATCACAATACCACTGTTGGTTAATTGCTGTATTCAATTATTGTGTTTTATCATGATTATCTACCATTTCCTCTTCATTGCATCATGTGTCTCCAACATTATTTTTGCTTCAAATGTCATTTTGTTCTTGAACAGTTGTTAACTTCAGTGCAAGTGAAGTTTCTCTCGTTTCCTTCATTTGCTGAAACTAGAAGATGCCTTTGAGGCATTCTTGATTTTTTTCTAAAAACTGTTCCTTGAAATATTTAATCCTTGAGTGAAATGCTAATATTAGTTTGTCTTACTGATAGCATTGTGGTGGAGGTTTTGATAACTGTTTATTGCCGTGACACATTGACTATACATTTACCATTTTGTAGCATGGTTTTGCCGTTGATAGATTTGATACAATACACAAGTCAACTGAATATTGCCTGACTACAGTACATATTACAGCAACTGTTATATTGCAGGTCTTCAGCCTCTGACCAACCTAATACAGCAAACAGCCGAGTATTGCCGTGAAAGAAAAATATTTGGCCAGTCCATTTTAGACTATCAAACGGTTCACTTCCGATTGGCTGAATTGGAGACTGAGGTGGAGTTACTGCGATCATTACTCTACAGAACTGTTGGTAAGGAACTTTACCGAGTGTCTGTGACCTAGGGATTCTATGTTCCTCTGGAAAACAGTGTTACCATAGCCTATAGTAGGACTAAGTTGGTGAACAAACTATGCTAAATGCTTGAAACATCAAAAGACATCAGTATGCAGGCAGACCTGTCTAAATTTCTACTGTTTTTGATGGAACTTTAAAATTTAAGGTGTTCGTTTACAATTATAATCCCAGTGGTACGTTAAACTACAAATGCTGGAACTTACTTACCAGACCAATCATACAATGTTACTGTAACATGACAATACCATAGTTTACTGAGTCAGACGTTTCTTCTAAGTATGAGCAAAACTACACTGTGACTTTCATTGATAAAGGCAGCATTGTTAAACAGTTGGAGAAAACTGCTGCACGCATTTACACTATTTGGATGGACAAATAACATTTGCTGTTATGTAGTGTTTACTGTTTCTAGTATGCTATGTAATTGGTTTTGATATCGTTGCTTCCAGCTTTATATGTGCAAGGTGAAGATGTTACTAAACTAGCATCTATGTGTAAACTGAAAGTGGGGCGCTTGAGTCGTGAGGTGACTGATAGTTGTCTACAGTTCTGGGGAGGGATGGGCTTCACCAATGAAGTGTTAGTCAGTCGTCTATACAGGTGAGTTGTCACGAGGCTGGTGTCTACAGCGCTAAAATATAGTTTAAGCCGCTGTAATCTCAGCTTCCTTCAAAAACTTTATGTTGGCTTTAACCATTAAGTTATTGGTCTCAACTTGTTCACTTTACTTGATTCGTGAGGTTATTTCAGAGTTTGGAAAAAACTGACAGTAACTGTTATTGGTTGAGACCAGGTTTGACTATGTGGCTTCTCAACATGGGTTGTTTTATGTGCGGAGGATCTTTTGAGCAATAACATACTGTTAGTTTTATTCAAGCCCAGTGAGGAACAATTTGGGACCAGTTTCAGTAAGAGATGTAAATACTTTATTCAGTTATTTTGTATGAAACGCTAGTTTTAGTCTTATTGTGAAATGAATTGGGAATACTGTCATTTTGATAGCAAGCCTACAAAACTATGTTTCGGGAAAATGAGAAATTTTAATTTTAGTGTTTTTTTATTGTCTATTCAAAGTAGTAGCGTATCTTTAAGACACATTCTTAAAAGAATGTCAAATTCGTGTTGTGAAAATGATAACCACTTCCACTGTAGACTGTAATTGACTCGTAATGTGACCATTCATTTTCAGAGACCTGCGCCTGGTTTCCATAGGAGGCGGAGCTGATGAAGTCATGCTGTCAATCATTGCAAAATACATGAACATGCTACCCAAAGCATGATGATGCAGGCTTTGGATAATATAAATTCACTGTGATAGGCAAATGTCTGTACTTTACAATATTCTGGTACAATTATAGTTAATTGAAATTTGACAACTTTTTGTCTCTTACTTTGAAAATTGACAAAATCATGGAGTGAAAATTTCAACTTATTGTAAAATGACTGTATAATTTCTAATCTGGGTTTTATTATAACTCCTATGAAGCAAGATGATTTTCAATTTCTGTCAATTTTAACCCACAAAACTGCTGTTATGATAATTTCACAAATTTCAAGTCATAGCAGCAGTCTGTTAAGCCGTCAGGGTGGAATAACGAAGTTGGCCGAACTTTATATTCCAGTCTGGTGCGAGACACTGCAAGTCAGGCAAACTGTCTGATCCCCAAACAATGGAGTTGTGTATTTTTTATCACCCTGTGTATGTTAAGTGTTAATAATTGCCGAGTAATATTGAAGAATCAGCGCAAAATGTTCAAAAGGTGTGACTTGAAAGAAAAAACAACCTCCATTGTATTGTTTATTGTTGATTGTCTTAATAAATTATTTTAACCATACTAGTTCATCACTTGAAAGTTTGTTCTGGATGTGTGTGTCTTTAGGTTAACACACTGATATGTGAAACTGTGCTTATATCTTGAGGTCTGTTTCATGAAAAATGACTTGAGACAGAAATTTGGTGTGGCGGTCTACATAACTTTTACTGAAAAATAATGAAGTCTCACTTGACCAAAAGTGCAGAATATGTGATGTGACATGGGAGTATAAGGCCTAATTTCTGTCTGTAAGTCGCCTTCATTAAAGGGACAATTAAATGTATGCGCCTAACTGTGAAACAAGCAAAATCCAACTTTTTAAAATTGATAGCAATTTTAACAACGAAACTGGTCTGTTGGTGTTGATTTGTATTCAATTCAATACGTATTATTTGAGTGAAAATTGGTAGTGAAATACTGGCTTACTGGAAAGGGCCAAGTTAAAAAACTAGAACATTTGAATCTGTCCGAGTAAAATGAAGATCAGACATGCTGTAATTGAAAATTTGTTTTTAGACATGCTGTAATTGAAAATTTGTTTTTAGACATGCTGTAATTGAAAATTTGTTTTTGAAAAGCTCTTGTTACTGTGATAATCAACTTTATTCTGAAAAGTTCTTTAAAATCACATGGATTACAAAATCATGATTTGTGATCAACTTTAAGAATAACATGTCAGATGGTATCTTCACATCCAAATGTCCATTTGTTCTGTTTTAGCATCAAGTGTCACATTGAAAATTAACAGCAACATAAGCATATAACCCTTACAATACTAAAAACAGACACACTGATAGGAACTTTGTTTGATACAAAGTTACATCTTTTGTCTTTATAAATTTCAGCCTAACATAACATTTACACAATATTGCTTAAGAGCAAAGCTGCTAGACAAAAGTGCATATCTTTGCAATCACTGGTCATTTAGTATTATGGCAATCCCTCACTTACTCTGCACAAAAATGAACTGTAATCTGTATACATGTGGTGACTATATTGACTTTACTCCTAGTACTGTACATCTGTGTCTGGTTTCATGAAGCAGTTCCAAATAGAGACTCGATCGAGTTCCCTAAATATACTGCGTAGTTGTGGGCTTGTGAGAACACCAATTGCTCTTACACTGTTAGAGCCAATTTTTGGCTTTGATAAAAATAGAGAGTGAATTCTACATCGAATTCTCAGTATTATTGAAAATACGAAGGGACCTTTTCATGCAATGCCCTCAATTTAAGGACTAAGTCCCTAGTTGTTCTAACTCAGTCAGTTTTTAGTTACATAATTATAAAATGTCATTAGTCAAATAAGAGCTTAAATGATAGAAAAATAGTACATCATTATTTGAGTTACGAACGAAACAAATAAGCAAAGATTTAGGTTAGTCCCTTCATGCAACCAGGCAAAGAAACTCAGAAATCACAGCTAACTTTTTGTTAAAACCACCATAAACCACACCCTGGTGTTTAGAGTTTCTTTACTGGCATATTTGCTTTGCCAAAGCAACGTCATCATGTACCTAATATCTTTTACTTAAATTGAAATTATGTCTTCTCGCCTGAAATTCCCCCACATCCATAATGCCAGGGCAGCATACTAACCACTCATGACAGGGTACTAAACAGGCATAGTCTAAGACAACGATACATCAGTTCTTCTCAAGCCAAGAAATTTCCATGGAAATCTGAGTAAGAATTTAAAATGAGTCCAGTTACAGTAAAAGGTCTCCATTATAAGTTGATTTTTGATGGGGTGTGTCTGAGGTCATTGTCCTTTAAATGAACAAGATGAATCCCATTTCATAACTTACAACAAGTGATTTGATTCATGAGTTTTGTCTTTGATAACCAAAATCACCACTAGAAGAGTTATTTCAACTGATCAATATCAATAAGTCACGTGACTCCTACTGACCACAAGAGAATGAGATTGAAAATTTAATGTTTGCACAAAACGGCTAAAAGTACTTTAAATTAGTTTTGGCACACGCAGCAAAACCTTCTGGTATAAATTCTTCAATTTGGAACAAATTGCAATACAGAGGCTTGCATATTGTTTCAAATGCTCAAGATATCAAATGTTTGAAAATAGCCAAGTAGAACATGCTTTACCAGTGAGTTTTTGTTCAGTTGATTTTATTACTAGTGACCCTGTTTCTTGTGCTTTGATACACTCCTTGAGGATGATAAACTGAACTTCATTGAAAAGTCATTTTTGTAGACAAATTTGACAAAATGAAATTTCACCTGTCTGCCACACTGTGTTTCAAACTGAAGAATTTTTAAAGTAGAGTATGATGTCAAAACGTGAACGTTTCGGGTACTGTGGATTGAATAAACAACGCTGTACCACGTACAAATTCTGATTATTCTATGAATCATTTTTGCGAAGCCAGGGATGCACGTGCATAACTTTTGTCTGCATATTAAGAAGGTGAAAGACATTAATTTATTCAACGCTAACATTCTTACAAAAATACTGTGAACAAACTTATTATACACCAGTGTACAAGTATCCACCACCTGGATAATCAAACATAAGTAATCCAGCCTCCAAACATTTAAGAATTGCATTTTTTCGGGTTATGGTAAAGCTTCCCCAATTGAGGACACAATGTGGCCGGCAAGTGAAATTTATTTTTTTCATTCTTTCCATCTAGCATACTAGAATGCAGCACCTAATTTATGCTCAAATTTTGTACCATAGTTACCAACAAACAGTTTTGAAAAACTGCTGGCATTCAGCACCCCGGAAAAATGAAAATAAAAATAAAGCCAGCACATTTTGGCTTTGATTTTGTCTGAAACTGGCTTATTCTACCATAAAATGCATTTTCACAGTTAACAATCTGGCCATATTTATACAATATTATCTTGTTTATGCAGTATATATATCACAGAGACTCACTAACTTATTAAGTCTTCACAACCCAATTTAAGAAGCACAACATTTAGTGGACAAGGCAGTTCTAACAAGACACATGACAAAATCCAGTAGTCTGATTGGCTATTTCGAGGATATTCTGCCTTTTGGAAAGCTCAAACATGCTACTGCACATGAACTTAGTTTGGTGAAGAAATTGGTATTCATTTAACTCATTCCCTGTCAGGGAGACCAAAAACTATATTTACCATATGGTGAATAGGGGCGAATGAGTTAAACCACATGCACGAATTTTTACCTCATGGCAGATCAGACTACCAAGACGATGGAACATCAGCTAATTACAACAAGACGGCCATTACAAAGGCATCTCATAAAAATTATATGGCTAGTTCAAGCAGTCATAACACTGCTTCATTGATCAAACTCTGACCAATTAATATGCCATGCCTGAACAAAGCTCAACCACGTCAGAACTTAACCTTCTTTTGTAAAGAACCCTGATCTGCCAATCTTCAGAAGGCTGACCAGACATCTTACAGTCAAGCACAAAATAATTTCCTTATTCATCTGAAGAGACACCTTACAACTATTATCACCAACTACTGTTTTAAAAATAAGCTTTATCATCAATTCCTATGGCACCAACTCTTAAACACCAGTCTGGCACAACATTATCACAGCAAGATGGGAGGCAGCATTTGAAATGGTATTACTACTGGTGATTTGCCTCCAAATTCTTTAATTATGCATGTCTATAATTTATATAGTTCAGTGACCTAGATCTAGTAAAGCATATGGAAGCTGACGACTAGCTGGACGACCAACAATGCCTATCAGAATCAAGTCACTGAGCTTTTGTGGAATCATGCAAACTTGCAACTTGTTCTGTCTCAAGTTCTAAGAAGTCACAAACTGATTTTCTGTCAATTTGGTAATTTGTGCAACTTTAAAACCACAATAAGCCACAGTGAATCCCTTCTAAAGCTACCCGCTAATAGAACCCTCATCAGTTGACATATGCCCACAATTACGTCTCAACCGCACATTCATTCCACAATCTTATTGCTAATATAACAAATGATGAAACAGAGGAAACTTTCAACCCGATGAGTCTCCATCTATGCGCTCACACCAAAGTAAGCCATCTATTAATTAAACATTCTTTAACTTAGGTGCTATGAAAGAGACATTATCGCCGAGAAAAGAGATTTTCTGAGATCTGCCTCCACCTGGATTAGAGCCTGCAACCCCTGCGGTCACAGTCTAATACTCTGTTGATGGAGATAAATCCCAGTTGAAAAATGTCAGTGTCTCAAAGCGTACTAGTCTGGTAAAGTCACAAGCCACAACTGACTGACACACAACGGTGAGAGTTGGCGATATGCGATGAAGCCAGAAAAACAGCACGCATTCTGCTATTTAATAATTCTGGTCAAAGCTAAGAACTTATAAAGGAGTCTATCTCACCCAGCAATGATTCCAAAAATGTGTTTTCAGCTGAAAAAATGATAGTGTCCCCTCAAATCTCACACCATGTACTCACAACTAATGAAGCCAGCAGTTAANTATATAGTTCAGTGACCTAGATCTAGTAAAGCATATGGAAGCTGACGACTCGCTGAACGACCAACAATGCCTATCAGAATCAAGTCACTGAGCTTTTGTGGAATTATGCAAACTTGCAACTTGTTCTGTCTCAAGTTCTAAGAAGTCTGTCAATTTGGTAATTTGTGCAACTTTAAAACCACAATAAGCCACAGTGAATCCCTTCTAAAGCTACCCGCTAATAGAACCCTCATCAGTTGACATATGCCCACAATTAAGTCTCAACCGCACATTCATTCCACAATCTTATTGCTAATATAACAAATGATGAAACAGAGGAAACTTTCAACCCGATGAGTCTTCATCTATGCGCTCACACCAAAGTAAGCCATCTATTAATTAAACATTCTTTAACTTAGGTGCTATGAAAGAGACATTATCGGCGAGAAAAGAGATTTTCTGAGATCTGCCTCCACGTGGATTAGAGCCTTTAACCCCTGCGGTCAATACTCTGTTGATGGAGATAAATCCCAGTTGAAAAATGTCAGTGTCTCAAAGCGTACTAGTCTGGTAAAGTCACAAGCCACAACTGACTGACACACAACGGTGAGAGTTGGCGATATGCGATGAAGCCAGAAAAGCAGCACGCATTCTGCTATTTAATAATTCTGGTCAAAGCTAAGAACTTATAAAGGAGTCTATCTCACCCAGCAATGATTCCAAAAATGTGTTTTCAGCTGAAAAAACGATAGTGTCCCCTCAAATCTCACACCATGTACTCACAACTAATGAAGCCAGCAGTTAATTACCAACCCCTACTTGAGTCACCAACACTTTTCACCAAGCTCACAGACAACTGAACCTCCGTCAAATTGTTTTCATCATGCCCATACCTAGCCGAGTCATTATATAACACTTTCATTACTACCAGGTTGAATCGGTATCCCAATTCTTCATGAAATTAATAACAGGTTGAGCCTCACTGCCTCGGCAAGGTGCCCATCACAGCTTTGTACAGTTTTGACTTCACCGCCGACGTTTTTTTTATTCCTACGATGATTAGCTTGCCGTCCTTCAGGGCCACCATTATATGACTGTTACCATTGGTAACGCTCAAACATTTGATGGGTACGTACAGAGGCATAGAGGTGATGGTCTTTAACCTGCAAATTTGTGTAATGCGTAAGTCCTTACTAATTGTTAAAGACAGACAACAATGATACATTCTGATGTCACTAGATTACTAAAACTGCCGAACACCATGTCTATGTTTAGCATTGAAGAGGAGAAGTTTTGCCTGAAAATGTAGCAATAAAAATGAATAATTGTTCATCTAAAAATTAAAACCATCAGTAACCAAAACTTGAGATCAGCCCACTGGCTTACAAAATCCTGTATACCAATAACAACAAAAAGCTCTTTATTCAAACAAAAGTGTATTAAAATACTCAACTTTCTTCGTTAATTTAAACAATCTAAAACAACTAACTCTTACAAATTCACTTAAAAGAGTATGATTTCTCTCATTCTCGAGTCTTACCCAAATATCTCTTTGAAATACAGCGTGCCTTGGTTGTCACCAAGTATCACATAATCATCCGAGATCAACATGTGAGACACAGGGTATGCTTGCTTCTCATGTGATAAGCACTTGCCGTTGACAGAGTAGACAAACACATGACTATCCTGTGATCAAGAGCGACAAGTCAACATTATCATAAAATGAACAAACAGAAAAGAAAATTCTGCTACCCCAAATCTTCCAAACAACATCAACAGAACATAGTGAAACATGCTGAAATCGTATACTTGAATGTGAAAACTTAAATTTGCTACTAACTTTTCTTTCATGTTGAAAATTACCATTACGGTAATGAAGAAATGGCATTTACAAAAGACTTGGCTCATAAAAATCAAGTTAAGTTATTCAGTCACTCTAACAGACTTGAGTATAACTGTTCATTGAAAATTGCCATGAATGAATTGAAAGCACTGTTTGATTGTAAGTTAAGGCTGCATTTCTTAATTCAAAAATCCACTCCCGACAACCACTTAAATCACCTGACCACTTGTGAATGTAGAGAGCAAGTATTTGCAGTGAAGCTCGATTTCAACGTGAATAATCAAATTGACACTGTTTAACACAAGACATCATTAGCACAAGGACTCCAATAATTTACATTGTATGGTTAGTAACTACTTACTCTTGCATTTTGCAAGGATTGCCCATTGAACACAATGTGCCCCATGTCTGATATGACTAAGAATGGTATTGCCTGGGGACAGTCGTCTGCCACTGGATGGAGAGTTCTAGTATAGAGGCCCTTACGTACAGTGTGTACATTGACTGTGCCATCCTGGAGAAGAAGTAAGGAAAAATACACATATTAAAAGAGAAAGCTGTGTCCAATATCTCTGACCCCAAACAGTAGTGAAAGGGTGCAATGCTCCACTACAAAGGCCCCTATGTAGTTGAGGAACACATGAATGTGAAATTAACCAGGGACACTAACTCAACAAAAATCATTTTCCAAACAAAACATTCTGGGTCAAGATTCAAAACAAAACCTATTGTACTGTACTGGTGATTACTGGGATGGTATAATATAGGGTACATTTTTCACTAACACATCCTCTAATCCTTCTGCCAATAGACCTCTGTACGCACCTTTGAGGCAGACACAGCAATGTCCAGCTCTATAGAGATAGCCACAGCGCTAACCTCCTGATCGTGCCCATACAAAACATGGCTAGGTCTTTCCTGCACTGTCGTACTGACACCATTGTGCTGGGATATTGGCCAGATCATACACGTTGTGTCGCGTGACCCGGTGATCAGGTGACTACCACAGTAGTCCAAGGCCAAGCATGTGACGATATCTGCAAGGAATTTGGAATCTAGCTGGTGACCCTTTATCCATGAATGCAAAATGTGCTACACACATTTTCTTGTACAACATATAGTCATAAGTCACGAACATAACATTTAGTTTCTATGGTGATTCAAAACCTTTAATTTTTAACATCGTTGTGACATTGAAAGACAATCCTCCAGATTTTTTGCACATGCATAGTAAAAAACCAATGAAATATTGTACCTGATGCTTTAGAGAGCACACATTCCATGAAATAAAAATTTTCACAGATTCCTGCATAAAAGTGTGAGTAACATACATTTTCACACTGTATGCACACGGACCAAGTAAGAAGAAAAGATTTTTTCAGTGGTTCCAATAGACCACCAGGTAAACCTTTTTTCTGAAATAGACAGCCATGAAGCTTTTTTGGTGAAAGGTGGTTATTAACAATTACTCACCAGTATGGCGGACAATATGGGCCACACTCCGGCCCTTGACCATACTATAAACTCTCAGACTGTTGTCCCAGTGACCTCCAGAGAACAGCAGCTTGGCATCGTGGGAGCAGACAAACAAGTTAGCACTGATAGGCAGACCAGGAGCAAAAGGGCCAGCAATGACACGCTTGGATCTACATGGACAGAATACAAAACAGAAGTAAATGTTACAGATCCAGTAGAGCAGTGGTTGAGTGCTCGCCAATTGAAAGTATTCAGTTAAGAGGGCTGGAACGTCGCTAGCTACAACTCGGCTCGACTCAGGTATGAATAAAGGTATCTAAATAGCATTAACTGTGAACGTCATATGAATGTTATATGAATGACTAGTGTTAGTGACTTGTCTAAAGGCAGTTCCCATCATACGTTTGGAATACTGTCTCAGGAATTGACATAAAACATGAACGGTTTTGCAGTCTGGGTAACAATGCTTTGATAAACACTTAAGGAGTCAAAAGTGGCATATGAGCTGGCGTCAGTATTATTGCTCGCCTACATAGCAATCCTTCAGGTAGAAATGGACCGGGCATGCTTTAAATGCCGGTTTCACAATACTTTCCAAAGGCCAAGCAACTGCAAAATGCAAACAGTTGTAGGACCCAGAATAAAATCATACCTAAAATATCACTATCAACTTGAAAACATTTCAAAAAATTTTCAAAAATTAATTTGGTAGCTAGTCATATGCTAAACAATTTGACAAAACTGACAAGACCAAAAATTTGAGAAGTTTGAAAAAACATAATGTCCCTATGATGCCACTGAGCATTGTGACCAAGTCATAACCTTCTCAAGGAAAATACATCACAGTGACTTACTTTGAGCCAGCCAGCAGAGGATCCCGCTCAAAAGTGAAGTAGTTTGATATAGACTTGTCATAAGGCAGCCACTTGTGGATACCCAATACTCCTGATACTGACACGGTTATCTGCAGAACACAGAGAAACAACACTACATTTGGTCGTGTAATTCAATAGGTAAAAATTCTTCAAATTCCACACAGTATGGTGGATAGGTGAAATTTCACTTTGTCAAATTTGTCTGCAAAAATAACTTTTCAGGAAAATTAATTTTGCTTTTAGCATGGTTTGTACGGTGTAGCTAATATCAAAAAAACTTTGCTTTGACAATTTCTAAGAATGTGGTAAACCTGTGATAAATAGAAGTATGGCAAATTTAGCAATTATTTTTGTGCCAAATTGAAGAATTTTTACCATAACAGGACTTTTGCCAAAAGCTCACACACAGTTTGGAAAAGCAATGCTTAATGTCGAGGTCAACTTAAAAGTAGCAGCAACCTTCTTTCAAATATTGTTAAATTGAAGTCAATGCTTTAACTGATTGATGTAATTAGGATCAATTTTGAAAATGCATGTAATGGGGTTCTAATAACAGGGAAGCTTCATCGACAAACTACTGGGTTAGTTTCAAAGATCGGAATAATCTAGTTGCAGTTGATGTGTTATTATCCACAGACCCAGACCCTTCAGCTTCCATGCCCCCAAACATGCCCAGCTGTTGCCATGCGTACGGAATAATTAGAACAAAGGCAGGCTGTTTTCATGCAATCAACCAATGGAACATGAGCAAGAAACGTATCAGCGAGGTGGCAATTTTGGTCCAAATTCCAGAGACCTACATCAATGCACAATTGGCACCAGCATGATGTATTACAGATTTTCACTGAATTATAAATTTTCAAATTACACTTTATCCCTTTATCTATTAAACATCAGTTCCACCAACAATTACTGTATTGCATACTAGAGCCACAGAACAATATTGGAAAATCAGATTGTACCGCATTATAAAATACTAAGACACCGTATACCATAGCGTCGGGCATTCCATGCTGTATGAAAGAGCGCGACTGGTTTCTTGGTATCACCACGTAGGCGGCGGGATCGTCTTCAGAGCTGACTTCCACAAAATAAGCTTTGAGCTGTGAGAGAAACTGGAAGACACTCAGTGCCTTGTCTGCCCGCTCAGCCTTCTGAACTGCCTCGGTGAAGGTCATGCGGCGTGGGTGCGGTTCTTTCAGCAGCTGACTTGGCGTCTGACCAAAGTTATTAATCATTCCTTCCAAAGCCTTCCTTTCCACAGGGTTTGAGATAGCATCCAAGTCAACAGCACCTATTGGAGAGACGAGAAGGCTGGATAGATGAACATATTCAGCATTGAAACACAAGGCTTTGGAGGAGAACGCAGGACAGAGGTGGGGGCTTCACATTTCTTTGATGAGAAACGTAAGAAGGAGCATTCACATTTTTGAAAAATGTGAAACAATGCAATTCAGAGGGTAGGGCAGAAAGGAGGTGGATTTTACACAAACCGTTCATGAAACAATGTACTGTGCCTTCGTGAAGATTATTTCAGTTGCCATGAGTATGAGAGTAAGAATGAGACTATTTGGTAGTTTTGCCTTGATCCAAAACACACTGTCATCAAAACTGATGATGTTAAACATCCGCTTACTTTAAGTTAATAAATGTAGTTCAGTATTGATCAGTAAACATTTTAATCCAGTCTGAAACCTTTGACACCTTTCACAGTTTTCACAGTTTTCTGTTCCCATTAAAAGATCAGCTCAGTATAAAAAACAAACAACAGATTAAAACAATAAAGATCTGTTTTCTGATGCAAATGCTAGCAAACTTTTCACAAAAAAATAACAATTATCTGTTCCACACAAGACAAACAGCATTGTAGTTAGTTTGTCCATGCAATGGAACATAGCTTCTCACCTTCATAAGTACAGTAGAAGAAAACATTAAGAGCATCCACCGCCGCGGGGCCCTTCTGCTTGTACCCAAATATTAGATCTATCCACTCGTGGAGGTGGGCAGACACATGGTCAGACTCCTGCAAGCACATTAAGGATCAACAAATTTCACTTTAAAGCATTTACAATAATTCCAAAAAAAATGCCACAATTCAACATCTAAGTTTTCAGACATTCTAATATTCTCATTATTAACCAGACTTAAGTTTATACCAACAATAACAGGAAAACTGAAATTCATAATCTGGTACATCACATTAAAATCACTATGCTCTAACCCTTGCCCTGCAAATGAGGGTGCCTGCCCACTTACTATTAATAAATGAGTTTACTGACATGTAGATTTTATTTGTAGGTCATGATAGGTCACATAACATCTTGACAATACGGATCAATGGCGTTGCCATATCTGTGGCAGCACAATAAAAAAGTTATGACAAAAAGCATGGTGTTTATTAGTACTTCAATATTCCTCAGATGGTCTGCTAGCAATAGAAGCGTAAAATAACGTGTAAATAGAATCACGAATGCTTAATTTCTCAACCTTCAAGCAAGACTAAGGATACGACTTAGATCTCTACAACTTGGTAGGAGAGAATACACATGTAACCCCACTATTTCATAATATTACAGAAAAGCAACTGGTTCTACAAACCAAGAACACTCGAGTTTTCTGAAAGAGTATTGGCTTACCAATGCTTTCCTGTGCTTGTAAACAAACTCCTCGGGTGACTTGGCCCAGCTTGGTAATAAAACGTCAGAAATTCTCGTTTTCGATAGGTGAAGGCAACCCAGATCAAAGCCTAATAATAATCAAACATAATTACTTGATAAAAGCTGTTTTCTCCTATTTCTACAAATAAATAAACCAATATATTTATACCTGAACATTGTTTTAATGGTCATCAAAAGTTAATTTACTATAGAATTAAAATTTAGGCTTAGCCTTTTAAATCACATTAATCATAACATTGCATTTCGTTGCAACTGATAATAAAATCAACAAATCCAAACAAATACAGAACAAGTCTTCCCTTCACGTAGCTGCAATGATAAGCATGACAAAGTGTACATAAGTCTAGAAAGTCTATAAATCAAGGAATATTGCCTACCATTTCTATTCTCTAGGAATTCCGGCAGGTAGTAGAACTCAGGTATTAGTTCCTTTACATCATTAGGATTGTCCATGAGACCCTGCCACGTACTGGCAACCGAGTGGAACTGACGATCAGCAACATCAAACCTGTAATATAAAAAGAATAATTATGTTTGGCATTTTAACACTGAAGGCATCTCCAAACAAAATTTGTCAAGGCAGTAAAACTATGCCATTGGACACATCATTTCTAGACAGACATATGATTACAATTTACCAAGCTTGGTAAGTGCTCGTTATATATAATATATGTCAATTTTAATTTGGTGTGTGCCACAACAATGGTTGATTTAATATTAATGTCAAACTTGTACGGGCATTGACAAATTTGAGCACTTTTCTCAAGCACTTGTCGTACAACTAAGTTTGATATAAAATGGTGACAAGCACGGCTGCAAAGCACGGAAGTGTCACAGAATCAGAGTGGCACTGTGGTATTTTGGGAAGTGTTTGGCTGAAGGGAATGAGTTGAGCTCAGTTTCATGTTAAATGCCTTACTTGCCACTCTGCAGTTTAATGTGCAGCGATGTGAACGGCTCCATCCGCACCATATAGTGCATGACACCGGCAGCGTTGGAGTAATGCGTACCATAATGGAACTTTTCTATCATACCAGATGGATCCTCAAAGTTTTCATACCTGGAATTAGTAATTAGGGAGTATTGTATTCATATCACTGAGTAAAAGCTGATTAAACCTACAGTACAATCACAATGACACACCATTGTAAGAGAAACCAAGCCTGGTGTGGCTAACAAAAAATGTATGCTGAACAGAAAATCCAATAAATCTATTTTAATTTGTGTTACGCGAGCAAACATGTTCTACTGCCAAAATCAAATAAAAAAATTAATATGAATGACAAATCTCAATTTCAAATGATTATTTTGTAAATTATACAACTTGCAGAGAAAAGAATCTTCCGAGATCAGACTCTCGCACTTTCCAGACAATTTCCTGTTAAAGAACAAAGTGTTTAATATTCTTGTAGTAATTGCATGTAACTATGAAATGTTAGTCTGAGTACAATCACGGTGCAATGCTACAAATGGCTCATTCGCCGGCAAATAGGCTCCAAGGTGTTTGCTTAAGATAAGTCCAAGGTTTTAAAACATGTTTATTAACAGATGCACACAACAAAGTAGACCCATCAACGATACAAGTTGTACATTTTTTGCCATGCTGAGATTTGGCCTGTAATTCTGCAAAAATTGGAAGAGACAAGTCAATCGTATTTTAAATCGGTAGCTAAACGCTGACTTCATATGAAGTTGTTAACTTCTAAACATGTGGTAAAGGGGAGCTGTGAGGTCTGACTTCAACCGCACGGCACATGTGTATGCCTATTATTATGACTGTTGTGTTACCGTTGTGTATGAATGGTTGTGCGCAAATTTGCAGTTGAGTTCTTTAATGAATACTTTAGGCCAGTCGTAATTTAAATTTGTAGGTCAATGGCGACCTGATATAAAATTGTTTACTTAATCTTTATATGTGGCAAACCAGAGCTGCCACGACAGATTTCAGCCATACGGAAGATTTGTATCCATCGCTATCCAACTCGGTAGTGACTCAAAGGGTGTCATGGAAAAGATTCGCCATGATGGAGACACGCGTAAAGTAATTTCCTTAAAACAAAGCATTTGACAACAAACCGGATGGTGGACTACAAAATCAGAGAACATTGGAATTGAGGAAAAGAAACACAGACCCATTTCACAAAACTTGTCTATAGTCTGAAGACTTAGACATCATTGTTAAAATACCATCAACAGCATTGTTGGTATGACTGAGTGTGTAACATTCGTGAAAACTAACCCAGAAGGAAGGAAATCAATGTAGAATATCCAAAGCCCAACTCAACAGCCTAATAAGAGCCATTATTTGGTAGGATTTCCTGAATGGTTACAGTCAAAAGTTAAGACATCACTAGGTGTCACCAAATATCTTACGGTAGAAATTATCCAATTTGGTATTGAAAAAAAACTGTTATTTTGCTCAAGGTCAGAGCTTGTACCAAATTTTAGAAATTCCCAATATTGGCTGCAAGAATTTCAAGAATTACAGAAAGACGGCTAATTTAGTCGATGTCCAAAATTGTTAATAAGTACTTTTTATGTGAACTCACAATTGTATTTTCAGACTTTGTTAAGCAAAATGCCCAGTGTCTGAAATTTGAGAAATATGACTACTCAAATTCCAGGCAAAATTACGTGACTGTGCAAAATTCAGAATGAGGAAAAATCAAGTTCAACTTGATGTCT
Organism: Phoronis australis; assembly: GCA_002633005.1. Lineage (NCBI taxonomy): Eukaryota > Metazoa > Phoronida > Phoronidae > Phoronis > Phoronis australis. The sequence goes on along the minus strand of NMRA01000423.1, from coordinate 265,623 downwards.
GAAATTTAAGAGGCTGTCCCAAATTGTTGAACTTATAGGGGAGTTAATATGCTTTACTTAGAGAAAGGAACACTACATTCTGGTGAGGATCTCCACTCACTTCTCCCTGACTTCCTCTTCATTCTTGGAGTTGACCACACCCATGGGTTTGGAGAGATCTCTGTAGACAGACGGGTCATCCAGGTCCAGGGTGTCACTGGTGTAGTCACAAAGTATCCATGGAAACTAGATATAAACAAGGCATCAGTGTCAGACATCTTATGATTAGAACTAAAATGAAAGCATGAAATGCTTTTGAGCCCAATGTTTGTGAAAGGAACTCTCTCTAATAGAACGAGTTACTCAAAGGCAGCCAACACCACACCAATGTAACAGCAACTCCACCTAGTGTTTGGACAGTGAACTATGAGCTTACATTTTAATCAGCATGAACAGAAATATTGACAATGATCATACATCCAGTTTGGTAGATATTGAGACAGGTGCATATTTTAGATTGATCAAAGACTGTCTAGCCATGGTCAATTATTTTAAATTACATTTTGTCAATTTTCTTCCATTTATGTAATATCGGGATTACACTTACTCACATTCCCATTCGCACAACATAGATTTCATTGGGATTTAGTACAACAACATCATAGCTGCGATCCAACAAAAAATAAAGCCGACCTTACCACGGGATACTGGCTCAAGTCGTTGTACGTTCGTCCAGCAATCGTATTCAACTGCATCAGATAGTCAAAGTTACTGATCTCCCTCTGAACCCATTTCTGAAAATGATACGCAACCATCTTTGAGCAAAATGCTTGACACACGAAATTCCTCTTTACCGTGAATACAAATTGCATTACTGTTACTACCAAAACTGCGTACTTCACCTCACAGTTCACAAACATTATGAGGAACTTCTTAATTCACAAAAACACGTTTTACTGACATAAAATGAATATGCCTTCAGTTGCAAGAATTGAGTTCAGATACGTTTCATCAAAATGTGCTTCAAAATTGTGAATAAGAATGAATGTAGTCTGATACTATTCATACTGCACCAGGCGTGCACAGGCCAGGCACGCTGGACAAAACGCTTGAATTAGTTTTACAAGAACAACCCTAGTCATCGGGGTCTTCGTGAAATGTTTTCCAGTCAGCCACGTCCCTTCAAAGAGGAAGGCAACTGTTTTTGATGTTACGTTCAATAAAAGTAAAGAGCTCTGGTTATCTTGGAGATATGTTAACCCGGCGTGTTCATTTCTGTTCCCCAGACTGATATTTAGCATTCATAAAACATAGAAAAATAAGTAAATGGCCCATGAAAGGCATCCACATCTTGGTTCTACGCTCACTTCCATTGTGGAAACATACCATCCTACTCTCTATTGAACAAAGTATGCATCGTCATTCCCATTTCCTCGATGGAAGTGAATGTGAAGCTTTTACTGGTCCATTATTGCCACTATTTATTGGTCCATGGATAGCGCATAGAGATCAGCAATGAACACGAAAATGTCTATCCACGACAACAGGGATCTTTATCATTATTAAAGGTGACATCAAAAATGGTTGCTTTCCCAATTCATTTATTAACATGTGCTTTATCATGAAAAAATGAATTTAAGACATGGTAAGAATGTTTTTAAGTACAAATCATACCTTAGATTTTTACCACTTTAAGACTTACCTGGGTCAACTCGGAGGCCTTCAGCAGCTCTGCAGGGGACCTGGACCCATAATAGATCAGATTGGCTGGACGGAGTCGGAGGATCTGACTGTACACTTTATTACGGTTCTAAAAAAGGAACAGACACTATGCTATCATGCGATACTCAACATGGAAGACAAAAACCAACTTCAGGCAGTGATTACAACTCAAGTGCAAATGTGTTCAGTGCCTGCATTGGTCTTAAAACTCCAAACTGAAGTTGTGGCAATCTGGTTAGTTCAATAAAAATGCCAAGAAATAATGCCATGTAATGCATGTATTAAAGTGGAATGAAACATTCTTATGTTAGCTTTACTTGAAATAATAATCCTTGGTTATATAAGAGAGATATCCTAGAGCATCATCAATGATTCCCAGGCAATCTGCAACATTATGCAGCATCAGTATGTGACCTTAACGGCCCAGCCAAAAGTCGGCATCTTGTGTGAACATTCACTGTATTTAGTCAACACAATGACAGGCAGAGACTGTGATCAATAATGAGTCAGTCACGGTGTATGCTCAAAGGAAGTAGATGCAGAATGATGTAACTATTTGCCTTACGCTAGGCCATTCAAATCAGTTTCCATTGTTGTTTGCACCATTGCAGCTGGCCAGGGCAACAGACCGTACACAAATATGGACCAATCCTGAAGGTGATATCGGGTCACATGGACTGAAGGAGACCCCGAATGCCCACGACATTAGGGAATATTGCTCACTCAATGTCCATATGATCTGATGTACCCGAGGGATCAGACTATCTTAATTGTTTTATTACATGGCCCCTGGAGCTGCTTTCCCCAGATATTTTGTCTCCTCATTAGATCTGGGCCCGGTCTCCAATCTTTTTACTCGAAATGGAACTCGAAATTAGGTTTGGCATTTTCTACTCTACATTTGGGCGAACTCAAGATAAGTGTCTATTATTCTATGCTCAAGTACACAATACCTTACGTAGATAATTTATTGCCCTTAGTTCACAGTTTGTAAACCCAATATTAAAGCAATAAGTTCGAGTTTGAACTCGAAATTTCGAGTTTTTACTCGAGTTTGTAGCACGAATATAAGGGTCTTCAAGGGCAAACTTGAACTAGAAACTCCAGTGCATAAACTATAATGATTCGAGCACAGTCTGATAACCAATGATCTTAAGTTCGCACAAAAGGAGCAGAGAAATTGCCAAAAATAGTTTCAAGTTCGTTTCGAGTACAAAGATTAGAGACCGGGCCCAGGTTTTTGTTAAATACTGTGGTGTACTGACATCGTCTGCTGGTTATGGTTTCTACAATGTCAGACTGCAAATAGCGACATCTGATGTCCAGAAGGCATGAATGAAAAGAGATAGTTGATATTAAGTTGATCAATATTACACTATATCAGAAATTGCTGTACTGGGTTTCAGCCAATCCGACGACAGAAATATTCAGTAGTCATGTAATAACAACAAATGTTGACGAACATTTCTCCAAGATAGTACTTAAAATGCAACTTCAAAAATGATTGCTTTCCACTTTAAAGACTTAATAATATTGTTTCTACATCTATCATAGACCACTCATAAAACTCAACAGTTTTGATGTCACGTCAACAGTCTCTCACATCCACAATACCTTCTGTTGGAAGTTGAGAAAGTAGCTAGTCTGGTCCACAAGAAACATCTCCAGGGCGCTTCTACGTAAGTTGTAGCGCCTGAAGTGGATCTCTCTCAGCTGAGACAGAGAGCATCGGAAGTCCTCGCCAGCTCCTTTGAACAAACAAGAGATACATAATGATTACAAACATCACAGCAAAACAGATTACGATAAACTAGCCAAACACAGGCAGATAGCACTCAGGGACGCAAAAAGCACTCAGTGTCTAACCCTAAACCTAACAGAGAAAAATAAGGCTAAGGTCAAATCCTTAACATGACGCTACTAAAAACAGCATATTTTGCTTTCGCAAACTCTCGCTACAGATTGAAGCAAGCAATTCTGTTCAGTCCCTAGCATAATTACCTAAAATAAGGAATGTTACCTCAACAATCATATTAAAGAAGGTCACAATGTATTTTAGTCAAAAGGTGACATTACATGTAACATTGATAGCTAACATTCCTCTTGAACCAACAAAACATTGGGTAAAGCACAGCTTAAAGTCAAAATACCATTTATTCACATACAAAAAGGGATGTGAAACACTTACCTAATTCCCTATTACTGCTGCAGTCAAAAAAGTATATGTGAGAGGTTGTGACCTCTAGCCGACCTTTGACCACCACAGCAATGGTAACTAGCTCACATTCTTCAGCAAAGACCAACTTTTCTTTGTCAGAATGCTCTTCTGTGACTTGGCTACAAGAAACAGAACCAATATAATGGAACTTAAAAAGGTGGTGAGAAAAAATTCAGACTTTGCCAACTACAGTAAAACTCATCTAAGTCAGACGCGCATAAATTGGATTTTTGCCCAACACAGACTAAGTTTCACAGACTGGTTGTTCTTTGTGACTAGATCATGCACCAAGCCCTTCAGATAAGTCACCTTAACACAGATATAATTTCTCAGTCTGGTTTAGATACGGCTTATGCGAGTATAACTGTACCAACAATAAAATTAATTAAAACTACTGCTTGATCAATACTTGTTAATTTATGGACAATATGTCATTGCTATGGACAATATATTGTTGCTATGGACAATATGTTATTGCTTGGACAACATGTTGTTGACATGGACAATATATTGTTATGGACAATATGTTGTTGTTATGGACAATATATTGTTGTTATGCTATTATGATAAAAACACAAGTCAAACTCACTTGTAGCTTGACATACTTTACTTTGCAAGTGCAGAATGATGAAATTCACACTTAGCCTATTATGAACCAAACAATAATCAGGGATAATCAAACTTTTTCAACATCAAAGCATTATTCCTACATTTTTAATGAAAAACTGAATCACGGAGAAAGCATTTGTACACAGTCATAATAAAATGCAGAATCTTGCCAATTCAAGTGATAATAAATTAACCTAAACATTGTACAAATCAGTCAAGGAATAATTCATGCTATTACTTGATCTTTTTAGCATAGTACTTGCACACCAAGAAGCCAAGCTGGACTGCAGACATAATCTCGTCAGTACATCACTTACCCAACCTCATTGATCAAACTCCAAGAAGCCAAGCTGTACTGCAGACATAACCTCGTCAGTACATTACTTACCCGGCCTCATTGATCAAACTCCACTCTTCCTCTCCCAGTCTGTCATCATCAACATCCTTCTGCAACACTTTAGCAGCTATCTTCAACTGGGGTAACTCTGACGTGGCAGCCTCCAGACCTGAACGAGGACAGTTAACACATTCGTAACAAAAGCACTTTACTGGTACTGTGGTTCAGCAATTATCGTTTTTCCAATTGAAGATTTAGAACTTAATATATGTGCCATAAAATGACAAATTTTTTTATTCGGAGCTATGGATAGTTGCAGAAGACACTGCAAAGTATGCAATACAACCGACAGTGGGAATGACGAGAGAGTGCCGGAAAGATGAGACTTTTTTTTCAGTACACGAGGAGACACTGAACATGAGTTAAGATATTATGCGTTTAACGACAAAAATGCATTCAAGCAGACGATGACACTGACCAATCCCAGAAGACCACAGGGCCGAAGTCTGTGACGTGAAAAGTAACTTAAAGACTTTAGACACAAATTTGGTGTTATGCTCCCCCTTCACAATATAGTATAGCCAAGTAATGAATGAGCGCATCACAGTCTAGAAATAATTTAAAGAAATTAATCCCATAACTAACAGTTATGAGAATAGTCTCGGAGACTGCACTGTTGCTCAAATGAACTCAAATTTAATCATTTTTCAGAAATACAGTATAAGACCATTTTCCGACTTCATTCTTAGGTCACTTTTCATGAAACAGAACCCAGAAATAATTCAGTCACCAATTACAGGTGTCACTCAACATCACACATTTAAATTTATAACAGTCCCATGTTAGACATAATACCCACACACAGACACTTTTTTATTTCCACCTGGATTATTTAATGCGACTATTCATTATTTTTTACTAAAACCCAATAAACTCAGAAGTTTATCAAATAATTAAACTTAACTTAAAGTCTCAGTGTTCGTAAGAATGCAGGCAGCAAGACAATGTTTGATTGATGGCAACACTTAAATAAACAATATCATATGACAACACATTACATTTTTCAAAAAAATTAAGGAAATAAATTTTCCTAGAGATGTACATTAAGCCAGACATTACTGTTAAGCAACACATGTTAGCAAAAACAATGCACACCGAAAACAACAGTGTTTGCATTTGACTGTTCTTGTATCAACCATACATTTTTATTATCTCAAACAAGTTTGTGAAATATCATTTGGTATTTTATTATTAATCAAATGCTGAAATATGAAAATTAAATATTATACACTCTCACAGTAAAGCTCAGGGTTGAGATGTGGAAAATATTTCAGGACCTTGATCACACATCGTTTGATTATTAAACATTTTTACATTAAGCAAGAGTTACCCCCATGGTCCCTTTGGTAGGAGGCGTCTGTGTGGAGGTCAAAGTTGCAGTTCTGCACCAACTTAGGTCGCATTCTGGAGAAGTTCTCTTGATTTGATAACTTCCAGTACAGTTCAGCTGCATGACTATAATGAGATAATGTCAACCATCAGAAATTCATACAGGTCAGAACTAAGTATAGGGGAATTTCATTCCTATAATAGCTCTAAATCTGACTCATTTACAGCCAGTCACCAGTCTCATTGTCCCCTTGCTCATTTATATGATATAATGTCTTCAAAACATACATTTTACGAGTCTCTCAAATATGCATAAGAGACTCCAATCAATGATCACACGTTTCATAAATATGCAGATATATCAAAACATCTCATTTCAATTTTATACATTCAAAACAAACATCGGATGAATACTTTTTGTTAACTTCCTGGTTTCAGACAAGACAATATCAGGCAAATATAAAGGGGAAATACCCCAAGGACTATGCTCAGTGATTGTTTGAACACTTAATATCACAAGCAGTGCCCCCTACCAGTCAGCCCAAGCTCCTCGCTCACTCCTAAAAAACTGCTCCACATTCCTCCATTGGCGCAGTGTGGACAGATGTTGATGGCGTTGCCTAGCGACAACATCCTGGTATCGTTTCTCTTCCACCTTGACTAGATTTACATATGGCTCCATAATCTGCTTCTGAACACAGAAGATAAGAAACTTTTGGAAAAAGATTGTCTGCATTAAATTTCTAATTTCAAGTACATGGCAAAAAATGAAAAAGCTCATCAACACATCAAACGCTTGCCTTAAACAGTATTCAAACCAGATTCTATGCAAGACCACAATGGTAGAAGTTTTGATTCCTATTAGTTTAAAGACCCTCCATTGACAACTTATTGAACATTTAAGCCACCAGAAATTAATCAACCTCCAACATTTGAAGGGCTAAACAAGGCAGAAAGGTTTAAAATATTAATTTGTTAATGACAATGAAAACTTGATTTTCGCATGTCAGGCATTTTAATCATATGTTGTCCACTATTTTGTGTGGTCCACAAGTTTTACATGAAGCTTAGAATACCTAAAATCATTATGATAATATTTGAATACCAAGTGAGTGTTTATTCCTTACCTGAAACTTGAGTTTACTCTCGCCATCTTCTCTGTTCCTCTTGTGGCGGTCAACCATCATAGACTCGTGACACTCTGACCAGAAGTTGACCATTCCAGCCAGATACTCAGTCAGGTTGTCAAAGACGAAATGTTCCGCTTGAGGCTTCACCTGAAATAATTAAAACAACACTGTAGACCAATCAATCAACTACCAAGTGCAGCCAATCTTGTATCAACATTAATCCAAATCCATAACTGCAATGATAAGGTCAAGCCATCCTCCCCAATTTCAAACTTTATCAAGTTTATGGTGGTGAATTTGGTGTAGTCATTAGGAATTCAATACTGAACAGTATGATTATTAAAAATCACAAACAACATATTCCAGACAAAAACAGTCAATGTTTTAAGACGACATGGAACACCCAGAGTGTATTTAATACATTTCCCAGTATACAATATACAAGAACCATTACAGAAGCATTATTGACACGGCAACAAAACCTTGATCTGTGACTGGTTCAGAGCACAAACACGCATATAGAGAACTACATGAAACAAGAACTAATTAAAAGTAAATATAATGTGCGCTATAACCTATGATGTATATCTCTGTGACTTCTATGTGTCTCACAATTCTCTTCATAATCTGTTTACAGATACCCAATGACAACCAATGAAACCATCAATTTTTTCAAATTCTAGATAACCATGGAAACTACCCCACTGAGAAAAGAACACACAAATCAAATCCGTCAAATGCAACTGTTCACAAAGACTGAGAATTCTACACAACCTTGTCCAGTATAAAGTTCCTCCATTCCTCAGTTTCTGAGTATTTTCTGAAGTCGTCAAAAAACGTTGGGTTCCCTGCTGTTACTGGCATGTTGGGCAACTGTCGATCAATATCCAGAATGACCGTTGACCTGTCAATCAGAGCTCGCATCACAGGAATGACAAACGAGTAGTTCTCGTGGTGACCTAGAAACAGAAGGCAAATGTACACGGGGATGATCCTCAGTTACAGGTGCATTTTGCTAGACATAAGTCTGTTTTTCTGTCAACGACAAATGAGGCTTCTTACTCTTACTGAAAAAATTGATCTCATATTTCTTACCGTGATAGGATTCAATTGCCTTTATTTACAGCTGGGGATGAAAATTCAAACTCTTAAACAAGCTGAGTACTTGCATAGGACAACGACTACCGATGTCCAGTGACTGATTAGTTTGGAACAAACACCCACGTCACACTTCAAATCTCATAGGATAGTTCCCATGGAAATGATATGGATAAAGCACAAACAAATCTGCCATTAGGAATTTGACCACTTACACAACATCGTGTAATTCATCAATAACCTTGTGATTAAAGAACCACGAGTGCCATCAACACTAGATATCACGAACACTAAATACTTCCTTTTGTGTGGAGCAGGTCAATCACTGGGTTAGCAATGCCTTCACAGCCACAAAACACTGGTAGATGATTGGCATGCCAGTTGTGATGCCCAACAAAAGACTGGGGAAACGATTAAAAATGGACTAAATTGATATATGGACTTGAAAGTAGCTGGCACCCAGAGTTGATACTAAACGAAACCATTTGTAATGACATTTTGGGTAACCATATTGTGAAGTGCTGTCATTGTCAGAAAAGCACTGGCTTGCTAGGCCTCAACACATCACCATGAGTATGATAGGCTAATACACTAGGCCTCAACACATCACTATGAGTATGATAGGCTAATACACTAGGCCTCAACACATCACCATGAGTATGATAGGCTAATACACTAGGCCTCAACACATCACCATGAGTATGATAGGCTAATACACTCAAAAAGCTTGATAAGACCAGTCAGGATAACATTTATTTGACATTTGTTTATTTACTAGACAAAAGTCTCAAGGTACTCACTTTGACTTGACATCGAGAGTATTTTGTCAATAGCCAATAGCAAGTAGCTTGTCTCAGCTGAGCTTGTCATTGGCTGGGTCTCTATGAGTGTGTGCAGACGTGGTGCAGCAACACAGCAAAGCTACAACAGCAAGCAACACTCACCACTCACCTCTGGCTTTTGCACAATTTTTGACAATTTTTGGTCAATATTAAATAAACAATGTTCCCCTAATTATGCAACAGGCTATAGCACGGAAGGACCACACACACCCCGATTTAGTGATAAACTGGTATTTAGACAAGGAATTTCTGTGGTCGAAGGATCTTCTCCGTTAGAGCACAACAGTAGCATTTATCGCAAAGCCTGAAAAAATTAAGACCCCAGTTGTGCGTGATAGAATGATCCCACTGACAAAGAATGTGTTGCCAGTCACACAAATCTGACATATGGTTCAGTCCCCATAAGGGAGATACAGGTTCAGTTGGTAATTACAATTTTGATAGTAACCTCAACAAATTACTTAATACTTTCTCAACTTACGTTGATATCACTTAGACCAATAAACTTGAGCAGAATCCCAATGCCATGTAGCGCCATCTCTGGCCACTTAGTCTCCGTCTGCCAAACACACAGGTTATCCAGTAGTGACAGTACTGATTCTAACAGCTGGAAATAGAGAAGTTGGGGATTGTGTTAAACAAAAAGTCTAAAAGTCAACTAATAACACACTGAACAGACCAAACAACTCAAAATTTGTGAAAATCAGCCAACTCCAAATAAGTCAGTTACAGCAAGTAGGTCAATTGAATACTTCTACATATTGGGTTCACTCAAGCTTCATAGAGTGACAAGTCATGTCAAAATAGTCAAACTAAAATCAAATTAGAATTGCAGGCATGTGTAAAGTGTGTAAAATTCTTCACTTATTTCAAACTTCACTGAAGACACGATCATTGCACTTTTGTTTGACAGCTTAATACCTACTCGCTTGTAGTCTCTAAACAATCTCCCATCTACGGACAAGCAGCGAGTATGTATTACGCTGTCAAACAAAAAGTACAGTGGTGTCTTCAACGAAGTTTATTTTAAACAAAAATAATTGTCAAAATCGTTTAAGGTTGCTTACCTTCCTGCAAAATCCTAATATTTCTTAAATGGCATCTACACACAGAAAAAAAACAAGCTAATAATAAACTAAAATTTCATTGAAGAGCAGATCTTTTAATTTACAGCCAAAGCGAATTCAGATATTTCACAGACATATCGTGTGCTAAATAGGTGCACACTGCCATAGTTCAACAGAATGTATTGCATAACACGTCAACTACTGCGCTATGTTTTTGTAGTGCTATGATGCAGCCCTAAAATGCTATACGTGTTCTGCAATCATTCACCTTTTGACAAGCCGATGTTTGGTGTTATTAACTTTTGCTTGAACTGTAATTAGCTATGATCAACTTCCTGCCATTCCGCAGATGGACATGTGGTTTCAAGTAACTTTTACTGACCATGGTTTACCAGGTGGAAAAAGTGTCAGTTCTCAAGTACAGAAAAGGTTATTTCATAATCTGAGCAAAGGAACATGGTGACACCGACTTAATAACGGTGAAGTGATTTTTTGACAGAGGTCAAAAGCATATTACATCTTTAAAAAGAACTGAACATGATGCTCACAAAGGTATCAAATATAGCACGGTCTGTAGCCTACCTTCTCAGAATGTTTATCGCCATTTCCATTGTGTGAGTCAAATGAGTCGCCAATGAAATGATGAATTACTTTCACTAACTGATAGCAGTTCTCGTAATACGTGGCCGTAAGTTGACCTGAAATGTCAACACAATCATTAAAATAGAAATATTAACTAATCGAGCCAGGTACGAAAAGGGAGACTTTTAGAACGGCATTATGTCTGAACTCTAACTGGTAAACTTATATGTTACTTCGTTACCCAGGATCACAGTTCTTCAAAATCTTCAGTATATCAACAGCCAACCAATGAATCAAACAAAGACTAAAATATTATTTTTCCCAATCATGAAAATGTGTCGTGTAGGTGAACATAAAACCTGAATGTTTGCGACAAGATTTTTCTTAAAAAACACGATTTTCTGAAGTATGGTATCACAGTTTGTCAACTTAGGAACATAGTACTCTGGTAATGAAGACAATATGCACTTAAAGTTATTAAAACCAATGTCACTTGGAAGCTGATGAACAACACACTAATAACTGCGAACAAGCAGATACTGTCCAACACACTGAGGTTTGCGATGGACGTTAAATAATTTATCAATTTTTTCCACGCAAAAACAACACCAGGTGAATTACTTCCAACAAACTCTCATGGACGTGAAAGTAGCTGATTCCCATCTACATATCAGCAAAAACGTTATTTAATCGGCAAAACAATTGTGTAATTATGTAATAAGTTGCTTGTAATTCATAAAACTTCAAAGTTGATGACAAAAGATTGACTCTGGTGAGAACATGAAGTAGGCGTTGAAAAATTAGCATTTAATATTCCTTACTAGAGTCCTTGGCATCTGCTATACAAGCTTCTGTCATCATCTCCAACAGGCGCCGCCCTATTTCGTCCTCATTGGCTACCATCTGGTTGCCACTGGCCAATCGGGAGACTGCTGAGAAAACCTGCAGTCTTTGCTGTAAAATGAAACATTTTGCATGATGCTTAACCATTTATTGCCTTCTTAGACCTACTTCAACAGGTGGACTACTTTGGTGAACAAATTAAATTAATTCTTAAATAAACAGCGTAGGAACTGAGTTTAGTAATCAAATAAAGTCAAGGTTATGAACAAAATTAATGTAAGACGAAAACATTACACACATTTTTGGTTTTCATAATTCATCACCATGTATGATGTTAATAATATGTCTAGTTGAATTCACATCAACCATTTCTAGGAATGCATACGATTGGTATGATATGATATAAATGGTTGACAAGAATTAACATTTTTTCGATTTATGTAATTTTCCTTCAACGTTACAATAAATCATGATTTCTTATCACCGAGCTATGATAAATGATAAAAACATGTTTTCCATGGTTGGAGCTACAAATGAATATGAATTCGCATCAATCAAAATGAGGTGTAAAGCCGACACATTTCAAATGTTGAAGCGCCAACGGCTACACCAATGTGTTGACCAAAGTGTTAATTCTTCACTGACGAAGTTCATCCAGACAAGTATAATCCCACCACTCACCATCCACATCTCCCTACCACTACCCTCCACCCCTCGCCACATGACAGTAAACAGCGCCACCAGCACATTGTCCATCAGCTCCCTCTCAGGGCCATGATCCTGACTAACTTGCGTAGACAGACCCATCTTGTTCAGCGCCTGATTGATTTTCTGTGCCATATCACTCTCGGCGCCATCACCTTCCTCTATGGTCTGCGACACGTCCGTGGAGGAATCGCCATCTAAACGATGTTTTAACACGGAACTCGGTGATGTGATAGCAGACACATCCTCTATACTTGTAGTGGATGATCGGCTTCGAGAGCGCTCCTTGCTGTCCTCAAAGCCCAGCCCTAAATCTAAGCTTTCGTTGGGATCAAACAGTGAGCTATCTGTGAATACTCTCCGTCGAGGAGAGGTGGAAAACAGGGCCTCATCCATCACGACAGGAACGGGCTCTGTAGAGCGGTAATCAGTCAAGTCGCCATCAACCGTGTCCAAGGTAAACATAACCTTAGAGTCTGGCATAAGACTCTGATTTGTATTAGAACCACTGGAACACACTTCATCAACACTGTCTGGCTCAGAAATACTACATATTGTGTCCGGAGGATCAGCTGGCGTAATCCTCTGCTGGGAGCTGCTACTGCCAAGAATGCTGCCTGGCTTCAACACTAGTAACTGAGACAAGACCTGCTGCCAGCCTATTAGTTTGGTCACAGTTCTCGGAGCTGTTGGATTCTTGAATAAAGCCTCCAAGATTCTCCTACTCGTGGCCACCTTTATACTGACATCACACGATGGTATAAGCTGAATTACAGACAACAGACTGCTGAGTCCAAAAGCATCACCTGAAAGATACAGACTGGACTTTTGTACCAAATTCTACAAAAACATGGTCCAGTAGCACAATTATTGGAAGATTGGTAAAAAGACGAAATCAAAATCTTCACCCTTACCACTTTCAGCAAATACATACTATTACTAACAGTAATCTAAAGTTTTCTTGTCCATAATGTTCTACATAACCTTATAGCGAAAAAGACAACAAACCTCAGAAAAATATGCAGAGTGAATCAAATTTAAGACAGTTATGTGAGAAAAACATCTGACATGGGTTTTGAATTAGTGTAGTAATATTGACAGCCCCTTACTTGTCAACATAGCCTGGTCCAGCAGGCTAGTCACCATGGCAGCAGAGATGGGGTTATTGGACATGAGAGTGGTCAAGCCAGCCAATCCTATATCCAACAGGTGAAGGCGTGTCTTATTCTTCTCATAAACTTTCTGTGAGCTGAGCAATAACAGGATGACCTGGAATATTGAAAGACTTCCATGAACACAACAAGCCAAACGTATTAAGAAAAAATGACCCAGAATTGCCATCATGACGGCTAGGTGGAAATTGAATTCATTGTCAGAATAATGACTCTTCCTTCATGACTGAGAATGAAAGGGAATTAACAGGCAAGTATTTAAGGTGGCTAAGCCATTGTGTAATTAGAATTTTGCCACGGTAATAGCAATGACCAGTAATTTTTGCTGTTAACAGAATTAGCTGTCATGACAGAAACATTGTATTTTGTCCGATTCCTTTAAGGTAATTACTTACCAGCAAACGTTACACTCCTTTCAACACACTCATCAAGGAATAAGCAAAAATTAATTTGAAATTTCCTCGACATGTTAGCGTCAGTTTCAACATTCAGTCAGAATTAAGAGATAAGTTATGATTGTATTTAAGCCGTCAAGTTTTGGAAGTGCTGGCCAGTGCATCAAATTTTTAATACAACCTTTTTTGAATGGCACTGTTTTGGTTGGCAACAGAATTGAAGTTCATAACCATAGTAATACAAATCTTGGGACAGCTTTTGTAGAGGTTAATGGCTTACATCCATTTTCAAAATAAGCCCACATTATTACATTTTACCGAAAATCGTTAAGATTGAGATGCAAAATTTTCCGCACAAATTTCAAATGATTTAGAGCTATTTTTTTCCTGGTGTCCTGAGTCTCTGGCATGACTTTGACGAATCTAGATGAACTTAGACGACATTCTTCAAAGTTTTTGGAATTATAATTTTGTTTTTGGCAAGGTGGCGACTGATGATGTGGGACTGGATATCAGTAGATTTTACAACTTTTGTTCAAAACACATCATGTCTAATCGAATACATTGCAAAAGGGTCTTTTCACAAAGTCAAACTGTTCCCCTATGACACCCGCTGCAAAGATAAAGTAACTTCTGGTACAGCTAAGTGGCGATATGAGTCACCGGTAAGCCCCATTGCTTCCTGAAAGTCTCCCATACTCAGTCACGTAGCTAAACAGAAGGAGAAGGCAGAATTCGTCTTACCTTGAGTACCCTTTCCTTGACAGTGAAGTCTGTCTCTCTCGGAAGTATCAGGGGATAGAGGACTTCAGCCATACCTGGCTCAAACATCAGTAGGAAGATCTGATCACTTGAACCACGCGACTCCAGGAGGAATAGTAGCAAATCAAGCACTTCACAAACCTAGAGAGAAGCAAAAAATTAATCAGTAACAAAATAATACTAAATTCCTCAGTTTTACGGACCAAGTTTGACTGAAACAATTCTTGCATAAGCGCATATTAATGTTATCAAAAAAATACAAAGCAGGCAATCAAATAGATTCTCAAGTGAACAAGACAGTGTTTCAGAAAATGGTTGAAGTTAATTAAGCCACTTCTTGATACTTCCTGTGCATTTTAAAGTTTGTCTTTCATCAAAAAGCATGCTGACTGTATATTTACCAAAACGTTTATTTACCAGGAAAAGAATATTTAGATAAAAGCGATACATATCTTAACAAAACCCCACTACTTTCAAATAATAGGTTTTTTCCACTTGCTTTGGTAGAGGGCATTTTTCAAATTACTTATTATTAGACGTCTATAAGACGTTTCTATTTCTTCCCTTTTTGTCTCAAACTAGAATGTACAATAGAAAGAAATATTGATTATTTATTTACCACTTCCTGGTTGCGGACAGTTAAGACAAAGTGAAGCACGTGCTTGACTTCTTCTGCCTTGATCTCCTTCAGAACGTAGTATTTGACAAGACCTAGTATGGCACCACGGATGGCTTTACAGTCGTCAGGGCACAGTTTGTCATCCGTCTCAGCACTATAAGGGAATAAATGGGGTGACAGCGACATAAAGACAGACAGGCAGATTGACCAATCACATACTTTTTATTCAGTTACATAATGATATAATTACTTATACCACAATATTAGCGTCAAATGGCAGATACAACCATGAAATAACCCATAAAGTTATCTCACTAGTGAGATGACGATTTGGCGGGAAACTGAGGACGGGGTGGAACCCGGGACCCTGGAATTGCTGGTCGCTGACTTTACCACTACACCATGCAGTGACTGATGTCATCAAGAGTGAAAATAGAATACTTAAATGAGCACGCACAATAATCGCATGTTCAACAAACCGCATTGTACTGTACTTATACGCTACGAAAAATAAGACACATAATTTCCATAAAAATGATATCTTAATTCAGTGAAATTTTTCTCTCATGTCCTCTTACTTGTAAATCACCGATCTCTAGTTTGAATGCGGGTATCGTGTCGTCAGGATCTTTAACTTGAGAATTATATTCAGTTACCAGTGGTAACCTACTTTAGCAGACGATAATTTCCCGGTCGAAGCTTAGCGTGAAAAAAACGTGTTTTAAGCTATAAGAGTTAGTAAACCTTAATTTATAAATTCAGTTTATTTCTATTATATTTAAGTTTTCAATTGGTTTTGAGTAAAAGCATTATTTGACATAATAGCCCGGCTTTTCTTAAAAGGTCACGACCTCCGACCCCGGGCCTCTGACATAGAAAGTAGTTACAAAGCCGTGGAGAGTCAGAAAAGGTAAATCGATTCATTGCAATGTCTCTCATTTAGTATGTGGTATAAATAGATTATTACATGTTCTCAGCCGTTATCCCCCTTATCTAGAGCCCTCGTGGATTTTGGAGAATTATCATCCTCGGGGCTAACGCCCCTCAAGCGATAATTCTCCAAAATCCACTCGGGCTCTAGATAACGGGGGATAACGACTTCGCCATGTAATAATCTATATAATTTTTATATTACCGCAGCTATAAATTCAATTACAACACAAACCATGCAAATAGTAGTCTTTTGTATTAATTTTAACGTACATAATTATTCATTAACCTAACTTTTGTTAAGAATTCTGACAAAATAAAATTTTACCAGTCCACTATAATATTGTGCCACTATAGGGCATATTTTGATAGACACTGAAGCTGGATTTACCCTGGAGCGATTGGTTAGTTTCCTGGAAAAGTTCATAATTACCTGCAATGTTGCCTAATGATTGGTTAGTTTCCCAGATGGGTTCATAATTACCTGTAATGCTGCCTCATGATTGGTTAGTTTCCCAGATGGGTTCATAATTACCTGTAATACTGCCTGATGATATCCATCATGTATTGCACTCCATACTTCTTGCGGAAGTATTTCTTGTCATCCTTGAGTTTAGTGGACAGATACTGAATATGGCCTGAGCAAAAAACATAACACTATTAATGGCCTCTATATGTGGCATACCACAGGAATTACGTCATTTAAGACTCTCCTTTTGAACACTGAAACTTGTTAGAATTAGGGCACAAATTTTTTAATAATATGTGATAGTCACTTGGCCTCAATTGCTACGATTGCCTTAATTTACATTGTTGATTGACCTATCCGCTTAATATCTAATATTTATTTCCAAATTATGAAAACAGTCCCCACCTTTTAGCTATTTGTATTTAGTATTACAGGAACAAAAAATTCAAAATAATACAGTTAAAATAAATATCAGTGATTAAAAGTTTACAACCAACCTATTTGTGGCTATTTTATTTTAGTTCAAAAATTGGATGATGCGACTAAATATAAATTATATCACACAATAAAATCCTTCCACGGTACAACTTGAAAATGAGATAGATCTACACAACACTCACCAATTCTAACATGGAACTCTGTCTTGCTCCAGATTCTAAAGTCAAACAGTATGTACTGGTAGACAGCGTGGAGTAGAGTGGTATTGACTGGGTACACGGCATCCACAAGGAATTGGACGGCAAACAGAACACTGACATCGATAAGACTAGGGTCAACCTAGGGGCAGAGAGTTAAGCACATGCAGTGGGAAACGTACGGGTGGTAGAAAAGGACTGATATAATAAACCACTAATTTACAAGACAAAAGACACATGGGTTACAATACCCTTGAATACAACCGATAGGGAGGCCCAGGTCACATCTATCAACAAGGCTTGTTGGGTGAACTGAAATGAAGACCTAAGTAGTGGTAAACAAGAAAATCCCACTGAGTCGGTTTACTCTGGTCTTACTTATTCAATAATGAAACAAAATTCACAACAGCTTTTATTGCTGTAAACACAGACAGGAGATACTTATCTTAAAAGCTCAGAAAATAATGTATATGGTCTACAGCCAAATGCAAGATCTTATCAATATTGAGTGCGAAAGTATATATTAACAGTTTGGCAAGTAACCTTAAGCATATTCAGCTACAAAAAAGATGTAATAATTTATAAGAAAACAATCATATCGATATAAAGTTGATAGCAAGTTGGCAAATTACTAGCAGTGAGGCAAGCTTTAATCCTAAGACCACAAAGATATTAAATATAAGTACCAAAACAAAAACTGGACAAGTGAAAACAATCTTATCTTCTATTAAGGCCAAAGAATAATTGGTTCTTAATCAATTTTCTACAATGTGGTGTTTTTCAGTCGTCGCTATCTTTAAAGTCACCAGATGGCAGCGGAAATGAGTTTGGCATCCTTCTTTACTCAAGATCATCTGATGCCAGTTGAATTGGGTTAGCAGCCATCTTTTTTTACCCAGCACCAACTTATGCCAGTAAAAATGGGTCAGAATCTTTCATTTTTCATAAAACATTGAGAGGCAGGTTTCAAAATGAGTACAGTACAGAGCAGACCCAATTATGCTATTTTTTGGTCTAATCTTCAATATAGTGACCGCAGGAACTGACTACTATCATATGTAGAATTGGATACCTATGACCTACCCTCTGCAGCAGAACGCCCACAGTTGCCAGCGTGTGGGTCTTGATCACAATCTCCTGATTGATAGGACTCCTCTCAACCATCACTCTTAGCAGAGTGATGAAGTTGGCCACTTGATTCTTGGGTACCTCTGAACCTGGGTTAATGACATGTCATTCTCATTGATGGTGTTACTGTTCAGCTCTTGGTTATATAGTGAGGTTGTGTGTACACATCTGCACACTAGCAAAAGCACAAAAATTTTGAGACATCCAGTTGAGAAAACAGATCAAGTTTGAGTCTAATGCTGGAATAAAAACTTACGAAAAATTAGCGATGTTGCGTCCTTATCTCATGGACCTCAGCTTGGTTTGTGACGTTATGGTTATTCTGGCCAATTGGTGGAGTTTGGACCAGACGGCGTGACACTGACTTCATAACACCATCCCATACATGTGACAAATTGAATCTTAAACCACGGTTTAAGATGCGGTATGTCAAAACACCACCAATTGGCCAGAATAATGATATTGTCACAAGACAAGCTGAAGTCTGTGAGATGCGGACGCAACGTCGCTAATTTTTTGTAAGTTTTTATTGCAGTATTGGACTCAAACTTGATCTGCACACTAGTAACTGAAGCGAGTTGCATAGTGCAAGCATTTGAGCGTAGCATCGCGCAACATTTTTTTACCGCTATGCATCGACTTGCTAAATTGGTGCTGCTCTTTCTTAATTTTCAAGATGGCGTCTGACAAGATTAAGACTGTCGCTTATTATGGAGTACTGCATGAGCTGACACGACACCAAGCAAGACACAATGTTAATGGTGAATGAAAATGAAACAGTCTGCTCTTTCGGTAATTGTCAAAGTTTGACAAAGTTCATTTCGGACATATAAAACAAACCAAAAAAATGGTGACAAAGGTGTGCGATGTGTATCTTCTGTTTCTATGTTAGTAAACCATTGCATAATTTTAATAAACGACAGAAAATTTTTGCCATGGTCAAAGATCTATGAAGAACGCAATAAACAAATAAACTGAACATGTAGCATAATACTGGAACAAGATTTATACTGCCCCCTAACACAGTTGTGTTTCTTCAGCAGTTATTTGTGACTTGTTCACAGCTGAATGAATCACCGGTGTCCAAAAGATGTGGACTTCTTCAAATCTCTCCCAGTACCAACAAGTTTTTGTTCTGTGTGACCAAATGTGCGCCACTTCAGCCCCCTTTACATGTCACTGTTTACACCCGAGTGAATATTTACACTCATTTTCGTCTGAATATTTTACAATCATATGGTCTATACTTTTGTTGATGCCTAAACACAACATACCCTAATGTGTAAAGTTACACATGGGTGTATTACTTACGCCGCCTTCTGAGGTCAGTGCAAGTATACACCTGCTACATGTGAACCGATTTAAATTTATGTCATGGCTATAAAATTAATGTGGGATCGCTTGGCCACGACAACATTTTTTCAGGAATCCGCTAACAAATGTGCTATATAAGAAATTGCAAAATAGAAGTACCACAAACAAGTCACCTTCAAAGACCACGACATGGTGCTTCGCCTATGCAACCAACTCTGATGACTGTTACATTAATTTTAACATGCAGTAATCAGTCTTGGCTGTTCTTTACTTTGACATTATTTTGTCAAATGAACTTATCCAAGTAATAACTGTGAAATGTTTAGCACTTCCGACTAGTTTTCCATATTTAACACTTATCGCTTTCGATGGCTGAAGCTGAACGGGATGAAGTTCTTAGGTGGTATTTTTGGCATGATAAACCTTATCAAACATCTCAGTTTGAAATGGCAAATTCTTAGGCTTACGGCAGCGGTCAAGCAACCTCACTTTAACCTAAATTTAGCACATACTGTACATTTTAGTGGTTCGTCTCGACAACCATGATATTTGCATCAACAGCTCAGAGTTACCTTGCATCTAACGACACAGTAAATACAGAGGTGTGGTAATTGTTTCATTTAGATGAAACACTCGACGTAACATTCGCCATTACGTGTCCAACATGAACAGCCCTGTGCATGACCCTTGATTTTTTAAGAATGATTGCAAATGGTGTTGCTTAGTAAACTAGGCCATGAAACACACTCCCGCATGACAGCTTGCAACTGTACAAACCTGCCAGTAAGTCTTCTGCTACAAACACCCAGTCATCGTCATCAGGGCTCGCTTCACGTGACATCCGAGGGCTGTCCATTCCATCCACTACAGATGGCTCTGTCATCTGTGCATACTCCAACAACGGAAGTAACACTCGTAGACCACCCACAGAGTTAATAGAATGCTGTGCAACATAAGTCAGGGTGTAAAACACACTACAATCAACATTCTCCAGTTCTGTTCACCACCAAAACCTTTTCAATTGATTCTAGAGTCAAAATACAACATTTCCTAGTTGTGTCACTGTGAAGTGCAACAATTGACATTTTCACCAATTTGTTCTGACAACTTCTCAGGCTTCCAAAATATTTAGTAAAATAAAAAGCTCAACATGACAAGAACAGAGCATATGCACAGCTTATGAAATACGGTCAATATGGTTAGATATTTTTAGCCCAATGTATCATTACAATTATACTTGAAAATATTTCTTTTCCTACCTTAAGGACATGTCAAACACTTATACAAAAAGTCAGATGAAAGAATACAAATCAGAAAACCACACACTATAATCTGCGAACCGAAATTCCTTAAAGGTTGGCGTTCACTGAGACAGTGGCACTTTTTATAACTAAAGGTAAATGTCCTGATCACTTAAACTAGTTGGGCCTACAGTCAAACACCAGCATTTGATTAAGTGAAACTTAAGAAACTGCAAAGGACATCAGCCTAGTAAATAGACATGACAAACTCTTTGTAGAGGGTAATACAGACACACATGGTCAACTTAAAGGAAAATATGAAGAATGGCGAGGATTTCAGATTTTACGCAACGAAGTGGAAAATTAATGTTCCCTCATCCGCCACAGGGCAGTAACAGTCACCAGTCCTTTGCGACCAACTGTTTAAACCTGCGTGAAAGTCTACCATTGGCATCTGTACTAAACTCTCACCTTGACGTCCGATGTGACACACTGGTGTCCACTCAGCCTCCCGTGATTCTGGTGACTAGACAAGTCCAGACACATTTGGTCAAGGCAGGCTTTGCCATTGTAATGAAGGACCAGCTTGTTGGCCAAATCAGACAGGTCACCCTCTTGGAACACATTTAAACAATTGGGGCCTGGAAGCACAAGACCCATCTATTATGTAATCATATTCAAGAATCATGTTTTAAAACGAAGTTTTACACAGTTATATTGAATTTCAAAGATCAAGCTATTTGCAACTTCATTAAGGTTATAAGAAACCATATCGAGAGATCTCAATTCCTAAGTGAAATATGAAAAAGCAAGGCAGCGTCAACTCGTGTGCAGTGTGTATTTAAGTATACACTTTAAAGAATGTGGTCACGTGAAAATACTATTCTTACAGAACATATATACAAGCATTGTTTTTATCCAACAACTTCTCATAACAACTTTTACAAGACAGTTGACATTGCAGCCAATGTTTCTTTTCATGACAATTTAAAGGTTGCAAAGAATCTCACTAGTTTAAATTTTGGAATTTAATATACAAACATTGTTATCTTAAAATTATCTACTGCCATTCTCCTGTTAAACTTAATTAGCCACAGGCAATTCCTTGACTAGGTCAGTAGCAGTAGATAGTAGCAGATGCCATACCTAATGAGAACAAATGTTTGACATGATTTGGCTGGAGAACATCATGGAA
Organism: Phoronis australis; assembly: GCA_002633005.1. Classification (NCBI taxonomy): domain Eukaryota; kingdom Metazoa; phylum Phoronida; family Phoronidae; genus Phoronis; species Phoronis australis. Next base: position 243,242 of record NMRA01000423.1, on the reverse strand, counting down.
GATGCACACAGATGCTACACTCCCTCCCAAAGACGACGGAGCGCCCCATATCGAGTCTTGCATACCACTTGAGATACTAGCAGCCGAGAGAGTCGACCCGCCAGGCAACTTTGGCATGGTGAATGGAATTTTGAACGGAAGCTTCTTTGGGGAAGAGTCAACAGCACCCTCTGGTGGTGTGTCCGGAGAGAGAATGAGACCCGAGCAGCCAATGCGACAGCACGTAAAAGGCTAGATAGTAAAATGGCAGGTAAAGATGGTGACAACTGGTGATCGAAAACAGGAAATCATAGGTACATAACAAACACGATCTTGGCAAATTTACAGCATTCTATGGAAATTCTTCACTTATTTCACACAAAAAATAGTTACCAAAGCTTTATCAAATTCACAGCAAAAGATTTAATTACTTTTTGCTAGCAAATAATCATGTTTTTATCAGATGTAGCTGCAACAACTTACATCAGTTAGGGAGGGAAACTTGAGCTGTGAGGTGAGCCAAAGATGGCCGTCGATGTAGACATTCACTTGACTGGGTTTGAATGGTGTCCTTGAGCTGCTGTGGACTATATCAACACAATGCTGTAGAAACAATACAACAGCATGAGCAAGTGATCAAGATTATACGGTAAGACGGCACAGACTAACGACAAATTTTTAAACTTTTTGCCAAAACTATAGGGTTATGGGCAGATAATAACAACTACTGATTATACCGATCACCACTAGAAATTCACAAGGCCTTCCAAAATTTTATGAGTTTTATTGAATGAAATTACTTTCAATCAAAAAGACAGTACTCAAAGGTCACAGACCGATTAAAAACAGTCTACTTAACCATTATAGACAGTAGACCTTTGTAGTCATATTTATTCAGAGTACATTTATTTTAATAAAAAATTCGTTTATTGAGTTTTGAAGGTCAGAATTTGTACTAGACATTAAACTGAATAAATTTGAATTGATTTTATTAGTTTATGCGAGTGCTACTTGGTAAAAATAGGCATGATACAAAAAATGATAATTATTCAAATCAGTTCTGATACATCTTTGGGCAGAGCAAAAAGCACATTTTGGCAGAGACTTGTATGAGCAAGCACTCGCAAATTTTCACAGGACTCACGGGCTCAAAATGATGTCTGCACTGACCAAAATCAACCGTCTTCTGCCTAACTTACCCATTTGTTATCTTTAATGGGGTTTTGACTGACGGAGACAGTAAAAAACTCTTTTTTCACTGAAGTAGCAACAACAAGGACGCCCTCTTCAGTGAAGAATGCTTCAAACCCACAGGTGGAGCTAGAGTAGAAGCTGAAACAGAATTTTTAGTTTACTTGCAGCATCAGCAAAAGTCAGAGGAAGTCCAGCTCCATATTCTAACAATGGTTGATGTGGAGATTTTGATTTGCTGCCTAAAATACTGTCATGCAACACCTAGAAGAGTGGATATTAATTCTCTCACTCTGTCTTGAACTCAGTGGATGAGAGAGTGATGTTGCAACTTCTCCAAGACACACAACTAAATGATTAAAAAACTTTCATTCAGATTAGATACAACTTACATGAGTGAGCAGGGATACAATCTCAGTACATTAAGACTCTCTAATGGTGTTGACAGGACTCACATTGCATTAAACGACAGTACAAGGAAACTCATTATAGTGCATATCTGTGTGCCATACAAGTTCACAACAAAGAGAATGGCAAATAAGTATATGTCGCTAGTTTTCTTATTTATTATTGCTAGCAAAACTGCTATCAGATAACCGAAGTATGATCAATAAAAAGGTAAGACGTACTCTAGCGATGTGAGCACACGCGAAGATGTGAAACTGTACATTTTTCAAACTATCAATTCTTAAACGCACGCTTTGACATCTTAAACCACGTTTCCTTTTGTTTTAGTTGTCTCACCAGTACCCACAGAAGTATACATAGTGTATTGCTTCAGCAGTGACTTTACCTGTACAATTGTCTCCTGTACAAGTCATTATTACCAGGTCTGCTTGTCTCATAATCCAACAAGATCCATGCGTGGAAGGCAAAGCTGTTCCCAGGCCACTTGCGTACACCAGCCAATGATATTCCCTGCAGAAACAAAATGGTGGAATCACATTTAGACACAAGCCACATCTTCAAGATTTGCTCTCTCAATAGAACCACTAGTTTAAGGTAAACATCCCCTGTAGCAATGATGAACTATGCACCTCGACACGTTGATGTTGTTTGTTATTTCTCACAAGTGCGCCTCTATGCTTCACAATTGGAAGAACCCAACAATAGACGGACGTTTGAATTACTCAACAGCTTGCATTTGCTTGACACTGGGTCAAGTACCCACAACTTCCTTGCACCCTCCTACCACCGGGAGCCTACCATGCCCCCAAAGTGTCACCTGTGCTACAAAATACCAACATATAACCTACCGCTGTAGGTTTCTCTAAGTTGAAGTAGTTGTGTGCCCTCGTGTGACTGTCATTTTGGGCCATAATAGACAGAGAGTGCATAAGTTGACTCACATATGGCATCTAGAAGGAAGGACAACTGAATATTAGAAGTGCATTTTCTCAATATTAAATAAACTTTCTCAGTCTTAAAATGTTCTTAACTGAAAGTGGCTACGATTGATCAAATAACTGATAGCAGTTTAGCAAATAAATTCAACTTTAAAAACATCTTTCATAGCACCTAGACAATGAAAATTGTGTCTCACATGACAAATGTCTCTTGGCTAATGATGCAATTCATTGTAATACAGATGGTACATTCTGAACTCCCACACGAGATGTTGCAAGCAAAATAAGAATGAAACATGAGGCTCAGTAGTACTGTTAGCTTTCTCATAAAAATTTGAAAAACAAATTTAGCAACAAGTTGAAGCCTCTAATTCATAGCTAATATATATTATTTTAATTGTATTTACTTGTTCATTGTTTTCACCAAGCTTCATCACAGCGACAACTTGCTTCACTTCTGAAGCGGTGATTGACAGCTGTCCTAGAGATGACAGGAGAGAGATCAATTGGCCTGAAACATGAAAACATTCGATGTCACCTTGATTTTACAGTTGATCTAATGAGTGTCAAATAAAACTGACAAACCTCAGATGCTGACCATGTTAATGTCAATGTATTGGTCAGCATCCAAGAATTCCTACTTTGTCTGTTGTGGTACACAGTCAATTTCTCAGTTAACATTTACCTAAACAAGAACTGTGTTATGATTATAAACAGATTAGGAAAAAATTAAAAACCATAAAAATAAAGAAGAACGTGATTACAGGCTCAGTGAAGCATGCTCGCAGATGACAACCCTTCCTAAGGGTCAGGGGTCAGAATCACAGATGAGGACAGCATTGCCGACCACAAACAAAAATTTGTGAGACAAATATTAATCGCAATTTTCCTTATACTGTTTGCTGATCATCACAAAATTCTATTTTGAGAACCAGTTCTCCTTGTAAATGATTTTCGTAACAAACTACTCACACATAGCAAGTGGACTGATATCCTTTTGACGTCGGAGAGCACCCACAATGCCACCTATCATGCCGTCCTTGCAGCAGGTCATCTTGTTGTGATTGGACGAAGTACACAATTTACGCAATGATTCTGCAAGCCATATTTGCACTTCGTGTGATGTGATATCGGGAAGCCATTGCACCAACATGAGAGCAGCGTGTGTGTTGTAGACAACACCTGGCAGTAGATTCCCACAGTCACCTTGTGTTACCTGCAAAATGTAACAGAGCTTACAACAAATTCAAGAACTGTATACGCGTGTTTTTAAGCCCACGCACCCCAATGTGGAGATGAGGAAGGTCATAGAACATCATCTTTGTCAAATGAGACTAGTTAAGGGAAATTTTCAAAAATTTCATTAAAACTGACAAAAACAAGTTTGGCGAGGTTTCTGAGTAAAACAACACATACCAAGCCTAGTGTAACCTGCAATAACTCCTGTGATGGCTGTCCCAGGCGTTTCAAGGCTTCAACCAGCTGTGTGTAGCCAATCTTTTCATTGAACTTTTTCCTTGTCAGAAGGGACCCTGTTTGTATTGACCTAATTACTCTAACAACAGCCATGGCAACACTCTGAGCATCTGGTCCAGTTAGCTGTAAGCAAAAATGAAGACAATAAACCTGAAGCATGTGAAAGTGGCTGCACTTGACTGACTTCACCAGTTCTGCCAGGTCAAATGGTTAAAATATCTGATTGGTTCTTGATAATGGCTTACTTACAGACCAATCAGACGTCTTAGGTCGCTTTCCCAGTATTTTGGAACTTCGGTTTAGTGACGCTTCGCCAAAACATCGCTTACTTTTCCCACTTAAGAGCGATTAGATATCAAAATTATAACAACAGACGACGTAGTTTATTTGTACTCTCAAACAAATATTGAGTGGTGGGTTCGAGGCTAACTGAAAATTGTTCACCTGCCATTTACGAGTGTTTATGAAAATGATCAGCGTCATTCTTTATCAGATATGCTTTCTTTTATTTATTTACGTCCGTCTCTTGAGAGCACGTCAGCTACGCTACAATAACAAAGAACAGGTTTTGCGAGTCTTGCGTGATCGTATGTCATTGCCACGACCTCTACTGATACCTTCGACAAAGCTTTGCTTTTTATGTTCTCATTACATCGAAGCTTCGGTACTCACTTTTAAATCCTACAATTTTAATCAAAGTTTCCCTACCAGAGTTAATCTTTCCCACTTACTGAAACTTTGGTAAAAGCAAAGTTTCGCTTCAAATTGGAAAGCGTCAATCAAGTGAAAGTAGTGTGCCCATTACCATCATCATGATGAGTTAGGCTAACATTTATAGCTTAGTGAATGAAGTCTTTAACTGGAGACAAGTGACAAATAAACAAAACGTAAATATTAACAGATTATTATATGGCAAGGCCGTTATTTCCCGTATCTAGTCTCTGAGAGGTATTTGGAGGAATTATTATTAAAAATGAAAGTATCCAACTTTCACTGACCTTGGCGGAGGTCATCCCTGTGCACAGTGGATCAAATCACAAATCTGACAGTCTTGTCACATTTTCTCACCAAATTTTTAACCCCCATGGGAAATAACTGTATGGGTTATACTACGGTAGCTATTTACCGGCCAAGCTTATATTGGTTGATAAATAAAAATCACACATTAGTGTCTGCGTTTCAGTACTCATATGGTACACTGAAGTACGCACATCAATGGCATCACATCACAAAATCTCAAACCATGAACAAGATAGACAAAGAGAAATGCAAAGTCATGTGACTTACAAATGTGGGCCGTTGACATGGACAATAGCCGGATATAACGTGCCCACATTTCGATAGTTCATGCACACGTAACAGGCTCTTCAGAGCAACTCTCATTACAAGGGAATGTTCCGGAAATGAGTGAAGGACCATAACTTTATATAATTTTCGAATCGTTATACAGGTGTTCAGAATGTACTCACATTCGTTCTTTCAAGAAGCGTCATCAAACAGTCGAATCCGCCTGAACTGACAAAGATGACCAGCAGTGACGTCACATCTTGACAAGCCAGCATCTGATCTAGACAGTCTGTGAAGAGATACCAGTGTAGCATGAATGCCATTTTGCCTGAATTACACCATGCACGCACATATTAAGGCCATGTGCCAATAGGTGATGCTGTGCTTATATCAGACATTAGTTGTATGTGTCTATGCGTCTCAGAGTAAAGCTAATTTTCAACATAATATGCACAAAAAACTTGACTTGACTACTGTTAACTTGATATGATTCCGTGTAACTGAAACAGCAATAAGAATAGACAAAACATAGCCATTTTCCGATGTGCACAGGCGAAAGAAGTAGTTGTCTTTGCCTATCAGTAGAGCTTAGCTGCATGGATGCAACATTTCATTTTTTCCAGGAAACAGAAATAACTCAGTGACTTGAATACTATGCCAGATCCAACATAAAGTTAACCATGGTTTGAAGTGACAGGAGACAACCTTAACCATCAGATCACATTTAGTCAATCATACCGTGGGATCTGTTTTATGGAAAGTGACTTAAGCCAGAAATTTGGTCTTAACCTCCACACAACTACTTCTGAAAGAAAAAATTTCAACAGAGCAAAGGTGAAAAGTCTCTGAGAATACACTACATACCTGCTAGTTATTAAAATAATTTCTACAAATTATTTCTAGACAGTGACGTGCTAATTATTAATTGGCTACACCTTCTATCAGCGAAGTGGGTGAAGTGAGAATGTAACACTATTTGTCTTCAGTCTTAAGTCACTGACACAATGAACATCAAACAAGGGCCCAGTTTCAAGAGAAGTTTCAAGACAGGGGGCTAAGACAGATTGATCTTTATATATAATAAGTTGACTAGATTTCGGTCTAAATTAAGTAAAAAAAATCATAAAACGGTGCACCACACTGCAAATCAATACAGTGGCATCTGGAAAATGCATTTCACTAATAAATAAACTACTGTCTATTTCCACAATCATAGTAAACAACCCAAAACAGATGCAAAAATTGTGAAATAGCATGGGTTGCTTACTGTTATAAATAATTTTAGTAAAATAACCTGAAACACAGATGTTGAGGCAGCACACAACATCTGTGCTTCAGGAAATTTCTTCTAAACAATAACAGTAAGCAACCTAAAACAGATACATGCTATTTCACAATGTTTGGGTTTAAGAGACAACAATAACTTACTGATCATGTCTAGGAGTACGCCAGAGTCACTCATACCCTTTAGCACTCCAAAGAACCCCTCAAACAGGTGGCCCACTTCCACTTGCCTCTGGAACAGGTAAGAGAATGGAAACTGTGGCAGCACTGAGTGACCTAATAACAATTTTGATACTCAATTTCACACTAGGATAAAATCCCACCAACAATATGGCGGACAAGAGGAAATTTCATTTTCTTCATAAGGCAGGTAACACCAAATGAACGCTTTATCATAGCTATCATCAGACAATGTTTTGACAAAGGTTGGTGTTCACTATAACATTGGAATCCTTTGACATAAATAAGATGAATTTTGGTGATTGTTCTTGTCTGAAAATGACGAGATTGTAAGTCTAGAAAGTCCAATTACAGCAAACACGAAATATATAGGAGACAATGTCAGCAAACTCACAAAAATTTACAAGTAAACCCCAAGTGCTTTCACACAAGGAAAAACAATGTAAGGATATGTGGTTTGGGCTACCAAAACTGACCAACACATATGAAAAATTATACTTTCTGAGTATTTAATAAATAGGGCCTAAGCAAAGAATAATAACAAGAGACACTGGACTTCAACAAATAACTTATTTTCAAAACTATAAGCTATAACCTGCTTACCTGTTCAGGACTGCAACTGTGCGTAACGTGAGCCATGCTGACCAAACACTTCAGGATCACATTCCTAACACACACAGAATCATCACTGATCTGCTGATCTTGTGATCCACTAGCACTGATTGGTTGATTTATGTGGCTTGATGACAGCAGCTCCAACAAAACATCCATGGTTGCCGGACATATTGCCTTTATAGCATTAGACTACAAATTAAAGATGATTAAGAGATTCGCTGTGTACCGTATCACAAATTTCAAAAATAATCTTAAATTTAAATGAATGATAGATTTGTTTGGTGAGTGACCTGATCAACAAAATGCAAACCACTACCTGTGAGCCAGTGATAATTGCTCCGAACAGATGCAGAAGGCTGATGCACACACTGGTGGAAAGAGAGGTGTGTTGGAAACATTCTGAAATAGAACATAGTACAATCTAAGAAACCCTCCCAGAAATGCCACAGCAGTTTCCTGCAATTTCTGAACAGGTCTCCCCACAAATAATACAGAAAGAATTTCTTTTATTTACAGAAGGCGCCTTCAGTTTTAGAGCCTTATCAAGCATCAGATTAAACCAACGCATTGGTTTATGTATTTGGGTGCAACCTTTTATTTGGGTTCATTAATACAGCCAGTTAGATATTACCTAAATACACCACGGACCGAATGGAGTTCAATAATAATTGCTTCTAATTGGAAGATTCGCCTATCAAATTAAGCCTACAGTACACGCCAGAAGTATTCTGGCAAAATGACCCGGAATGCCCCATCATGTTAGGTGAGTGGAAGCCCAATTCGTCGTCTGAATAGCCTTCCCTCAAAACCGATAATGGAGGAGAATTAACAGTAAAGTTTAGTAAGGGCTGTTCCAGTAAAATCCATGTGGGAGGGGGGGGGAGGGCAGTAGAAATAAAAATTCATGGGTGGTGGTCTTCAGAAAAAAACTCAAATTATGGGTGGTTGTTCCTATAAGAAGTGATGCATTAAAAATGGGTGGTATTTTTTTGACCTGTTCATGTTGACAGGTTGGTTACTTCAGCCCTCAAAACTCAAAAAAAATGCAATTGGCATATATCCTAACTTATCCCAATACAAAAAAAGCCCATATTACAGAGTGCAATCTGTTCACTAAGCCAATAATCGAGTCATGGGCAACTTGATTTGAGCCAACTGTTTGTCTGCAGTCCTATTGAATTGAAAAGTTATGCAACACTAAACTGGTGTTAACACATATAAGAAAATTGATGATTTTTAAATAAAAAGTATGAGGAGTAAGATAAACAAGTTCCAATATTCACTTGACATAGAAGTATAAAAGAGTTCGTGGAGACAGTTTGAGATTCATAGATCCTTAAAATTGAAAAAATGTTCATTGAAATTATAGACACATGGTGAACAGAGACACCTGGTGGCTGCCAAAAGTATTGCTCACAGGCTACTTTAGTTTTTGACAATATTGGACAAGACAACTAGTTCTTGTCTGTCAATCATCTAAGTTCTTAACAGGTCCTCCTGGAGGCAATTTGTTTGCAAGTGTTGGATTTTATATTTTAACCTATTAAAAATAATTAAAAAATTATAGGTCATGGGTTGGAGAAATAAATGAAAAATATGGGCGGTGGGTACGAAATAAAAGTGCCTTCCCCCCTCCCATACAGATTTTGCTGGAACAGCCCTAAGCGGCTTAGCCATTGTAGTCAGATATTTAATTTGCTGTTAACAGAGCTAGCCGTCATGACAAGAAAATGGCATTTTTTCTGATTACTTTTGTCTTGCATTGTATTTAACTATTATATGTTTGCAGCTCACAACTTCAGCTTGACCTAACCTATGCTCCATAAGACTTTTAAGTAAGAAACGCCCATATCAACTTCATAGCCTACAGATAACCTCCCCGACATGTGCATTTTTCAAAGTTAACATCTTGATTACACAGGTATTTATAATTTCACCTTTGATTTTCTTTCACTATGTTGGTTCTTGAAGAGCTCACTTCAGCTTTTATTTTAGGAAAATGTTTTGTTATGTTTAAAGTAAGTAATATGCAATCTTTTTAGTACAATCAACCACATCTATCCGAATAGTTTATCATTGTTTCAAATCTCCACAATGGAAACTCACCATAAATAAACGGGACAACTTCCACGTGAAGGTCGGCAGGCTTGTGTTTCAATCGCAACATATCAACAGTCCACCTACAAAATGCAAGAAATTTACACCTAACTATGAGAACAATTTGCGGAGAAATTTCTCAGATAATTTCCCTTGGAGTTGCCCAAGTCTGTAATACCAGATTTTAATTTTCAATTTTCTGCAGTTTCCCAGTCTGAATAACATAGACAAAGGTACGCAACAGATGAAATTATTTGAAATTGTTATGGACTACAACATCACATAAGTGCCATCCACACACAGACATACCCTAGAAAATGTTACTCCCGGAACGAGTTGTCACTGTGTTTGAAGACTGTCATGCGCAGAGCGACAACTTCCACCTTGCGCTAGTTATCAGGTGTGTGTGTGTGTGTGCGTGCGTGCGTGCGTGCGTGCGTGCGTGGTCCACTTTAAGTGAGGCAAATTGCACGTAGTGTAATTATGTGTGTGGACAGACTATGGTGAAAGCAGGCAAGAAAGAAATACAAAATCTCACCCATTCAGCTGTTTGCGCCAGACAAAATGAGGATCATAAATACATTCCAAGAAGTGAACCAGGTGTAACATAATAGACACAAAGAGTTGAGCAAGGTTCCCATTTTGTAACTGACAGTCGACATCCTCCTCGATGGGCACACCATCCTCTGATTGGTTGAGAGAGGATTGAGTCAATGGATGGTTGAAAATAGATGTAGCTATGGTTACCAAGTGACTGACACATGAGTAAGAGGCCACAAGATCAATGTTGTCTGGATTCCTGAAAAAATGAAAACAGAATTTCACAATCTAAGGACAGTTCATCTTTTGTCAAATATGATAGAAGGCAGCAAATTTGAGGAATAACTATTAGGGTAGTATATTTTTGCTGCAGTCTTCTCTACTTCCTGAGAGTTGTTTGGAAGTGTGCAGCAATGATTCCGAGAAAGACAAAAGTTTGCCTTGATCACCTTCCATTTTACTTCATACACCATAATTATTTTTCAGAAGCATGACCAATTCGAGACAAATAAATTGTCAAAATTGTAGCACAGATGAACAGCCAATAATAGCTGATGAAGTATTCAAGGGTCTACTCCATGAGAAGTGTCTGACTTAAAGACTTAAAAGGGACTCAAACCAGCCAGCTTGCTGTATTAAGACATTGTCAAAACACAGCTAGTTACTACTGTGTGTTGAGGTTCATTAGACCCAGAAATTTCACACAGCCCGGGTGTCTTCAGTCTCAAGTCAATTTCATGAAACAGGTCACAACAGAATGCAGGCAATTGACCTGTTGCAAGCTCCGTCCCCTTGCATAATGTCAACTAATGAACAATAAGTTTTACCCAGCAACGTGTTGTTTGACGGGTGAAATGGCAGCTTAGAAACGACGGTGTGTCAAGAATGATAAGTTATAAATGATCAGTTAAGCTGTCACTCAAAATCCTGGCCATAGGTCAATGGCATTAATTGCAAGCAGCAAGAACAACACGTAGTCTGTCAGCCGAAACAAGATTCAAAATGCAGCCTGGCAAGTTTGTCGGATGTACAAACTGCGATAACCTCTTCCCTGGGATAAATACATGCTGTGATAAAGCATAAATTACCTGCATATTATTATGAGACACTTGATCAACTTGACAACAGCTTCAAAAGACTCTACATTAGCATCAACACAGTCTTGACTAGCTTTACTGGACAAACTCTTAGATAAACACTGTGGGAACCCTGGAAAGAAACGTTCAATTCCTTCAGAGCACTGTACTTAAAGGCGGATCTATTCAAATTTCCTCATTCCCTGAGAAAAAATCACCAGAATGGATCATACCTCAAAACCTAATGAGAAAACATTGTTCATAAAAAACAAGAAGCGGCTTTACATGCAACATTACACCAGAAGACCAAGAAATGTTGGCCTCAATATTCTTAAAATATTGGTTCCCACATTGATGTTTTGAGCCCACGGCAATGTAAATTAATTATTTAGAAACAGACATTATCAAAAATTAGGATGGTAGTAATTGTAACGATGTTTAATTAATTTTAGAGTGTGCTGCAAGTAATATCGTTCTCTTCAATTTGATAGTTAATTCCTCATTCCACATTAAGTCATGTTTTTGCATGGGTTTTGATTTCATAAGGCACCAGATACATGAATTATTGTTTTGATGACCTCCAAGACAAGCATCTTTTGAGCTTTCAACTTATCAGCCATTGACTTGCAGATTTTGCAAAACGAGTAATTAAAGGCGAAGACAACCTTTTTCCATGTCATTTTGAGCTAAAATAAGGTTGGTTGGTTATCCTAGACATATTTTTCACTTAATTACAGCTTTTTGTAATTTTATTAATTATTCGTCCACTTTTCCGGAAGTGACGTTTTAGGAGGCAAGCGCTTCCCGCCAATTTCTTTTCACATAGTCTGACTGTGAGAGCTGCCGAGTCAGTCATTGTTCTACCTCGGTTGTGTTAAGTTCCGTCGTCGTTCGCTTTCATTTACTAGTCAGTCAACATGCCACACTGTTGCTGCGTACCGGGATGTAGTAATTATCGGCTCACGCGCGCTTTGGGAGTGCCTTTGCATCGCTTTCCGATGGATGACACACTTCGCCGTACTTGGCTCGTTCGTGTGAAGAACGCAGCGTTACCCGTCCACGCAACGTACAAAGCAGTGGAGAATTACCGTGTGTGTGGCAAGCACTTTCTGCCGTCCGATTACGAAAGGGATTTGTACGCTGAACTGATGAAGGTCCCCGCGAAACAACGCTTGAAGAAGGATGCCATTCCGTCTGTGTTGATTCCCGGCAGTGCCCCGTCGCCACCCCCGAGAAGTGCGTTTTTGAAGCGAGAAGCCTCGCGAGCTGTGGCCAGTACAGTGACTGGAGCCAGTGGAGGCACTTCATCTACTGTCACCCGTGCCTCCGAACGTACCCCAGAGCGTGCAATTCCTGGAACCAGTAGTGATTCGCCCTGTGCTGTTTTCTCCAGCCCAGAGCCTCTAAGCAGCCCTGCAGCGATATTGAGTAGTGGGAGTGATTACAGGCCCAGTTCGACACCCAGTGAAGAGGACAGTTCGTCGTCCAGTGAACAGATCGGTGAGCCAAACTTTGATAAGTTTATTGTGGACTTGTCTAAAGTGTTGGAGCTATTTAGAAGGTGCCAGGTGTGTGGCGAGGGAGTCACACGACACAATGTAAGCAGTTTGGGTGCTCAGGTCACCATCCAGTGGGAGTGTGTCACGGGACACTCTGGCAAGTGGGACAGTTGTTCCTCTGTCCGTGGTATGCCGGAGGTCCACTTAACCATGTCCAGTGGTGTGCTCTTCACTGGAAACACGTTTCAGTCGGTGAAGACAATGATGGACTTTGGAAAAGTCAAGTTTTTTTTCGAAAACAACATTCAACAACATTCAGAATTCCTATTTAATACCAGTTGTCAATGACGCATACATGTCACAACATCTCGAGTTGGTGGCGGAATTCATGGAGAAGGAGAACTTGTCTGACTCACCAGGGCGGTCCGCCAAGTATACCACATACACTCTAATGGAGGAAGAGACCAAAAAGATAATTGATGTGGAACTCGGAACAGCACAAGCATTCAATTGAGGTAGGCATAACAACGCACACAGTGCATTTGCACCAAGATGTGTCACCACGTCTGTCTTCAGTAGCCGCCTCGTTTCTCTCAACAGCTGCCTGTGCCTGTGTGTACTCTGCCTCGTTGTACTCGGGCTCAAACATGTACCCACCCACTGAATGTCCGTGAAAAAATTCCTCGTCACCACTGCTGTGAACAAGGTCTCCGTCACTCACACTACTGTCACTGTGATACGGGTCACCGACTCCAGCCATTTTCAGCTTACAACACACTAAACAATCCCTAAATCCAACGCAGTTGAGTTCTCTACTAACCTATCTTGCCGCAGAATACTCGCCGATGGAAAGTGGTGGCGACAATTGGTGAAAAATAGCACAAAACAAAAGTAGAATAGAACAGATTCGCACAGTAAGCTCAACGCAAAACCATGTGGCGGGAAGCGCTTGCCTCCTAAAACGTCACTTCCGGAAAAGCGGACGAATAATTAATAAAATTAGGAAAAACTGTAATTAAGTGAAAAATATGTCTAGGATAACCAACCAACCTTATTTTAGCTCAAAATGACATGGAAAAAGGTTACTTTCGCCTTTAAAGGCAATGATTACGTTGTTATGTGTGCGTAACATGCACTGATGACAAATAAAGATTCAAACCCTTTGTTATTGCTAACCTTCAGGTAACTTGGTCAGATGTGGAGCCAGTTCTGAGAATCCCTCATCCAGGTGTGTGAATTGAGTGTCAACAAACTGAGAGTACAGGTGAACAAAGCTGTCTAAACAAGCATCGAAGTAGGAAGCTTCATTCTGCAAAAAAGTTAATTTTCAATTATTATAATGAATTTGAAAGCCCTTGTCACCCTAGGACTTAATTAAATGTATTGAACAGTATACTAAGGGCTGTTCCAGTAAAATCCCTGTGGGGGGGGGACGGCAGTAGAAATAAAAATTCATGGGTGGTGGTCTTCAGAAAAAAACTCAAATTATGGGTGGTTGTTCCTGTAAGAAGTGATGCATGAAAAATGGGTGGTATTTTTTTGACGTGTTCATGTTGACAGGTTAGTTACTTCAGCCCTCAAAACTCAAAAAAATGCAATTGGCATATATCCCAACTTATCCCAATACAAAAAAGCCCATATTAACAGAGTGCAATCTGTTCACTAAGCCATTAATCGAGTCATGGGCAACTTGATTTGAGCCAACTGTTTGTCTGCAGTCCTATTGAATTGAAAAGTTATGCAACACTAAACTGGTGTTAACACATATAAGAAAATTGATGATTTTTAAATAAAAAGTATGAGGAGTACGATAAACAAGTTCCAATATTCACTTGACATAGAAGTATAAAACAGTTCGTGGAGACAGTTTGAGATTCATAGATCCTTATAATTGAAAAAAATGTTCATTGAAATTATAGACACATGGTGAACAGAGACACCTGGTGGCTGCCAAAAGTATTGCTCACAGGCTACTTTAGTTTTTGACAATATTGGACAAGACAACTAGTTCTTGTCTGTCAATCATCTAAGTTCTTAACAGGTCCTCCTGGAGGCAATTTGTTTGCAAGTGTTGGATTTTATATTTTAACCTATTAAAAATAATTAAAAAATTATGGGTCGTGGGTTGGAGAAATAAATGAAAAATATGGGCGATGGGTACGAAATAAAAGTGCCTTCCCCCCCTCCCATACAGATTTTGCTGGAACAGCCCTAATTTTAAATCAGCAAACGTGTTAAATTTCCTTTCTCAGAATAATCATTGGTGAAAACAACTCTCATTAAAGGAGAATGCCACCCGTCTTAATCGGTCTATATCCACATCGCCTCGCATACGGTCGACCTTACCTTGCCAAGAGGTGTCGCGTTAACCTGTGAGGAAGGTGAGAAACGACGCTAGCGACGTCAGTGGTTCATATGCAGAGTGAATGCCGCTATGTTGCGGTGCATCGTTCTCGTTTGTCCGAACTAAGCAGCTGCGAGGAAAGCGGGTATATCGTTTTATTAAAACCTCGAGAGTCCAAAATGCTTAGTAAGTGGCTCATAGTAGTGAAGAATGAAATGTATGCTGAAAATAGCAAGTATGCGGCCGTGAAACATCTCCGTGTCTGTGGCCTGCAGACGTCGAAAGTGCCTGACGAATGCCGGCTTACCAAATAACTCCATACATTCCGTTATCTGAGCTTGTTCACAGCGCCTCTCTAGTATTTCTTCATCACTGTATTCCTGTTCGAATTGATAGCCTGTAAAATTTAACGATCCACCTGCGAAGTCGGGACTGATGAGCTCTAGCTCGTCTTAAGACGGGCCTGAGAGTTGCAATGTTGGCGTTTATTACTGAGCGTTCTGTTTCAAAATGAATTATTCTCACCCTAACCAATACTTACATAAAACTAAAACAAAGTCTGTCACATTAGATGCAATTTGTAATGCCTTTGGAGTGTTTGTGAGTGCAAATGATTTGAGAAGCCAGCAATGAATAAATCACTGCGTTACTGGCTTTAGGTGCAATAAAACTAATTGACGGGACACCGAGGCCATGTGAGCTCATTTGCTAATTTAGTGTTTGCTGGCAGAAACTGTTGCGAAACAACTCGATTTCCATCTCACTGCCAGGTGTTAGGGGAATCTTTATTTACATTTACATTACTCAAATAATGATTGTCAATGTACAACTTCTGCCCTGACAGTGCTGTGGCAGAAGCGGAACCTGAATTCGCGGCCCCCGACAAGTAAGTAGATTTGCAGTTTCGTGGCTAATTCACCAACTTAATCACGTGCACATTACTTTGGCTCACAAGTATAGTATTTTCTTGACTGGAAGTTTAGTTTCCACTGAACTTTGGGTGGTTTATGTTCGTGATGTCTGATCAGTTTCCGAGCCACTGGCAGGGATAACGCCAGTCAATCCGGCCGGCTGCGACGGGCCTGATTGGGTTCCGAGCCACTGGCCAGGATAACAAACGTTTTGTGTTTAGAACTAAAAAAATCACACGTCTAAACAACACAGATCTAGGTTCTCCTGTCTGTATCTCACAGAAAATACTTCGAAATTATCTCCGAACAGACCCCAAACTCCTGCTACAGACATTGGCCTGCTGCCGAACTTTGTAGGCTATGGTATGTCCAACCAATAAATCCGTAAGAGCGAAATAAAACAACACGTTTTTATAAGAACTCGGTGTATTTTTAAGGGTTTTACATCGAAGTTTGATGATTTATTGGTGTTAAACGATGACTTCAAGCGATAAGCTGACACCAGTAACCCGTGTTGTGAACTGCTGAACAGACTGCGTGTGAAACCGATGACGTCATTGGATAATTTCAACACCTCCGTCTGCCGTCAGGTGTCAGGTAATGCAACCGTACCTGTCGTTATGGAGTAGAACTACTAGATCTAAATTGATACAAATTAGGTTGTTTTTTGGGTGGCATGCTCCTTTAAGTAGAGAGGACTCCAGAAGCGTACCAGCTCAACTTAGTGAATTCTCTATTCTTTCAACATGCTATATAAACACAATGGCTAAAAACTGACACAACTTAATGCACAAATTATAATGTCAGTTTGGGCAAACTGTATCAATTTGGGCTCGCATTGATGACCCAAATTGACAAAATTCAGAAACTGAGTTAATTTGGACGGTTGTGAAATTTGCCTCAACTGCTCAATACCAGAAACGATGGTGTTTTAGCTCAAAAACTAAAGTTTTGGGTTTTTGTACATAAAGACAAATTGTTAAAAATCAGTTTGGAAGCCCTATGGCTAAAATGGGATAGTAAGTACCTAGTCACAGACTAGATGACGGCACATCCTAATATGCACAATGGAAGATTTTCAACAAAATAACGCTTTATTTTGGCTAACTACTATAAATAATTTCGCAGCACAATGGGAGGTCTTTGAATGACAAAATACTTCAGCAGTCGATGTTTTTTATGAATAGTTCTTCATTCTGTCAACAAAACTAAGGACCGTACTCCATTGCAGTCAATATGCTTGAGGCTATCAGAGGTGTACAGGGGTAATTCCCATAGACATGTTTCGTTGAGGATATGCATAGAATCAGAAAGGATCACTGAAGAAAGTGTAAGCACTTCTTTAAGGTATCATAAGTGTAAAATGTACTTTTGACTAGGCGAAAACCACTTATTTACAGACTGTATTACGTCTACCGCCCGTTCAAAATACACGGGATAACAGTAGTACAAAATATGATGGAGAGCTCTGTGGATCCTGTACAACCAGCCTATAGTTGTTCAACACTATACGGTACGCAAATGATATTGTTGCAGTATGTTTTCCAACATACTTAACAGAACTCTGTCACTGTTTGCAGCGTGAATGTTGAAACGTTGAAATGCCGGCGCGTATTGAATCGATATGATTGACTTTAGACAAAATTTACATTGCTTTCAACGCCAACGGCACGGGCCGGGCAAAAGGCTTACTGGGCAACATGTAGCCCCTCAGATTGCTGGATAGGGACTATAATACTTCCCATTGCTTTCTGTACTAATTTCATCCCGTTTATATTAAACAGGCGATAGGCAAAATCCTGTCAATGATGTTTTCACATAGCCAAAAATACATTTTACACTTAAAATTATCACTTAAAAAATGCTTACTTTCTTTAGCTATCCTTTTGGTTTTGTACATGACTGCGAGAATTAAGACAACATTTTTTGTCGCCATTAACTTTTTCACCGCAAGCAACAACCACAAATTATTTCAAATGAATCACCTGAGTTACGTGAGACTAGCGCGAGACTCAGCAAAGCGCATGACTTGGCGCCTGACACTTGCAAAATAGTATTGAAGATATCAATTTGTAAGATTTATGACCGTTGGACTTTTTGTTCACCAACAGGTGTGATTTCACGTAACTTTCTCAAACTGACACCCAGTGAGAGAAGCTCGAGCGAACCGCGTCAGATTTTCATGGATATGTTCAAGTTATATTAGTTACTGCTATGTTGACTAAATTGCATATATGCATGTTTCTTTGATTTTATTCGCTGTATTTTGAGACGAATAACTTTTATGGGGATGTGCTGTCACCCGACCTGTATGCCTGCGGCATTCAGCAGCCAGGGCGATTTAATTGCCTGTCGGCTCAGACGAGACGATTCACAGGACACTCAGGGCTCGACGCTATTAAAATCGCCAGGTCGCATTTTGCGACCTAGCCAAAATCCCAGGTCGCATTTTCAAAATCCAGCTCGTATTCATAAATGCCAGGTCGCAAAATTTTCCCGCCATTTTTACGCGCCAAAATAGATTTTTTAGATCATCAAGAAAATGTTTAGATTAGGCTCTTACCTGCAGCGTTAAATACTCACAAATTTCGGATCTCAAAATTGACTTCATTCATGCAGGTACGGCCTTACTGTTCTTCACGACTGCCATTGAAAGACTCTAGAGCGCAAGGCAAGTAGCCGACGTGAAAGTTCAATCAGTGCTCTCTAACTGACTTGTGCATTCGAGTAGCGAAATTTGCGATGTGAATAGGGAGAAAATGCCCGTTGAAAAAGTATCCGAGATTTTGTTAGATCTGGCCTGCTACAGTCTGTCATCAAAGTCGTTAAAGATTCAAACTAACTCGGGTAATGGCGAGTTTGCTCTTCAATACCTTCCAAGTACGGAAAAAATAGGTCAGTCACAAAACGACACGCATGTCACTAGTAACTTTCTTTCCGAGGTATAAAACAAAGCCGGGATTTGGTTTTTACATATTGTGAAAAGACGTTTTTGAAAACTGAAGTTGTGTAAAATGAAAGTGACACACCATATAAGCTGCGTGTCAATTTTAAACCACATACGGTCGTTTGTAGTGCGCTATGATGGGCGCTAGCTTGAACTGT
>NMRA01000423.1:70107-194105 GCA_002633005.1 Phoronis australis | reverse complement strand
TTTCTTGGTTCCCTTTCGATATTTTGTTCTCTGGCTCGTATTTATTTTCGAGTACGATTTCAAGCACACTGCCATACCAAACTTGAAATTTAGAGCATATACTCGGAATTTTTACTCAAAATCGTACTCGAAATATGGATGAAATACACTTCGCTTCGAGTATACTCGAAAATTGAGTACGTGCTCGAAATTTCGAGTACAGATTTTTCGAGTATGACATTGAATACACCAAAGCTGAGTCTGTACTCGAGTTGAGTATGAAGTGTGAGTTTGAGCATGATTCGAGTCTGAGTACGGAGATTGGAGACCGGGCCCTGGAGTGTTTTGTTAGACTGCTCACATCATGAGTTGTCTGGCAACAGCTTCTCACAAGAAGTCATTTTGTTTCAATCGTATATTTCCCCTATCTTTATCACTGCGGAAGCGAAAAAAGGTTGAAGTCAACTGACTTGCTGTAGCTGTATGCAGCATTGAAAGCTCTGTTGCTTATTTACAAACTGGACCACCTTATTTTCTTCTGTCACACATGCCAGTTTGGAGCGTTGATGTCCACAAAACAACAATGCCCGCCACTGGCTGCTGTGAGATTTGTCTGCCTCTCTATTGTCTCCATGGCTGAGTAAAGGAACATAATCCCAGCTTTGGCTGTGTGGACGCTGTTTTGGAAAAATTTTCCGAAAATGGTCCACAAATGCTTTGCAAGTGACCCTGTGTAGTTATGAAAACACATTCTGGGCTCAGCTATTCAAGAATCCACATGGAGTAATAAATTAAACAATTATCTCCTCAGTCAGGACCATAAACCCTTTGTTAAGCTGTGTTTAGTTACACAGTCCACCTGGGATAGTTGTATGGCTAAGAACATCAGGGTTAACAACAATTGCTTTCACTGACCTTGCATTAAGTTCCTAAAGGCCAACTGTGTGTCAATGACTTTCATGATATACCACCATCTGCCCAATTCTAAGCCACCATGGGACTAGTCACCCCTCCAAGCCCAAAATGATAAACTTTTAAGAACACTGTTCAGGAAATGCTTTGTGTACTGTATGCAACATGAAAACTTTTTTACCTTTGATGTAACAGTTATATGTTCTTTAAGTGCTTCTTTCTTTAAAACATAGTCTTTATGTGTTATAATATATTTTCTTTTAGCCTGATTCCAGTGTTGTGCCATACTTTGATCGCATTGTTGAAAAGTTTGGTATACCGAATGAGTTTTCTATGTTACTATGTGGCATTGTTGACACTCCAAATAGGACCGATGATGGCATAGGAGGAACCTTGGTGAGTGGTGCCACTTTTCTGACTTAAGTAAACACTTTCATGAGTGATCATCTTACGCACTGTAGAATTCTCCAGTTGATTGCATTCAAAGTTTACCTGATTTGGAGTGCAGCTAAGAAACCAGCCAAACTCTTGCAAATCAAGCGGCTTTATTTTTCTTTTAAATTTCGAATTAATTTTGACAAAGATGTTGTGTTAGAAAGGCCATTTTCTCATTAGTAATGTTTAAGTACTAGTGACTCAACCCAGTTATGTTAAGCAACACATTTTGAAGTTGACCTTTCTGTAACAATCGGCTGTATGTAACCATAATGATAATGTCTCTTATTCAAAACTGGTAAAAAGTGATGCATATTTACAAAAACATACAGCTTTGACGATTCAAGCACCAACAAACTCATCTTCTGTCACAAAAAAATTTTGATTTAGACAATTTGTCACATACCTGGTCTCAAATTGGTGTCAATAGTCAAATTGTAAGTGATTTCAAGGCTTACAAAAAACTATTATTGCGTGAGACCTTGGCATTTCAAGTTTTGTTTATTACAGCATGTTATTTTATGTGCCAAGCATATTCTTATGGAATACCATACTGGCAGTTGATTGCAAACCCAGAAATTGTCTGTGTAAGGAACAAGTTGAGACCAATTTTATAGCAGTTAGCGGACTAAATCAAAATTTTGCTTGTAGGACCGAACGCAGGTTTATAGCTGCTTTAAGCCGTGCCATCTTTCCACGTTTATCCCAGGCGCTCCTGTATCCTAGCTAGAGTAATTATGGACTATTGTATCATAACAATCACCATAGAGTTTTTGCCCTTGCTAGTTTCTCTGTCTCACTGCTGTTTTTGGTCAGATCCTTGGGGAAGTCGACAATTCAATGTACTTTGGATCACTCTTCTATACCCCCATTCACCTAGAGGGGTACTATGAGGTCATCATCACAGACATCGGAGTGGATCATCGCAGCCTCGCTATGGATTGTGTAAAGGTAAAACATTGTACTTTAAATGGCATTCTGTCTCACATTTAAGCTCAATGACTGATCTAGGGAGTGCTTGGGTGCCCCAGTCTCTCCATACCTGAACCATTGGGTGCAAGGTGTTCTAGCTTAGTACACGACCTGTACATGTCTGTTCACAAGCAGCTCTTTGTCAGTATTGACAAAGTCAAGTGGGCCAAGAGGTGAACACCTACTGCTGAGCTGGCTAAAAACGAAAATCGAATGGGTCTGTTTACTATCATAACTTGCTCTCATAATATTTCTTACCATGACGAGATTATATTTACACGATCGACAAAACGCCAATGCCACCAGCGGCACACAAAAACGCTTGAGAGTTTTGGGGGTTGGCCGTCCTTAAAATTGCGAGATTGAAAAAGGCGCATGTACGTATTGCCTGTGACTTCATTTGGTAGCAGAATGTAATCCTATCACAGTTAATTGAGACTGGTTTTTGTTTTTAGCCAGATAAACATTGAATGAAATGCAACATGATGCTGGCACAATACCAACAGCAATGAAGCTCATTGCTTTCTTACCCGTTCTAGGCAAATTTGACTCTATGAAGCTTGTTCAAGTACTACTGCAGTATTCCTGTAGTCGTAAGGCTATATTATGTAGGACCATATTAATAAGGCTGTCTGTATATTGAGCTGAATAACCCAAAACTATGGATTTTATAAAAGTAAAAGTATTCTATTAAAAAAGTAGGAAGCTTGCAGAATTTGATTTTTTACTATTTACCAATCTGACATTACTTGTGTCACCTGGCCTTGCCTATTTAGTAAAATTTGGCAAAAGAAGAATATATGCCGATTCCAGAACAACCAAATCAATACCCTGCCAAAGTTCAGGAGGAAATCTCAAAAAAGTTACGTACAGTTTTCTAATCTCGTTTTCATCATAAAAATCATGAAAGTCACATTTTCTGATAGGCCGCCATGCAGAAGTGGAAAATTTCAAAAACAATCCCTAGCAGCGTTGTTGAAAACAGCGTATGAATTATGACGTCTTAAAGTTTCATATAAATCCGATAAGCTATTTTGGAGATATAAAGCTCCAAAGTTTGCCAAATTTGGACATTTTTGAGGATCCTACATGAAATTGTACACACGTAGCAGTATCCGGTTGTGTTATGTAAACCTGATGACAATATTTCTTTGAAACGAGTTTCCTGCATTGGTAGTGAATATGATACAACTTTCTACAATTCAGTGCTACACTGGAGACTTCTCGCGGTGTTCTTAAAAAGTGTCAAAAGCTCACATTGTCTCTGTTATTCTCCAGTACAACACAGCCATGTCTATTGTGGACAGTGGGTCAACAATCACGCGTCTGCCAGAAGAAGTGTTCTCCAGACTTGTCGAAGAAATCAAATCGGAAACTCGACTGTCGGACAGGGAGATCCCTGAAGATTTCTGGCATGGGAAGGTACTCATGTGTTTCAATGATAATTCCACGCCTTTCTATGGTTTTCCAATCATTTACATCAGTTTGGCAGAGGATGGCTCTGGCAACAAGACTTCCATAAGGCTGGAAATCACTGCTCAGGTATGTTCATGCACTGAATAAATATAATAATCAACACGTAAGTCAGTTTGAAGCGAGCCGCACGCCACGGCATACGGACTTGAACATAAAGTGAGAGATTCCATGTCAAAGCAATTAACCAGCACTATAAAAGCACGTCTGCTCCTGGATCTCTGTTTCATGAAAAAGTGACTTAAGACTAAAAGTCAGAAATTGGGTTTTAGTTCCAGGCAACTATTTCTAATACCTTGAGAATGTACATGTAGCTACTAGTTTCTGAGACGTGTTATATGAATTATTTTGGGACTGTAAGGAGTATTAATTACTTGGCTAAACCTCACGTAATTTACAAATTGTTAAGTGGAAGCATAAGACCAAATTTCTGCTGTGTCTTCTTTCTGTGGAACAAACTCTGTAGTAGATTGAGCAAATGCAATGTCCTACTTGCTACAGAGCGCAGTCTGTGCCAATTTTTTCATATTTTCGCTGTGGAGGTGAACACAATCAAAATGGGGCCTTTTGCTGGGCCCATTAGGCAACTCTTACGCTAACGGGATTTTCACTCAGGTGCTTGAGGAAGTGTGCATTGTTCACCCCAGAGTATCCAGTGAATTCCTTGGCACATCAAAGGCTTGATGGCGCCATCACAGATTGAAGTGAGCTTGTTGCTATTCATGGGCTTGCCTGAATGTGTATTTGAAGAGATAATTGCAGTCTTAACCAATGCGCCTGCTTAGCGCACTACCTTCAAAGTCAAAAAATGAACATTAAGGAAGGCATACGCATCATTCACAATGTTCGAGTTTTTAAAATGGATGCAGAAATTCACGAATATTTTTCTTCAGAACATGGCTAAAGTCATGCACACTAAGTTGGGAATCGATTAGTACCTGGCTTAAACTGGCTGATGCGTTGGGGTGGTAAACCCTCAAATCTTAGCGTAGGGGTTGCCTCATGCCGTTTACGTCACTTTCCGTGTAGTAAAAAGAACCATGATTTTGCTAAATAAAGCCAGGGATCTGTACTTTAGTGATGGTGAAAACAAATAGGATTGCTCCCCTCATTATGGCTAAAGTAGGACAATAAGACGTGTAAAAATCCATACGGGGAGACGTCATAATTAGTGTTTAGTTGCATAACACTTGAATTTATTGACTATTGCTTAGATTGACACAAGTTTTAGTCCATATGACTGATGTAATTTACCACTATGTGGTGGTGCTAGTTCAGTGGAGTGTGCCCGTTTATTGACCCTTGCTACTGTTGTTTCTCCTTCAGCAATATCTCCGTGTTGTTGGCAATGGTCCGGACGTGCCACCTGATCAGGAGTGCTATCACTTCGCCATTGAGAGCTCTGATAGTGGTTTGTGCACGTTTTAAAACTTTTAAACGCTTCAATTGGCGAAATGTTGGTTAAGGTAGATAGTTTTCTCAGAGCACACTGGTTCTGGCATTTAATTGTCATATTTGCATAATTTGAATGTTGCTTATGTCACTAAGGGCGATGGAGAAACGGGAATCAAACTGTAACTGTTGCAACATTCAATTTTTTGTCTTAACTCAGAGAGGTGAACTAGATAATCCCTCCTGTCTGTGTTTTTTTAAGTGCTGATTAACTGATTCTTGTTGATTTCTTTGTATAATTATTTTAAGAACTACATTTGTTTGATGCACAGTGCCTGATAATTGACTGTCTTCTCTCCAAAGATACTGTGATTGGCGCCGTTATCATGGAGGGCTTTTTTGTCCACTTTGACCGTGCCAAAAGACGCATTGGCTTTGGCCAGTCCACATGTCCAACTAAAGACCAAAAGTACAAGGCTTCTGTCAGTGGAGGTCATAATTTTACTCAAGGTATATTCCAATGAGTTTTTGTCAAAATATGCAGAATTTGCATCACAGGATAATGACCTGCAAAGAATGTGTCATGTGAAAACAAATATCAAAAACAATATGGAATAGATCAAAGGAGCCAGCCGTCCAGAACTCAATTCTTTTTGGCATTTTTCACTAGTCTTGTGGTTTTAAGCACATAACATTGAACAAACTGTAACTAATATTTGTTTGTGTAAATTGGGATCATGTTCAAAACTTTTACTGGTCATCACAGGGTATACATTATTGGAAATATTTACACGTCAAGAGAAATGTTCTTTTCACAGAAAATGTTTGTCTCACCTTGCATGGCTAGTTTTACTACGTCTAAGTTTTTTAAGAAATACCGTAAATTAGAAATTTTTACAACTATATCAATTTCATTTCAATTTTTTCTTAATTGATTTTTCTGTGAAATGAAACTTGCATCAGTTGGATCCAACGTGTGTTAGAAATTTTGTGCAAGCGAGGCATAATCTGGCTTAATTATGTAAAAAACCGTTACGCGGAGCTTTGTACAAGTCAAGCAGAAATCTTGAGGTTACATGCCTCCGTCTTAGGGGAGTTAAACTTTTATGTAAAATGCTATAATATTTGCATACGTCTTAATTGAATAATCATGTTAATATCAAGTTTGTTCTGTCTTCAATGTCTATCTAGGTGACACGTCCAAGTGTAGCTACATCATGCCATATCTCACCACGCTGGAAATTGTTGGCATCGTTATTGGCAGCATCTCTGCTCTCTTCCTCTTGCTGTTGCTAGGACTAGCGATTCGTCGGTTGCGGCAAAAGTACAGTGGCGTCTCTCGTGGAGATAACAATGAAGGGGAGTCCAATCTTTGACTGGCGGGAGGTCATAGATCAAGAGTTAAGAGTGACTCCATATAAAAACCAACAGGTAGAGTCTATACTCAAAATCACCGATTTTTTTGAAACTTAGCACATGAATTTGGTTTGTTGAGATGTAGAAAAACCTCACTTTTTAAGAATTTTCATTCATTATTTTTCTTTTTATGACCTGTACCTCCATTTTGCAACAAAATTGGGCGTTGAAGTAGGCCTGTTTGAATGCATTTTACTAGCATGTGTGGTAAGGTCAAAACAAATTAATAATACGAAATGAAAGCGCAGTGGCTGAATAATTCAACGGCATAATTTTCAAAATCCATTTTTAAATTTGTGCGTTTTGAATTTGTGAGGCAAAAACGGCTATTTTTCAGGTTTTGACTGAAGCCATTTTCGGCCAAATTTGGCACTCTGTAGAAGCCATAACGCACCTTTTCTGAAATTGACTTTATAATAATTTGTTTAGTCATTCCTAACCTGTTTATAATCTAAAATAAAAAATCTTGCCTCTAATGTAGTTTATGCGTACGAAGCATTACACGAAATGCACTTCGTCCTTTTTGCATGTTCTCAGTTGCCTCTGCTGCCAATAGGGGGCTCNACGCGAATTCCTTGGGTGGAATAGTGGGAATTTTTGAATGTGCTTATACCAGGAACTGAGTATTTTGGAAAAGACTTTGTTGCATTGACTGAACATGCATACACATAACATCCCTTCACATGGCCAGTGGAAAGTAATGCTTCTTTCAAATCCAGAAACTTTATGATATTGTTACCTTCGGTTGCAAAGTACTTTGCATGTTGTTTGAGTGGAGCGATCTTGCCATCACAGAGATCCTTTCCATTCTGACTTTTACTTAAGTCATATCTCGAAACAGAAATGCCGGTAGAATTTGACAAGGCTGCTACGTTCAGGAGGAGAGTAGCAGAGTGGTAACATCCAGCATTACCTGACTCTTCCATGACTGGTCCTGTTCAGTCAGAAATTCACCGAATCTGGGTAGTACGAGTGCGTACTCTGGCACAGGCCTTGTTTTAGGAGGTAGTTTCCTGTATCGCAAATGTTCTGTGGTGTCTTTGACATAACTCACTAAAGCACAAAGCTTTTGTGATCGGATTTTTTGCAGAATAAACTCTAAAGGAACATGAAGGCCCATCGAAATCGTCCGCCATTTTGTCTTTTTAAAATGCGCTTGCTTCTCTCAAAACCAGTCATTACAACTATCAATTCATTCTCGTTTAATCTTAAAGGCATCTACATGTATTTCCATTTAAAATTTCTACAGGGTGTTTAAATTAACCTGATAATGTAAAAGAAATGAAAGAATACAAGAGGGTTACACGTACATTTTTTATATATCCTCAAGCTTAACCTCAACTGACTCCCTCAAAGGTGGGCAAAGGTCATCGGGTTCAGTTTTGATACTAGCCGCGTAATAAATCCGGAAAACATCTTGTTTTCATTTGAAAGAGTTTAGACTTGGTTTCTATGACTATGTAAAGCAGACTTCTTGCCTAAAAGTTTGTTCAAATGGTCTGTAAAGTCTGTTCGTCATTTCCAAACTATGAAAATAGACAGTTTTGCAAGACAATTTTCACTAAGGTGCAAAGTTGAGGCAAGATTTTTTATTGCTCAGTCATCAAGACTAACTCTTTAACTGTACGTTCAAAACGTCACATAAGGCTACAAGGTGTTTTATGGCAGTGAGAAGGTCACAAAAATGGCCACTAAAATTAGCCCCCAAAAGTGGTCTGTGGATTATCTCCCCTGTCTAGCACAAAACTGTCAGATTTTGATAAATGGCACATAATTATGTACAGTATACGTTGGTTATTTCAGCCACCAAAATATAGCTTTCGATCTATTTTGTATGTTACTCATTTTTGTTGCTGAAAACATGCGATTTTTGAGACGGCTAATATGCCCAATTGTGCCAATTTGTGTTATCATGCTCCAGCGGCGAAATTAGGAGTCATTGAGTGCACAAAATTTGGCATTTGGATTTATGTTAGGATACCTACTCATGTACAAAAAATGAAGTTATTTTAAATTTTGACGTATAGACTGATTTTTGAAAATCTACTGGTTTTTATATGGACTGTCTCTTAATTTACCAACAAAACTGTAGGATTTCTGTATGGACATCTGTTTGAAATATGCTCATCGCTTTCTTTACACTGGATTGAAGATGACGATGTCGAAGTGTTGAGAGGAGATTGAGTGTAAACACTTGTGATCCGACCATAATTTAAAGTGCTAAAAATTATTACTTTCGTGCCAAGAACACAGAAAAGCAACCCCACCAGTTGACCACAAAACTGCCAAATTAGAAGGCCTGCAAACATTATGTGACGATATTAATTAGCTGATCTCGAGGTATGAGCATTTATTGGTCGAAGCATACATTGTAAAATCGGTATAACCAACCACAGCACTGGTCATCATTCAACGCGTTGAGTGTGAAAGTCGTCAGACGTTGCTGCTTGATTTCTTGTGGAAATGTCAAGACACTGTGTTTTTAGTGGTTGTGACTGCTTGGTATTTGACCATGCTGTGTCCGTTTTCACTTTCATGTTGTGAACAACAGACAATTGCAGATATGGCACAAGTTTGAGCAATAAACTCGCTTGTTGGTGGACAAGACTCACTGGCGCTGGGTACATTCACATGTGACACTCATCTCTGTAGAACTAAGAAACTTTCAACTGATGTCACTTTCCTTCTATTTTCTTGTTTTTGGGACATTAAATTTACGTTTGTAGTATGCAGTAGTCACTCATCAAAACAAGGTAAATGGGGGTTTTAAGCACTTTAAAGTCTACCGTGACTACTGAGACACGTGCAGTTACGCTAACATTCCCCCACTATTTGGCAGTTGAGGGTGCAAATTGCTAGCATATGCTCTGGGGCGAATGCACAATGCCCAAACCCCGTTTACCATTTTTTTTAGTAATAAGGTCCGCAAACCCAAAAATTGGAGTCCCCTGCATCCCTACATTTTAGGCTGGGCACGTGCATGTGCCGAAATTCTGGTTATTCCTGCACCCTGCCCCCCCCAACTCAAAATCCTGGATCCGCTACTGATGTGGGTCTGGATAATACAACTCATGATGAGCATCACACTCGAGTACACCAATGCCTTAAATTGCCAAATGTTACGAACAGTTAGGATTAGTGACTTAATCCATTTGTCACTGTCAGAATTGTGGTTTATTCTGACCCTTGTACAACTGTTCTCCTGGTGCCGGTGCAGTATGGCTTGAAAAATCTCTTTCGGGCATCTTTTTCTGAGCCTACGTGTCAGAGATGAAATCAAGTTTTCTTCTGTTGGCTGGGACTGTTTGGGTAACCCCGCCAATATAACTACGACAACAAAACTCTGTTCAAGAAATGGTTTAAACCAAACAGTATGTAATACGTTTTGTAAGGGGATTTGCAATGGTGCTGACTAGTTGATGATACAGTACAGGGACATGGAGCAGGCTTAGTGACTTTTGTATGCTGAGTATCATACGTGCTCAATGACTCTGTTAGTGTTGAACACCTTGAAATGTAGTGCATGAACTTGGCTGCATTCCATATTGTGTGGTTCTTAGGAGAAAAGCAAGAGCACGTATTAATTTGTTGCTAGATATTGCCATATGTTACAAGCAAACCACTTAATCACGAGTCTAGCCTGCAAAACAATGCTACCTTCTACATGACATTTTTCCTGGAGGAATTAGTGAGTCTCAGTTTGATTGTTTTCTGCGCATAGTTGTGCATTTTGTTCTTGTGGTTACATGAGTAACTCAGTTTGCATCGATTTTCTTTGTTTAGTGAAAATGTCTCACTGGTTGCAACACACATACATCACACCTAGGAACGAGTTTGTCCCAGGCCTTCATTTAGAGGGTGTCCAGAGCGTGCGAATGGACACCCCTGACTCAATGGACACCCAGGTTAGGGAGTCTGTTCAGCTTTTTTACACCCAAGTGCAGTAACCAAGTAACTTGCTCACATCTCTTGGAGTTCATTAATCTATCAAGAATAGAAGAGTCTATTTAGAAGTAAATAAATGTAATGTACATGAAACGTTATTCCAAACCATGTCCACAATAACGTGCCATATCATAACACCAGTTTTACTTGTCATAAGATGTAGTCGCTTGTCGTTGGTCATGGACCTTCTGAGAAATTGGGGAAAACCCATTTCAGATGACCTGCTTTTTAATGCTGAATAAACTGCTGATGGTCCTGCCTGTTGCAACTCATAGAACACAAAACAGTTATTTAGGGTGAATAAGTATGTTTCTTGTGCTGAAATTTTTTTATTGAAACGTAATTTTTTGGGGGAGAGGATATTTGTGATTCAACTGGTGTCCTATACATTGGCACTCCACCAGCAGGTCATATGAATATTAAGTAAAAACTAAATTTTACTCAAAGAACCTTTTGTAACTTGTGAATGGCAAGGTTTTTGACAAAACTTGTGGCAGGAGCCAAAAAGTGACTGGCCCATTTTATAGTGCTAAGCAATGACTTTTTAATATTTTAATAGTACATACCAAGTACATTTAGTGTGTTACATAGGCACAAGTTTGAGAGTGTTATTTAAATGTATGAGATTGTGTTGATTTATCTACTGTGTAGATAATCAAGTATAATAAGTGTGGTACATACCATTATGCTCAAGTTTGAGAGTGTTATTTAAATGTATGAATCTCTGTAGCTTAGTTTGGAGATGTGTCTTTCATGGGACAGCAGTGTCACAAACTGTCAATCTCACTCTGCTAGATCACGTGACTATTTGACTTAGTCAATGACTTCCTTGTTGTTGTGTTATAATATATTTGTTGTGTGAAGCAAAAGCATTGCATAAGATTGAGATCAGTGTTAATTGCCTGGTACAAGCAGTGACATTATTAAATAAATGTTTATTAGATGTATTTTTTGCTTTTGTTTTGGCTAGTTTAGTCAATCTGTCAGGTGCTCAATTGATAGGAAGTTCCTCTATTTCCATGTGAAGTTATCATATACATTACTGTAATATATAGTAACTTAGTGCTGTCTATACACAGAGTTAGTTACTACAACAAGTTACTCCTGGAGTTGTCGCTAGATTTGGAGGCTGTGTGGATGCTATTTAAATCCTAGTGTAACTTACCCCACTTGTGACTACTTACTCCACCTTATCGAGGTATGGTTATTTGTTCTAGGGTAACTTGAGCCACTTCTAATATCTGTATATGGCCACAAACCTGGGTCAAGGCGAAGTAATTATCAGCAGAGGTTACATACAGACTCGTCTGCTTTTGCGCCTCCTGTTGGCATTAGCTGTTCATTGTCACGTATAATACATGTAGTGCAACTTCGGCCTTACCCTAGTTATGGGATTTGTGTGTGTAGACGGTCCACTTAAAAGTGAGTGGCCGGTAAATTGCACTAGTATAGGCTAGTGTACATGTAGGCTAGTTGTGTGTGGACAGGATTTTATACAGAAGGCAAACAGCTAGTAGCAGGCAATCAGCTTTTGCTGTGTTTGTGCCAGGGTTGCATCTAGTTCTTCAAGTGAGACTGGTTGCTCATTGTTTTGATCATTCTCCTCCATATGCTGGTTCACTGTGCGTAATGCTTGCTGGACAATGTCAGGGCCATCTGGCTGCAGTTGCTTCTGGATCTTAGAAGGAAGGCTTCGCCTTTTTCCTGGTCTGTAGCAAGCGTCTTACCATTCGGTCAGTCCCTGGATAAGTTGAGGTGCAGGTCCTGCTCCGGTTAAGATTCTTTTCATTTCCTTAGCCAGATTTCAGAATTTGCTGGTGATTGGTCTCCGGGGTCAGAACACTGACAGAAATCATCCCAAAGCATCTGCTTGTTTTTCCGTGCAACAGCCTGATAGTTAGCAACAGCATCGCCGAAGGCCTTGCGTCGCTCACAGATTTCTTCCTTCGACCCCCCTTGCATCTTGGCTGAGGTATACTCTTTGCTCCTTTGCATCTTACTACTCCAGGCATTGTCCACTTCCTCCGTCCACCATTTAGGTTTGCACCTTGGATTATTGGTTTTGCGCTAAGCTCTGACCTCCTTCAGCCTTTTACGCACCGTGCTCGGAACGACTGATTCCCCCTTGTATTGTACTTGAACCCAGGATGGTTCTTTGAGGGGACTGGGTCCCCTGCTTTATTAATGTGAATAAGAGCTGGTCTGTGATCACTGCCCATGAGGGGAAGAAACTTCCAGTCAAGTTCAAGGACTACCTTAGGAGTCGAGTCAACACATGAATCAGAATCTCCATCTCATTCTGCTACTCTGGTAGGTGAATCGTTGTTTAGGATGATGCAGTCCAGATTGGGTAAAGCTTTCTCCAAGGACTTGCCATTAATATTGGTGGTGGTATCTTTCCATTACGGACTACGTGCGTTGAAGTCCCCTGAGATTATATCTTTGGGTCCCATACAAAGGAAAGGCTTCAACAGCTTAATCCACCCCTCTTCTGTAGTCGTACTATCACATGGAACGTAGAGATTTACGAGAATGTACTAAGGCTCTTTTGTCTATATGCAGTTTGATACCTAGAACTTCTGCTGTTCGGTATGGTGGGACTTTCAAGTGGCAAATTGATAATTTGAAATTTCAGCCATTAAAAGAGTGCTCAGGGAATGGGTGAGAGAATTTTGGAAAATCTTTAAAAAGGCGGAGAAATCTTCAAAAAGGACGGGCAAATATTTAAGAGGACGGAAAATCTAATAAAAGGGTGCGAAAATCTTCAAAAAAGTGGCAAATTTAAAAAATATCGGGAAATATTTTAAGAGGGAGAGGAAATATAAAAAGGGTGGGAAAAATTCTTACAAGAAGCGTGGGGAAAATCTTTAAAAGGCATGGAAATCAATGGCGAGATTTTTTTTTAAAAGGCGCAAAATCTAATTAAAATGCAGAGAAATTTAAAAGGTAAAATTTAATAAAAAGGGGGGCAAAACTTCAAAAAAGGCTGGGAAATCCGAAGGGTCACGAAATTTAAAAAGGGTGAGTTAGATCTTTTAAAAAGTGAGAAAATGTAATAAATGGACGAGCAAATTTTTAAAAAGTTCAGGAAGTTAAAAAGCGCGGGGAAATCCTTTTGTATTTCTTTTAATGTTGAACGTCCATGTTCATACTTAATTCGCCGTACTCTTCTAAACAGCCCCTCCCCCACTGTATCCGCCCATGCCACACTCAGGGTGGCATGTTGTATTTCATGTTTGCCTAACTAGATAAGTTTGGAGCGTACATAATTGTTGTTGAACGTATATAGTCGTATTTTCATTCAGCTGTTTGTTTGGCGTATACATGTATGTTGCGCGATACCCGGTTCATGGGATAAATAGTTAAGGGTCGCAGTTAGGCAGTTGTTTGTGTGGTAATGGTTCCCAGTGTGTATCATTTTTTATTTTAAAAAATAATTGCAAGTGATTGGCACACGTTGTATCTGACGTGCGCAAGGCGCATGTGTATCGTTGGTGTAGCTGAAATGCGTTAGGCTTCTAATGTAGTGTCATTGTTTCAGGTCTTTTTAGCGTTCTTTTGTATGGTGTTTGTTGTTTACGCTTGCTTGCCGAATATTCAGACTGCATTTTTGTCTTTGTTGCAGGTAACCGCTTGTTCAGTATCGCAATTTATCGCTTGACATTGCTAGGGTAACTGCATAGCTTGTGAACGTTTGTTCGTATCGCTCTACCGAATAAAAACTATTTAAGTATTAAATTATTTTATGTAAGCTATAATGCTTCGTCCTCATTATCATATTTTTTGTTTGGATTCTCAGGTAAGTGACCCTCTTTGTTCTACAATTATTGGTTCAATTGTACCACGTGATCTCTTTGTCTTGCCGCAACACTGGGCCATCGTCCACAATTCGCTCCAACTTTCATTTTTCACTCAATTTCTCTTTCCCACCCTCCCTCAAACCAATTTTCTTTCTTTCCCTGTTATGCTCCAATTTCACATGTCGCTGTCCCGGTGTTGCTGTTATGCTTCCGCATATTGTTTCTTAACTTACTATTCACCACTTGTGTATACCTTCATTGGTGCTTGGCAGATTGTCACCCACCTTTACAGTTCAACATGTTATATAACTTTTGTAATTACTGATATCTGTAGTAGTTTAGTTTGTCATAATATATATGACCTTTTATCTCAACTACACGTGTTGTTTCACTGTAAACTATCTTCGGTATCGCTTCGCAGTTAGCGCATATAAAGTGCGTTATGTACATGTAAACGGCATCACTATACGTATTCTCTTATTCATCCCTGTAGCTCCACGGGGCTACAGTGATAGCTGCCGGAGCCTTGGTTCGATTTTTGCAAAAAATGACAAAAAGTGGACGTATCGTGTGTCACTGCATGAAGGTTGAGATCTTGGCCATTTACCTCTAATACAGAACTACTTTTCACGGGAAGAATAAATGAGTAGCTCTACTCTAGTGGTCGTGCTTTTGAAATTTGTAAATGGACACGACAGCTGCTCGCGAAGTCGACTCGTACGCGGCTGCCGGGTGCGCGTAAAATACCAAGGCCGCGCATCGAAGTTTTGCGACCGAAATATCCGGTGCTTTTTCGTCACGGGAACGAAATAAGGATCAGGCGTCGGGTGGGGGCGAGTGTTCGCGCGACCGCTTCGGAGTTTTTCTTGCCCAACGGACGGGAAGCACTGAAATATCAGGGCCTCGTTATCGAGTTTTAATGTTTAGTTGGATCATGTACGGAAAATGATTAAACTGTCGTTAGGTTATGTGTGTCAGTGTTTTTGTATTAAATATACGTCGTATCTTTCCTACTGTAACTTAACCATATTATTGGTGGACAATGTCAGCCGTTCGCCTGACGATTATGGGAGAGAACGTCCACCAAAACGTGAAAATAGCACTTGATGTTGATTTTTGATTTCTCACTCATTTCTAATTTGCACTAAAATTACACAAAAACATTTGAAACCAGAGAAAGCCATGTTTACATGGATTGCAAAGTACTCTATATTTCTTATGACATTAATAAGGTTAAGCAGAGGACGAGTTCCTGCGAACACTATTCTCGTGTTCCATTAAAGGACTACAGCTATCGAGACCCATATTGGAATTCGACCCGTATTGGATCGTATTTTATTGTTCAAGTTGAAACGTTCAGTTGGACAGAAATACTGTATTTACTTCCAACTGACACAATGATAATGATTTAGCAGGACTCAAGTTCCTAGGAACATTAAATCTCGTGTTCCGCTAAACATACAACCTTGGCGCAGGGAACGTAGATGAAGTGTTATTTCTTGTACCCAAGTGCTTGGCAGTCCCCACGGAAGAAAGGCTGCAATTTTAGTGAAGATGAAGCAGTCGGGGTTCAGCACTTAGATACATGAACGGGTGCTCGTGTGACACTTTTCATACCGATGAACGCCGGCTTGCCAGATACATGTACTGACTTCCTCGGCTGGTTTCGTAGATTCAAAAGCTAAACCCACAAAAGGAACAGCTCAGCGCGAAACAATGCCTATAGTATTAGCAAAATGGGATCTATATATGTAACAGTTTTTGAAGTGAACTTAATTTTTTTTTTGAAATTACTGCCTGGACTCGCTACGTGTAACAGTGACAGATTTAGAGGAGCTGCATGGCCAGATTCCATTTGGCTGTTCTTGGGTGCGAATGTCTGATGGGGAAAATCCTGGCTAATACTCTGTCCTGCCCCCCCCCCCACCGACTAAAAATCGTGAATCCGCCCTGTGTTGCTCTATGTAGTGGAGTTTAATTAAGCTGAGCTATCTGGGACCCTAACTTCAGACTGAACACATATTTCAGGAATGGTTGATCCGATTTATGTGAAACGATCGAATACTACGAGTTATACACTATTCTGTAAAGTGTTGTTCAAAATGTTCAACTTTTGCATGGAAGGTCCTAAAATATGACAGATTTTCATGAAAAATATGTTGCATCAAATGAAAACGAAATGTTAATTTACAAAACTGTAACAGCTTCACACTATGGCTGTGCTGTAGAAATTGAATGAACATGTAGCACACGGCGTATTAGAAGAGTTCATACATCATGTCACAAATTCTGTTGACCTCCTGAATTCTCTGGTACACTTGTGAATGTGAAGACTACACCCTTGAAAGTACTATAGTTCAAAAATCATTGATGGATTGAGCTTGACAATGCGTGTCTCAAACTAATGGGTGTCCTCGCCTTGCACCATAAGTCAGTTTTTAATTGTGTTGGTTTCTGCGAACAGCCTGTGTGATGGGATTCTGTAAGAAAAAAATAAGAAAAAATTATGGGATGTCACAATGAAAACATCGAACTTCGCGTGCGAAAGTGTTTAAGCCAAAAATCGTTTTCACGGAAAACAACATTAGAAGTTGTAGGACGTTACGCTAACGACTTGCATTTTTTCACAATGTGTTCTCAGAGAATGTCAATAAATGTTGTTTGCTTTATCTTCTCAGTAAGATGATTCTATTTGCCTGAACATAGTTGTTTTGGTAAATCATGATAGCTTTGACTATAAATGTTTTGCTATCAACCAACCTGTTCGTCCATTTTATTGATGGAGTCATACACAAACTCCGAGTTACATTTCATTGGGATAAATCTTCCTGCACCTCGAATGGCGTGTACACCGCCTTTGTCGACTGCAACATGGCCGTTTGAAATGACCCATACCGGTTTGCCATGACACTCCATTCCCTCGAAGATATTGAAATCCGCAGCTTGATGGTGATTGGCAGTTGAAATTGTTCTGGTCGCATTCGGGTCCCAAATTACTATATCGGCGTCAGAACCAGCAGCGATTCGACCCTAAAACGGATAGCGCGCCTTAATTTTGTGAACGGGGTTGCTTAGAACGCCTACAAGATGTCAAGGCTTCAACCTCTATATACAATGTTAAAGGAGAAGCTAGCAGTTACATGGCGTTGTAGAAGTTATAAGAGCGCCAAACCGCAATGGTCGCCATCGCTTCGTTTATTTTTGTTTAGAAACCTCTTTAGAATTCTTGTATTACGGTTCCAACCACAGGCGCTCGAATTTCCCGATGACTTGTAACATGTTTTCTTAGTAGTGAGTGACGTTGGTGGTGATTGACAAACAGATGAACTCAAGCGCGCGTGGTTCCAACGTTTATAACTAAACTATAAACTTGTTCAAATTGCTATACTATTTAAATCTCAAATCACAACTTGTTTCTCAGCAACGCAAGCTCATATGTTCATTAGTCTCAATCGCGTGTTACAGAATACATGTAGTTTTGCGGTTCTAACAGAAACCTCGAAGTGTAACTATGTGAACAAGTTTTTACGATACTCAAGGATCAGGTGCTACCGGGAATTTCAAAGGTACGCCCGGCATGCGCGTATTTTCGGTAACTGTTTGCATGTTTTAAAAATCAGACGGACTGTTCTAAAATAAATATGTACATGAGCGGCGCACCATAGGGGGCTGGGGGGGGGCTATAGCCCCCACTTTTGCCAGGGATACGCCGCACATGGTCTATAGGCGGTGCACTACAGGGGGGCCTGAGGGGGCTTTAGCCCCCACTTTTTCAGTGCTGCGCCGCCCTTGTATGTTATACGTTTTAATGTAAGATTTTGTTGAATTTGGCAGACAGAATATTTTTGGGAACGCGATTTCACTCAAATGACTGTCATTAACGAGATATAGAGCGACTTGGTTGGTAATTCACCGTATTAGCACAGGATGACAGTTACAACGCACTGTGTGCTGAATGCGAAATAAGTATGGAAGAATACAATTCTTGCTGGTAAGACACAACTGCAAATACCATTCATTAGTATAGCTCTGTAACAGCCATTCATTGACACAAACTTGATTGAAGACACGTCTGAAATTTTTGTTCCTTTAATATACATGTATACTCGCTGGTAGTCTCTAAACAATCTATTTTCGGAAATTCCCCGTATGTTCTATGTACAAACACCTCTACTAGCTCTTCTAAAGACTGATGTACTTCAGAAAAAACATAAATCCTTCAGACTGGAAGAGTCTTACCTGAAACTCAAAGCCACGAAATCGAAACTACAGAAACAGGGTTAGACCCCCATTTAAACTATAAACTATGGCTACTGACCGTGTCTCTAAAATCATTTAAACTAAGAGTCATAGACACGATTATCACGAATACTGCCGACAAACTGTTTCCAGGATACATCTGTAATATATGTACACATACCTTCCGGGGATATATGTTGAAAATTTTTGCAGCTGTTGTGCTTGTTACGGCGACGAAACGGCAAGGATCCATTTTTGCTGAATGCTTAAAACAAAAAAGAAACAATCATAACGTTCTACGGAATCATACTCTGAACTTTCTGTGGAATCATACTCTGAGGTTTTCAAAAAGCCAATGTTTTACCTTTTAGCAGGAGGTCTACTACAGGAATGTTTTTCCTTATCAATTTCAATTTGCTATCTGATCCATACACCGTATATAAACGCGAATATTTTGGCCAATGCGCATGTCTCTGAACTGTAGCTATATCCGGAATTGCCGAATGCGCCAATATGCAAAACCCAAGGAATAAGCTTTAGAAATGGTACGCCACTGTCGGTGAACTTGACGCATCCGTTACAGGACAATAGGCTTTAATATTATGTTGTATTTGATCTAAAATCAAATGTTTAAATGAAAGAAGTGCTAAGAATGAACAACAGACAAACAAAATAAGCACACGAAAATACGTACATTTATAAGACAAAGCATATTATTCGGATGTAGGCGCATGCGCCTACGGAATATACGGTATGACATTCCAAAGGCATATTGTGAAATGTACAACCAAGAGAAAACTTTTCAATCAGAGACAAAACAAAAAACCGGAACAAGAAAGTTTAAGAAAGCGCGCGGCTTTATATCCATAAAAGAGCGACTTTCTTTACCTACTTCGTGTTCATTTGCAAATTCCTAATTTCAGTTGTGCTCAATGAAACATAGGTAACTCTTATGAGAGTACTTCTCGACCTAAAATCCACTAAGACCTTACCACTCCCTTCTCCCATACAACAGACATCCTATCTTCCACTCCAGCAGTGCCGTTGGGAATTTTTCTGAAGTCATCTCTCCCTAGGCTTCTCTCCTTTTCATTGAATGGACAATGGTCAGACCCCACACACTGCAGATCGCCGCTGTGCAAAGAAACTACAGTGAACAGTACATGGATATCAGAAAATCTGTACATCTCGCCGTTAGATTGTAAGCCCTGCAACCTTCATACGACGGAAAAGATTTCCAAGGTTACATATGTCACCATGACGAAGGTTCACTACTCCGAAGGTCCAGTACTCCGATGGTCCACTACTCCGAAGGTTCGCTTAAGCTTCGAAAATTCCCTACTTCAAATTCCCACAATTCCAAACATCACTATATGGGGCATGGGTCAAGGCTGCGGCGACCAACGGCGGTTTCAAATTAAGAAGACTGAATGGGACTCCCTCAGTGACTTCGTGAAGACTGGTAGGGACAGGGAGACCTACATGTACTAACTTCACTTAGTTTCGACCCGGCCGAGGTTGAGGTGAGGTTGAGGCGCAGCACCCCTAAACTTTTCACTCGCGCTGCGTTGCGATTTTGACATGGATTTGATGTATGTGTCGTGGTTGATAATTCGTCAGTATTCCTACTCCATATAATTTTAAAAATGCATGTGCGTACAAATTTTAAGACATGCGGGCAATTTCGCATGCACATGAAATCTCACCACCGTTTCTAGTTGTACTCGTCAGCTAGTGACAGTGGTCACTGCCTACATAAAAGTCAAACAAAGTGTTTTAGTGCCCGGGCGTTGTTTTTGGAATAGGTGAATGTAATAACCGAAGTATCGTTTTTTGCATGTTAAAGTTGAAAAATACATCATGAGTTTGAAAGTTTAGATATTTTTGGAGCAGTGAACCCTCGGAGTAGTGAATCTTCGAAATAGTGGGCTGTTCCCGTTTCATCGATGTAAGCAACTTAAGTAACACGCAAAAATAGAACCAGATAATTAATTTCGTCAAGTCATTCGCCGACTAAACTTCCTGTTCCCGTCCGAGTATGTAAGGAAGTGTAATCACTCATTTAAGCATGGCCGATTTGAAATTTTGGCAGGAGGTAATACGCGAACGTTCTCTTTCTGGACCACGTTACATCCGAATTTGTGTCCCGTTCTTTGCGACCAACCGTCACAGCATCCTCATTTCTGGCATTCCGTCTCATCTCAGAGCTGAGAGTCATCGCTGTGTTTAAAGATTTCCCTTCCTCCTAATTAAGTTGCGTCAAAGGCCATTAACCGAAAACCGTCCTAGAAATTCGAACACCCCCCCCGCTCAATGTTGGCTACGGGCCTGACCAAGATCTATGATATGCACTTAAGCTCCACCAGCAGGTCATTTAACTCTGACTGCGCAGGATTCGAGATTCCATTCTGCACTCGGCTGAGCTCAAAAATCCCTTTTCTCGCCAGTGATGTCCCTTTAAGTAAATTTTTATGTACATGTACAGTGTATTTTCATTGTTCACTTCACTAATAGTTTCAGACAACCAAAATTTAAAGCACGTACACTTTTAGTCAGATGACTTAGCCAGCGGTTGACGTACCCACCGGAACAGGCAAAGTGACAATCAAGTGCAGCCATAGTTTCAAGTCGAGAATAACAACCATACCATGACAAGCGCTCCATCAAATAGTCTTTAACCGAAGGATCAGGTCGCAGTGGAGGGCCCATTACATAGCTGGCTGCGCGATACCAGTCGTCGTCTTTGTAATGGCTGCCATCTGTACCAAGGCCAGCTGTGATTGGTTCGCCAAATACCACTTGACCTGAAAACAAGCGAGCCTCAGACGTATCACCAATAACTGCTTTGTGGACCTTTAATTGTCCACTGAATGAGTGCAATATTGGCAGCCCGACAATCAAACTCTGCTGGGAAATTCAAGATGTAAGGAAGACGCAAATATGATGGTAAAAGTAAGTCACACAACCATGGTATTTTGACGTCTACAGCATATTTCATTTTGATATGGCCACTTTATGTAGTGATTTCCTCGTAGTGGTCCTGAACAGCCCAAATAAATTGACGAACGACGAAAAACAGTGATTAAAACTGCACAAGTACTATCAGCGGTTGCCTACGTAAAGCCAACAAAAAACAGATACAAGTCATTAGCCGTCGCTCGGGGCCTTCATCAGATGCTCTACATGCAAGATTAAACAATTAGCGACATACATGTAGGTGAGACTATGTTTGAATCAAGAAATCACACATTCTACACTTGCAGAGAGGCTCAGTCCATATGTTTGCATACGTCTGCACAAATGTCTTTAAATGTAGGCTCTATCTCGTCTCATCTGATAAATTAGAGCCATAGGCTCTGAAAGATGGCAGACATAACAAGTGATTTTGCACTGGGGAATGTTTGTCCTGTTGGATGATCTCAAATCATATGGGGTCCTGCGAATTGTGAGAAGGTCCCACAGAAATGGAAGTGACAAGTGGTTCAAAATTTTGAAAGCTTCTTTTAGAATCATTCTCTGCCTACCAAGTTCTAGAGTAAGCAAATTAGCTCTCAGTGTTTCACATGAGCTAGAAAAACCATCAAATACAAATCGCAGGGTCCTACATTGAACTCGTTCAATCTAATGTGCATTGACTTGGCCACAACAATGCCAGATGAAAGCACAGTAGAGTAACTGCGATAAAATAAAACACCGAAAAATCATCATCCTGCCGTGCTTGAAGTCATCGTTGGCGGAACGCATACTTCCGAACCTCAGGCTCGTTCCAACAAAACTGACTTAGCTAAGACAATTCTTAAATTTTACTAAATATTAAAATTAAAGTTAAATTTGTCTCAAATTATTTCAAGAAAGAGATCTTAAGCTTGATTTAAGTGTTTGGCGTAAGTTTTGTCTTAAGTTTGGCGAACTTACAGGACTTGGAAGTTTCAAAGTTTGGAAGTCAAGACAAATCTTAGACTTAAGTCAAAAATGAACTTAAGTCATTTTCTTGGAACGAGCCCCTCATCTGCAACTCTTCGGGAATGTTCGTAGTCCGGGCACGTGTGAACTTCAAAGCTATTAGGTAAACAAGCGGTTGAAATTCAAGGCTATCCACCCGGCAGGTTTTTAATCAGGCTCGCGCTACGTCATTCTCAATCATCGTCAATTCTTACCTCGTTGCCTGGCGGACTTGATGACGTCAGCAGTCGATTTACTGACCACGTGAACAATATAAATCGGACAATTTGCTTGGCTTGCAATAGTTATAGCTCTAGAAGTTGACTGCTCTTCCAACTTTTCTGTACGAGATATCTCGTGGCCTTCCGGACCTGTTATTCCCATGTCTATCAACTCAGAGGCAACCTGGTATAAAAACAACCCGAATGAGCTTGAATTGCAAAAAGAATCGACAGTTAACCCATAGAAAACGAAAATTAACCGGCTGAAGTTTAGTGTATACATGGTGAATTTACTTGCAATTGCTAAAACAACGCCGCGTCTTCGACCACAAGCGTCCAATAAGTTAAGCACACTCAAGATGATCCCGCAAAAGTTTTGTTTATTACCTCCGAAATGAGTGTCGCGTCTTCAGCGTGAATTTCAGCTAATGCGCCAAGCTCTCGGCACTTTTTGAACAGCTTGTACAATTCAATATCCGACATTTGTATCTCTGGATACGCCGTAGAACACTTGAAAGAATTTACGCCTGCAAGGTAACAAATCGTTCCTTTTAAGATAGGTCAATCTTTGAAATACAGAAAATTACCAAAAAGCCAAACTTAAGAGGAACATTGCATAGATATTCTGTTTTGAAAGAATTAAATTATGCAAACAAAATGGTAGTGTTCCATGTACTTATAAATAAACTTTCATATCAGAAGGGATAACGCATACGTGTGCGATATATTGCCAGGCATTACAATCGGCGCACGTGACCTCACTGGTATCTACTAGCGAGTTCTTACAGTACACTGCAACGCAGATGTCGCTGTGTGAGCGGTTTACCTTTTTCTGAACATAAAATCTCCATTTCTCTTCCCGTTTGCTCGGTCCACTCCGTAACAAGGACGTGCAGCCCGTAGTCACAGCAGACTTTCCCATCGGCCCAACTACGCCATCTTTCGTAACCTTCCAGAAGGGAATCTCCCTTGTTTTCAAACACGAAGTCAACTGCAAGTGTAGAAAATTCTTCAGTTTGCATCATCTAAGCGATAGTCGTGCTCATGCCGCGGACAAGTAAATTAGGTTT
The DNA here is from genome assembly GCA_002633005.1 of Phoronis australis. Lineage (NCBI taxonomy): Eukaryota > Metazoa > Phoronida > Phoronidae > Phoronis > Phoronis australis. The sequence continues at coordinate 170,309 of NMRA01000423.1, read as the reverse complement.
AGAAATCACATGTATGGAGAACTTGGGCATAAAACAATGGAAAACAATTTATTCATTCGTTCAGTGACATAGTATATATGGTACATCTATATATTCTCATATCGAGCTTTTGCGTATACAAAAGGGGATCTAAAGGAAAGGTCCAGGGGTCCGGAACTCTTTTCATCCAGAGTGGCAAACAAGAGAAAACATAGACAACTTCCAGTTTTTCGTTTCTATAGATCGCTTGACGCAGAGATTACGACAAGAAATTTAATTACATCATTCTTCTCATTGTTTATGACAAAGAAATTTCCTCAGAAACCTGTCCTTTTACTTTTGACTTGGATCTTCTCTGTCGTAAAAAGCTCGGCACGCTTTTGATATATACATGTAGGTACATGTAGGTAGGCAGGTAGGTAGATGAGTAGGTATAGGTAGGTAGGTATAGGTAGGTATGTATAGGTATGTAGGTAGGTATAAATAGGTAGGTATAGGTAGGTACAGGTAGGTAGGTAGGTATAGATAGGTAGGTATAGGTAGGTACAGGTAGGTAGGTAGGTAGGTATAGATAGGTAAGTATGGGTAGGTACAGGTAGGTAGGTATAGGTAGGTAGGTACAGGTAGGTACAGGTAGGTAGGAAGGTATAGGTAGGTAGGTAGGTATAAGTAGGTACAGTAGGTATAGGTAGGTATAGGTAGGTAGGTGGTTGGTTTATACGCATGGACGAATGTAGGTCTGTGTCCCAGTTTTACAGACTGCCTGCATGTAGGTAAGTTCCATGTTTGTGTGAATCCATGTACAAATTTTGACTTACTAATCATGGTTGTTCCGCCTGCCAGCGCCGCTCTAGTTCCGGTATAGAAGTCATCCGCACAGTAAGAGCCCATGAAAGGTAACTGCATGTGGGTATGTGTATCAATACCACCTAGAAGAAATCTCAACTTGGTCATTAGATCATTAAAAAGACGAGCTGCTCTTTTATTGATCATACACCACTACAAGCTCTACCTAGAATCTTCATTGATTCTAAATGCCACCGCAGACGGAGTGCTACGAGCTGAGCTAACTGCGTCAAATGAACGATACCGGGATTTTCCGTAGACAAGCCCATGGGCGTGTATTCGGAAAATAAAACTTTTCAAGTTTTAGTAACACCAAATAAACGCCCGGGCGTTTATTCAGAAAAGTGGGTCTTTTAAACGAAAAGTCGTAGTTTTGCTGACTTTGACATTTTTACTTAAAACTGCGTTTTTATATTTTATGTTAATAAATGCATAGTTCGCAAACACCTTTTTCGTTTTTGTAAATCAAAAAATGCGCCACAAAACTGAATTTGCGAAAAAAGTTGAGGCTGTGTGGGCTTTAGGAGGAAATTTTCCGAATAAACTCCCAACTATTATGACACTCGACACCAGAAGTTGTAACACCAAGTAAACACTCATGGACGTTTATTGGCCATAATTTTCCGAATAAACACCCATGGGTGTTTCAGCAGGTGGACTTATCTACGGAAATTCCCGGTAGCTGAGCTAGCGTCTCACGTCAAGCCGTACGTGAAAATACGTTAACAAGTGAATGTCTGAAATAATGGGTGTTTCACTGCAATTGGTCTCAACTTGTCGTGATCTGTCAACTCAGCTATCGTTCTCTTAAGGCAGACGCCTCAGTTCTTTATTCGTCTGCGGTGAACGCAAGAGGTCTTGAACAATAAACTCGAAACTTATCCTGCATTTGTCGTTTGTATATAGTTTTGAGCGCCAATTTTATCCTTTTTAAATTGAAAGGACGTATTTTATACATGCAGAAGGTACACACAGGCCTACAACCTTAACTTATTCAATGTACACGTGCATAAAATGTCCTGAACACATGCAGGACCGTTTGCATAATGGGCTTACGGCCGATCAATTTAAAAAGAGCAACATACCTGGCATCACGTACATGCCCTTTGAGTCTATTATTTTCCACTCATTCAATACCTCAATATGAGGCGCCACTTGTTTTATAACGCCATTCTCCACTAACACATCGGCAACAAACATACGGTCGTCATTGACCACGGTACCTCCTCGGATCAGAAGGCTTTGCCGTTCCTATAAGAAATTGCAAAATTTAAATTAACGTTTTGGCCTGTACGTGGTGAGTGTGGCGTTCCAAATACAACTTAGATCCTGCCCTTTCCAGAGTCCAAATTTTCTGTCATGAGCCATTCCGGCTGATGCTCATTGTTCCGTGTGGGTGAAATGCTTGGGGTTATTGGCTGGCCCAACCCCAGAGTGTATCGTGTCTGCCATGGGCCACTTAGTGATCACTGACATATACCGAATCAAATCTTGGTTCCTAAAACATTTGCTCAATTTTGGGAATCCTTGTCGTTGTTTGGCGAGACCTTTCCCGAGTACCGTCAGCTGTCTGTGGCGTGTTATTCAGTGCTCAATGTGGCACGGTTGTTGATTTTATATCGATTTTGGCAGGTATCTCGAATATTTAATATAGGCGCCTTGAAAGTTCCCGGGGACCACAGACAGAGTGTAGCCACAGACAGACATCCGTTTCGGTAATGGGCACAGGGTGGACACATTACAAGTGTTTGTGTGGCCGCTAGCTGAAATGTTGGTACCTCGTTGAGGCTCATGGCTGCCCGTCTAAAAAGGTTCAAACTTAGAATTTCGAAAAAAGTAATAATCACAATATTTTCCCGCAATAAACAAAGCATGGATGTTTCCTCTTTAAAAAGATGTTAAAACATCTTTAAATGGTAGCCTAGCACACTCTTACTTCATCCATTTCATCAGTTCAGTGATCTCCACATATAATACACAGGCTCAAGAAGCAGTGCAAACTCATGTAGCTTACAGGAATATTTGGTGTAGAGAACTGTAACTGCAGAAAACCTCGACATGAATCTAAGAGATCACCCCCGGCATGCGCAGGTAATGTTGTGACACTGGGGTCAAATTCCTCGATTGCAATCGGACAATCGATCGGTGCAAGAATTGCGTAACTGAAGAACTTTTACTGATGTTGTTGAAGTCTTTGGCCAAACATACTTCAAGATTTGCTCATCCTGGGGAAAATAGACATAGAGTAATATGTGATGAATTCAGTCCCAACACCCAACCAAACGACCTGCAGGTGATGATGCCGAGCGACAGCGTGTCCCTCGATCCTCAGTATCACAGAAGCACAGGCATCAGAATGTAGATGCCTGTAACTTGCAGACTGGAAACACTGGCTCTCAAGAAGACTAATATCACAAACGTACCGTAAACCTTTTAGATCCCCGTTCTTCAGACATGGCATTCGTACGCCTGCAGACTGGTCAAAGGCACAATATCTTCAATAACATATGTGTGCCCAGACGGGTATCTAAATAGGTCACCTTCCGGAGGGTTACTTGACTACGTTTGTGATCGGATGGGGTTGCAGTTGATGCTAGAAAACACATCCATCCAGAGAGTAGGGTAAAATGGGATTTTTGAAAAGTCCCCTTATCTTAGGATTCTCTTCCAGAAACTCAAAGTACTTTCGCCGGGGCTCATGAAACTGATCCGCAAGGTGGAGCTGCCACCAATTTAAGAGCATCGAGTTCGTCCGCCTCGCATTTCATGGAAGAGATTTACTACAGGTCTTGGTCGCTCTAGCATATGGAGAATAATCTAATGTTATGGTTGCAAATTAAAATTTGTTGAACACACGAAAATGTTCACAACTAATAATTTTCAACGATATTCGCTCATGCTCTCTGTATCTTTGACGGTCGTTGAAAGACAAATCCTACGCTAACATTTGGGCCCTTTTTGTACCCCCGCCAAGACTGTGACCAGCTCGTCATCATCGATTCACACACTAATGGTCGTTGCTTAGCAGTGTTGTTGAAAATATCTAGTAACTTATTTCTCTTGTAATGCCTCGATTTTAAAAAAATCCAAAGACGGAGGATATTTACTTGTCAATTTAAAAGCAGTCACGGGTTTTTGACTGCAGAGTGCGTACGATAAACAGGTGTGTAACTTGGTTTACGACCACAATTATCTCATCCTGTGCGTTCAGCCAAGCACATTAATAGCTCACTTCAATCCGTGACGGCGTCATCAAACTTTTCAGCAATGTTTGGGTCCTTGTAGCTTAATAGGACAACGACGAGAGGTTTCATCTTGCGTGGTAGTCGGTTACTGTAACCCTACACAACCTCTACGAGGACGACTCAGGCTGGCGAAACGCACCTCAACTCACCAGGGCGATTGCTGATAATGGTAACTGATCTTCTAATACCTAAAATATGTTAGAAATAATGTTGTCCTTGATTAAATGTGAGCCTCTCATCAAGTCTCAAAATGCACTTTATAATCACAGCAAAGAATCATAAATTTAAATGCGGGAAGGGAGAGTCTTAAGAATAACGATATCTTGGTTGACTTAAATTTTGCACTACTACTCAAGGTGGCGCAAGCTGGTGGCATAAACCGATGTCACCCTCAAATTCTTTGCATTATTTTGCAAAATAATTTATGAGTGAGCAGTTTGCTTCCAATTGTTCTGATGCTCTGCCATAAAACATAATTTCAACCTTTATTCGAAAACAGCATCGAGTTGACGCCGTGTTCGTACTGTCCACGGCCATTGAACGGATGCGAACCATGTGTCTGAATTGGTTGCAGCGCGCCGACGTGAGCGAAATCACCAAAGTTACCTCAATTCCACCAATCTAACTCTATAGGATTCGCAGGGACAACTGACTTTTTATCCCGTTAAGTCTTAACAGCAATACAAGAAAAGCTGACATCTTGCCAAAAGTAATACATGTAGGCCTACGTAATTTGCCAAACGAAGATTTTAAAATATGAATAATATTAAAAACCCTTCTGTACAGGATTTGTGCAGTTATAAAAGGAACCTCCTGTACAGCTGCAAATTCCTGAAGTGAAGCTTTTTTGGGAATTTAGTGGAAAAACTTTACATTTCGTGTTATATTTTGGCATTAAAGGGACCCGAAAAAGTCGCCTCAGTTTCTAATGGAGTGACATATCCTGCAATACTTCTTCTATTGAAGTACCCCCAGCAGATCAGTTACATAACTATAGTGGATACATGGATGCTCTTTGGTACAATGACGTAAGGTTTACCCTTTGTTCCCAAAATATACGTTGCATTTGTCGAGTTTACTCTCTGGTGATATTAAACTACATGTATTGCACAAATGGATGTCTAGTCCCGGAATTTTCCGAATACAGGACCATATGCCTAATTTTGTATGCGCAATTATATTTTCGCTGCGGGGTAGCGAGTGGTTTCCAAAACGAACAGTGTCAAAAAGTGTCAGTGTAAAACACTGCCATAATTCCCGAGTTATGACGGTTAAATCTATTTAGCCAACAATGGTCCGGGTTCTAATCTTTGTATTCGAAACGAACTCGAAATTATTTTTTGGCAAGTCTCTGCTACTTTTGTGCGAACTCAAGATAGGCCTAAGTGGTTATCTGTGCTGCAATGCATTAGAGTTTACGCATAATTATGAGTTTCTCAGTCCAAGTTTGCACTTGATGACACTTATCGTATTCGTGATACAAACTCGAGTAAAAACTCGAAATTTCGAGTTCAAATTCGAAGTTTTAGCTTTAACGTTGGATTTATCAACTGCAAACTAGGACTAATAAATTATCCACGTAAGTCATTATGTACTCGAGCATAGAATAGTAGACACTTATCTTGAGTTTCCACAAAAGTAAAGTAGAAACTGCCAAGCATAATTTCGAGTTCAGTTTCAGAAATGTCAGGAATAATGACATAAGTAATAAATAGTAATAAAAAATTATGATAGTGATAAATCTACCAATCACAAATCAGGAATGGTGACAGTGGTAAATAAATAAACCAGTAATACATAATTATGGCAGTGATTAGTTTATGACGGTGTCTAAAATTCGAGCGTGAAAGCACGTCACGTTCAAGAAGCCTGGTGAAAATACTGCATGGAATGAATGAATCGACTTCCTTATTTTGGAAGTTTGCACAACTTCATATACCTGAAATGTATCGTTACTCACGTATTCAAAAAGCGATAGGGGATATATAAGCACGGTTAATTATTTTGTTTATTCTTTACACAAATCAAATAATATCTATATTATCCTTATTGAGAGAAGTGATAACACCGATTTAAATTAGTTTAATTAATTTATCTATTTTTTACTTATGTATTTGTTATCTAACATGTCACTTTACCCTACAGTCTTTTTCATCCCATTTTCACCATAACTTTACATCTTTCATTCCTCCTGTATAATCATTCACAATTTATCATTTTTCCTAACATTTATTTTCTTAAATTTTTTTGTTTGTGTATAGACCACCACAGAAATAAGTGTTGGTGGTGATGGTGGTGGTAACGATAACAGGATGATAATAACATTAAAACATGATAAATATTTCAAAGTACTCTATAAGCAGTATAACACGAAGACATGTAGGATAAAGGTTTGTAACTGTGCTGTGTAGAAAGCTGCACTCCAATAACGTGAGTTATTGGTATCTGCTCACTCATGGTGACTGGCCAAAATAATATCATTTTGTAAATTGACTTGTAAGGCGGCTAATAGGACGCCTTTGTGAACACACCCATTTCAAGTGCCTGGTCTGTGAAAAAGTCTGCATATCAACCTGACGGGCGTTCAGTAACGCTAGAACCTACGCCAGGACCTAGCTAAAATCTAGTTTTAGTCACGTGTTCTAACTTAAAATACACGGAAATATCTCACGTAATCTCGTGAAGTCTTGCTTTTAGCGAAGTCTTAGCGTTACTGAACGGGAGGCGTTCTCGGACTCAGTGACCTATCAGTCTTGATCGTGCTACATCGCAGCGGGAACGTTCAGCTTCGCAACACATAAAGCCGTTATGAAATAAGCTACTCAAAAAGTGAGTAAGGCCCACATCAAATTGTTTTCATCATTTCGAAAGATAATACAGAACCGCGTACTTCAAATTTATTTACCAAACTTCAATTAGTGACGAGCATTCTGATAATTTATGTGTTTTATCCGAATAACTTACAGTTTTATTAGCGATAAATGAAAGCAGTTCAAAACTGAAATGGACCAGATGGCGGCCAACATGTCTACATGAAAGCACTTGCCCAAGTCAGTAATGTGTGCTGTCACAGGCGGCCACTGCATCGTCTCCAGTCCGCATACATTTACTGTTGATCGAAGTCCCGATTCTCCGCTGGGAAATGGCAGCCTACCGTCTCTTGAACGAGCAGCTGGCGCAAGTCTTCCAGTGTTGTGTGGGCGAAGAGGAGGTACATTTTGAGCGAATTGATCCCAAAGCTTCTCTACTGGGTTCAGGTGAGGTTTCGGATCGACCTTGTCATCCAGCGCGATGTTTTCTCGTTGGCCATGATGCCGCCACATTCCATGACGCTCCCGATCATGTGCGCACCCGCGGGGAGCTCGGGGGCTCAAATGAGCCCCCTCATTTGACGAATTTGGCAAAAGGGTACGCCTCAGAGAAACAAAAATTACGAATAAGGTAGAAAGTGAGACAAAGGTCCACTAAAAAGGCAGTAACTACAAAAATTCGGCGAATGCACAATTCGTAGCTTTGAACCTACCCTGTAAATCTTATTAAAATGTCCTCATTCTAAAAAATTCGAGCTCCCTATATTTTTAGGCTGGGTGCGCGCATGCATATCCAATATAGATGGACCAGGTGTCTTTTTGAAATATGCAGCAATTGTCTCATAACGAAGACTCAGAATAACTCAGCTGATAAATTACATTTTGTATGCCCACATAAGTATATGCGAGCGCATATTGCCGCCCTTTGTGTTCGGCGTACGAGTCCATTTCACCCCTCGGCGTCAACAGTGGCATCTCCTAAACTTCAATTTTATTCCGCTTGGATGCTCCAGAATATGTGACAGAGAATGTCCACGACTTTCAGACTTATCAGACTACTGCTGTAACCCCTCGACCATTGTTTGTTTTTACAATCAATCAATTTGTTTCAGTAATAAATGCCATAGGCCCACTGTACAAAAATTCAGAATATTTACCACAGCTTAGAAGGAAATGATACTCGTATTCAACTAGCTTCAATCATGAGACTGTGGCTGGAACAATAAAAACGTGCCATGGTCATAATTTGTACACGGGGTATATTCAAATTTATTTTTTCCAATTTGAATTCCTCTTTAAATTGATAATAAAACCCAACACAGTTTAGGGTTACTCTCAACACTATGTCTCCATCCTTGCAAGTAACCATCCCTTATTCGCTGTCTAAAAAATTAGCAGAAAAGTATTTTCACACACAACTGCTTGATTTACCAAACATTTTGGAATCCATAATTTGACAATATATAAACTTATATGGCCCAATTTCGGGAGTGCCGACCATTTTGATTTAAGTCATACAAACTGAGTGTGACAAGCTTACAAAATACATGTACATGTATAATATGCACTTTTTCTAACCAGTTGTATTCTTGTAAGCCCCTTATTTCGGCTCCATAGCACAAGGTAGGGTAAACCAATGAGATAAATATAGAAGTATTCATTTTATCAAATATCTCAAAAGCCACACGCATTTGAAACATGGTCAAGCTTCTTTGTAGATTGTCGATTGTAATGGCAACTTTCGTGGCTTGGGCTGACAGGGGCCCGGTCTCCAATCTCCGTACTCAGACTCGAATCATGCTCAAACTCACACTTCATACTCAACTCGAGTACAGACTCAGCTTTGGTGTATTCAATGTCATACTCGAAAAATCTGTACTCGNGGGTGGTCTATTCCAATAGGGAGCGATGAATCAGCGCGGCTTTGCGTGATTTTGCATTTCACATCATAAAGAGTTCCATAGCAACTCGAGTATGAGTGTCAGATTTGAGTACGTTTGGAGTCTACTCGAAATACGACATTAGATACGCTTTTTTGAGTACGACTCCAGTGAGCACGATTTTGAGTATGAAATCTCGAGTATGAGTATGAGTCTGAGTACGGAGATTGGAGACCGGGCCAGGGTCTGAGAGGCCATAATCCACAATAACTTCGGCGTGAACACAACACCCAGATAACTGTAACTGCAAAACCGCTTCGAGTATTTCACCTCCAAAATACCACCTCTTGCAACTTTTTAGGGGATCTCCGTTTCTAAACAACTTAACTTTGGTCTTTACTAAATTAACGGACATGCCCCATTCTTGGCGAAACTTATTTGAATCACACCAGGCATAGCAGTAGTTTCTGCACTTAACTGGAGAGTAAGCACACAAGGCCATATCATCGGCATGCAACAATACTTTCACATCAGAGACATTTTGACTTAGAAAAATACCATCGTCATTTCTAGAGTGGATACATTCCACAAATTCATTCAAATACAACGTAAACAAAAGAGGGCTTAACAAACAACCTATCCTTGCGTTCTCACACACGTCCGAAGTTGGCTATACATTGATTGTAAAGTTCTTAATAAATCACCTTGAACTCCGATTTTCATTGTCTGTGTATCTTCGGAGATCCGTCACTGCTTTTCATAAAATTTGGCAAACAGGCTTCTATTAAAGTGCTTAAAACCGCCATTTCCTTGTTTTGTCAAGTACCTACATAAGTTGTCACCATCATTAGACGTCCTATAGCACTGCATATCACATTCGTGAATTGAATATCGATTAAAGGAGAAAATAGAAGAAAAGAGACTTCAATTGAAAGTTTCATATCTCCTTCGACATGGGTGTAATCTATGGACGTACCCAGCGGCAGTGTTTCATGTCCACGTACTCAAGTTTCTTGAACAACTTTGTGGGAAATAAAAGGAGTCACAGCGTACGGCCGAGTCTACCAAGTTGTCACAGCAAGCTCCATTTTTCTTGGTATTTCGAATAATTCTCGTGCCTGATTCACTAGGTGGCGAGACCGACAGCATTTTGCAACGTGAAATGGGTTATATAAACCAGTATGATACAGTGTATTAGCAGTAATATTTTTATATATTTGGAAATAGTCTATGCATTATTCAATTTGAACTTTTTCGTCAAGTAAAGATTTTGTTTCTTCTTCGTTCGTCATGTCATCTGTCCTATAGATATTGCATTGGCTTAAACGTGTCACGGCTTCATTCAAAATATCGTCTGACTCTTCTTCGTTTGTGAACGACGCGTTGTCACATACAGACACACTACTTCCATCCCATACGATCCTCTCACTGTCTTCGCCATTTTCCACAATAGCGACCTCTGTTGTCGAAGACTCACTTTTGGATAGGCCCGCCTCTTCTTCCATCCAACTCGGTGGTCTTACAGGCCCGTCGAGATCTGTGATTACGATTGTCGGTATGATCAGTTCTCGTCTTGGGACGCTTGTCTGCCTGGACTTGTGACCGTGATTGTTGAGTCGTTTCAGTTCCACGTGCTTAGTGTTTGTGTAAGAGTGACCTTGTCGTGACCTGGCCCGCTATTAAAGATAGAGCAAAACTTCACAAGAATTAAAAAGGTTAAAATCACTTCTATAATTCAAGCCCGACTGTTCATTGCGATTTCAATGCATTTACAGTATAACAAGGTAAATAAATAAAGGTAACTTTAATTTGTGACCCAGATCGACTTAAGGCACACATGGTTGCCTTTGAACTAATCATCACTATCTCTCAATCAAAGAATTCTTCACATACACCCTGTACGACATCCTGTGAATTAATAGATTTTATCCCAGACGAAGCGTACTGGTACTACACAGATGGAAAGAAAGCTTGCAAATACAAAACCGTGATTTTTTTCTTAAAATCGTTATCTTTGCTAAATCAAAAATAGACCTATATGTTTCATTCATCATTTCTAAAAGCTAAAACTACACTCAATTCTAACAAACATCTCATATCCCACAGATATGTCTGTCTTGTGATTGGCTAATGAGAAAGTCCAAAGATTTCCTTTACAGGACGATTTTGCGCTGCCGGTCATTTTAATGCCATTTTTCATTCAAGCATCTGGGACGTCAGATGTCGCTACACGCGCTACAGACACAGAGGCATATGTTGTTCATCTACTGAAAAGTGAAAGCTTATGTGGTTCGTCTATAATTTTAGGGTAACATTATTCCGCGATGTCCATGCGCATAGCAAATCTAACCCATTATGCAAAGACACCCACCTTGTTACAACGACGAACTATTGTTTTTCGCTTGTTATGAACAATGACAGCAACACAAATGACGACGAGGAAACTGCCCATGGACGCAATTATTATGGTAAATGTTGGGTTGCCTTCACCTGATTCCTAAAACAGCAAAATGTGGTTATTAAAATATTAACATTCTTCGGAAAACTTAACACGCGAGTTTTTACGCACTAGTTGCTATGGTAGTTACTGTAAGCAACGCGATGTTATTAATTATATGTAAAATTAATTCTTAAGTTAAAGTGCTAAAATTGTATTGGATTTACAACATAGAATTGAATTTATACGATTGGGTTGAATATTCAAAACAGGATTGAAGTTTATTTTAAATAAGATTGAATTTATCAAATAGCACTGAATATAGAAAATAGTAATTTTATTTTTACATAATTGTTGCCCTTTCCGCTGCGTAAAGTCCGCTCATTGTCGTGGCGCAGCAGCAGCTGCTGCTTGGTGAGAGGGCCAGACCGGAAACGCTCAAGACACCATGAGTGGTGTTCACAGAGCAAGATTAACTTGGGCACGCAAGGTGGCGTTCCACACCCTAATTTTGTGGTGTCATGGCGTTGCACCTTTGCAGCGCTACTCTGGGCACGAGATCTAATCTTTGTACTCGAAATCGAATTTCGTGCTACTTTTGTGCTGAGTATACTAAGGCTTTGATGTCGACTGACTAACCCGGGCTTGTACGTGATGACCCCAGTATTAATGCTACAGTTTCGAGTCTGAATTGTAAATTTCGAGTTTTTGTTCGAAATGTCGAGTTTTTATTCGAGTTTGTAGCTCAGATCGAGGAGTTATCAAGTGTAATTTTGGACTAGTGCTCATCAGCATAAACGTGATATGCATGCACGCTTGTGGGCAGACACTTATCCTGAGTTCACATCACACAAAAGTAAAACAAAATTGTCAACAATAATCTCGAGATTAATTTCGAGTACAAAGATTAGAACCCGGCCCCTTGGCTCAGAGGGCGCTTCGAAAGGACGTAGGTGGTTAAAAGCGTTTTACAGACGCATAATTTTCCAACGTTTGTGACCAGCGTGTCATCAAATTGCCACCGTTGAGCGGTAGGATGTTTAAAAAGACTGGCACAAGTGAATGTCCAATATCTCGTCCATGAATGAAAGGAGATGCGTCATCCCTGTCAACTCGGTCCATCTTGTACACCAGAACCAGAAATTGGATCAAACAAAAAACGCTGGTGTGTTCTTGCAACGCTAAAGAGTTCTTATTCAGAATATTTCCCATTCATTGAAAATCTCCAAAGCTGTGTAAACTGCGTCGAAGCCACCAAACTTGACATTTAGCGAAAACTGCGAAAGATACGGATACTAGATTTTATTTCAACACGTATCGTAAGCAAATCCTTTTAATTTTATCAATTATAAAGTCAATGTTCAGTGTTTACTTACCCCCGAGGACTCTTCTTGAGAAGCAAGGCTTTCACCGTCCTTGGTTCCCCTGCTCCCTCTTTGTGTCACTAATACAGGCGGCAATAGAAACAAATCAGTGTCACAATGATACGCATAATGTATGACACAATGATACGCATAATGTATGACACAATGATACGCATAATGTATGACACAATGATACGCATAATGTATGACACAATGATACGCATAATGTATGACACAATGATACGCATAATGTATGACACAATGATACGCATAATGTATGAAGCTTATTGTCATGTCTATGTATTGAGCAAAATATCTACACTGAATTGTTTTTAAATCCAGTAAAAGGATATTATATCTTCTGAACGTGGAAAGCCTGTAGAATTTGATTATTTACTTTTTAATAGGCTCACGTGACCGTGTCTTTTTGGTAAAATCTAGCAAATAAATAAAGGTACATTGATAGCAAAACAACGATACCAATAATGTGAACAAATTTCATTTCATATAAATATCCAAAATGAAATCTCAAAAAACGCTCTTACGTTTTTTTTTTAATCATTTCGTTTTCGTTTTATGCAATTTTTGATTTTTTTCATAAAAAACAGAAAGATCATATATTCATAGCCCCTCATGCAAAAGAATAGAATTCCAAGGATACTTCCTACAAGCTCATCACAGCACTAGGCATAGTACATTGTAGCTGTGAGTTTCATATAAATACGATCAACCATTCCTATGATACGATGTTCCGAAGATTAGCCAATAGTTGGACATTTTCTTGGGTCCCACATAACCTTTGAGACAGCATAATCCAAGGCCCCGAAATCGAACTCAAAATTATTTTTCGCATTTTCTATTATACTTTTGTGCGAACTCAAGGTTGTTTAGTTATTCTGAGTTGGGGCACAAGTATAAGTGTATGGATTCCTGGTGCAGGTTTGCACGTGATGACCCCTAGATTCGAGCAACAAATCCGAGTAAAAACTCGAAATTTAACGTAAAACCTCGAAATTTCGAGTTCAATTTCCAACTGAGACTGGGGCCATAGCGTAGACAATTGAATTTTCACTAAAGTATAGAAAGGAAAATGTCGAGTTCGGTTTTCAATACAAAGATTATACCGCGGGCCCAGGTCCTCCGATAAATGGAGAGGAATAAAATATTCAGTCGCATTCGTTCCGTCATGTTCCATTAGTCGTTTAGAAAAGTTCATGAATTTGATTGTATTATAAACGCAAAAATGTTTGTAATCGATAGCCTGTTATGAGATTTGATTTTATTACAGAACTGAACTTCGAGCCCTGGGACGTGCCGGAAAGAGGGCCACACTCCGGTGTGGTATTTCGCTACCGGAAAGTTGGTTCAAGTCCCTCATGTTCATTTCTAACCAAACCAAAAACGCATACACCCAATAGGAAATATTTCAAAATACATTAACTGTTATTGATATTTTATCCAGTTTAACAATCCCCAAGCGCATGAAGCATGACAGGCAAATTACGCGTAATTAAAATTTCGCTTTGGATAGTCCGGGATTTCCTGCAGATTTACGGAAGTCTATCAAATCATAAGAATCATGGATCGCAGAGGAATTCAGAGGATTTCATCTGCATTCTGTATGGCTCTGATGTTGTTTTCCAAACGTATGGTGGGCGACAATTGTCGGCTGGAAAACATCGGATGACACCACATATAGCTTGGGGAAGTGTAACCTGATTGTTAATTTGCGCTTTAATAGTATTGAAGTATTTAATTTCAGCGTGATAGAATGGCGTGGATAACCGTCCCACAATGCATAGGATACACGATTGCAGCGCCCTGGTAATATCAACCTCCGGAATTGCTCCAGACTGACGCGCGAAATATGATTACATTTTGCATATATAGGCCTATACACGAGGTGGAATCTGCAAAGATGCAACTCACAATTGTTTCTGCTGTCGCCAGCTTCACTTTGTTCGCGTACTGAAGCTGCTCCTGAAATATACACGTTGTACTCTGGATCTTGGCCACAGTACTTGCTGTGCTCCTCTTTAAGGTCATACTGTTGGTAAGCCGAGAGACATGGAACACACACAACGTCGTGATATACGGTGCACGGTTTTAATGGAAAATATCCAATGTTGCACGAAGAACACTTGCTGCACTTATCTACCGCTGAATTGTCGCTGGAGAATGTCAGACCAGAAACACAAGGGATGCAAACCGTATCCACGAATGACGAAGCTGATTTGCATTGCGTTCCTACGCCCTCTCCCGGCGGACATGAGGTACATGGGTTTATTGACGTTATAACCTGTAAAATGTAATATGATATGTCAGTTAATTTCAACTGTGGCGTGATCCATTATGTTGAAACAGGTGTATGAGTTGTTGTGTAATCCAAAAGCATTGTTGACCGCTGGTCTGTGTTTTTTGTTTAATATAATTTGTGGTGCGGTAGTTACTCACTTTTTTCAAAAAAGAAAAAAACACACACGAGCAAAATGATGCAACATTTTTTATTCATTCTTTGTTGTTTCAAATTTTGCTTACCCTTACTCGCGCGCCTTTTGTACCGCTTTTCAAAAAAATTCACGAAACCTCCGCTGAAATTTATAGGCCATAGTCCCCAGCTCTCCTATCTTTCACCTCGTGGCTACTTTTGGGGGGCAACGGGAACTTTGCATTAAACCCATCTACAGATGTTCAAAAGTCAATTTCAAAAACGTTTCCAAAAATACACTTGCACGTTTTAGTAAGAATTTGAATTTAAAAGTTGTAAAAAGTTAGCCTAAACTGATATGTTAGCCACCAGGTGTTCCACAGAGCCACTTTTCAGTATAGGTGGCGCTGTGTCAGAGGGTACATTTAGTTTCGAACCGGCCGCCGTGTGCGCACTGTGAAATGGTGCGATCTAGACATGCGTTTATAATTGTATCGCGGTTCATGATTCATGAATATTCCTACTTCGTATTCGTTTACAAATGCAAATGCGAACTCGTTTTCCCTATTCGTAAGACATGCGGGCATGAAATCTAAACAATTGGTTTTAGTACCTGGGCGTTGTTTTCGCTATATGCAAACCACTCAGTGCATCTAATAACCGAAGTATCGTTTAGTTTTGAATGTTAAAGTATAAAAATTACACCTCATCCAAAATTTTTGATATTTTCGGAGTAGCGAACTTTAATCGGACGTGTAGTAAATCCTTCGAACTAGAGAACCTTCGCTAAGTGAACCTTCGGAATAGTGAACTTTCGAAGTAATGAACCTTCGGAATAGTGGGATGTTCCCATTTCCAGTGATGTACTTGTAAGCACCTTACGTAACACGCAAAAACACAACCCAGACAAAATATTTCCGCCTGAGTATGTAACGAGGTGTAATCACTCATTCAAACAAGCCTGATTTGAAAGTTTGGCAGGAGGTAACTCGAGAACCTCTTTCTGGACAACATTAAGTCCGAATTCGAGTCCCGTTCTTTATAGTGTCGACCTCTCGCTCAATGAATGCTGGCTACGGGCTAGTGGGAATATGTACTGATTTATACGTCACCTACAATGGAATATGACCTAATGCAGTCTGTGAGTATTGTGACCATCATCATTGTATAGACGTTCACTGACCTACCACTGCGGGGAGGCGAGCTGAGATCAGATTGTAAAGACAGTCAGCTCTGTCGGCCCAATTCAGAGAGTTATAATCTACTACTTTTATCTATTTGTCGGCCATATACGGCAACATTCTTGACTTTTACTGACAGTTATTGAACTGTTTCCATTACCTCAAGGTATCATTAAGCGCAAACCACCACTCTCTACGGTCCTCGTTAGTCCCAACTTAAAAGTAGCGGCATACCTGAATAGAAGCACCAAACCACACGACGATCATTCCAAAACTCTGACAGAGAACCATTTCTCTTTACGGGATAATTAACTCCTGTTATAGTCTTTAAGCATTCAGACGATCCCGCTACTTCTATTCATTCCGTAGAAAAGAATATTCACGAATGCCATTTTCTACGTTGAACTTCAAAGCGGTGAAGTGGACAGGGACTGTCATGTCCAATAGACGATGGTCAAGACCGTAAGGACTTTCGTAGAGCCGGTGCATACGACAACACGATCCAGTTGCATGAATTCCCAACACCGGCTTGTTTATGACACGTTATCCGGGATGACTGACTGGTCACACTGGAATATGTTATAAAGGTCACACCGATAACGGAACTTGAGATAACTCAGTGATTTGGACATACACGTGTAAAGGTACACATCAGCAATCACAAACAACATATCCGATGAATTGCGAGTTTTCATACTAACAAAAAACCGGCGAGATGAGAATCTCCATTTTGTTGCATAACAACACAAAAGACCGATCTATAACCTTTCATGTTACGTAGTTTGGCGACTACCTTTGACTTGAATAGTTGTAATTTATTAAAACGGGCTGTGATCGAAGTAAACAAGATCAAGCAAACCCCCGATCCAGTGGCTTATGCCCAAACAAGTTCTGTGCATAGAAGGCGTGTGCAAGTGGTGGCGATGTGATGGGTAAACTTCCGACCAAGCATGCGCATTGATGCACACACACGGATTTCGTGTGTCGCTGATCATGTTTCCACGGGGCCACTTTTCAGTATAGGTGGCACTGTGTCAGATTGTAGGGAGACATTGGCCACTGCATTTCCAACGTGAAATTTTTGCTTATAGAACGGAGACAATGAATTACATGTACATCTTATAACTTATGAATTTTCTGTCCCATATTTTGACGACATTTTTGGGACCACGACATTGTTTACAAAGAAAACAGGGGCCTAAACTATGCGATAACATACATGTATGATCGTGTGGACATAAGAAATGTTTTGAAGTGTTTTGACTAATGCACAATATTCTGTTTGGCAGAGTGGAAAAAGATGCAAATTTCCTTCTAGTTTTTGCGTTTTTTGAAGACTGTGATCGGGATATTGGTCTGAGCCGGTATGTATACGATCTAAAAATATTTTGCTGTAAAACGCAATCGTGTAAATATAGTAACTGTCTTTCCTTGAATGTCACAGGGATAAGCTCGTCCACCGATCAGACAGTATTAATCGGACACATTTTGTTGACGGGAAAAGAACAGAAATCCAATTGCCAATTAGATCGCAAACATGCAAACCGTGGTTTCTCCGGTTTACAGGTATTTTGATTAACTACAGAAAAACGAAAGGTTTAATAAAAATTAAACAGCGTTGCCTCCTGATCGTTCAAGATTGAATTCACGTTAATTTCAGTACGTGTTTCCGGAGTTTCGCTTATTTTTTCGCAACCAAACCACAGACTTCCAAAATTTTTGCGTTAATCAGTCATCGATGCCTAGAAAAACAGCCATGTGCCATGATTTTTCATTTAAATTCTTTTTAATTATTAATCAACCGCCAGTATCAGGAGACTTCAGTCTGCGACACTGAAGCGCCTCAAAGCTCAAATCCTACTTCCAGAATACTTAGTTATGAACTGGCCACCTGTTCTCTGTTGCTCACAATGTTCACAGCCGATATTCCATTTTACACCCCAAATTTCCAGGAATACCCTCCACCTTGCGAGTTCACACTTATGGTCAGCATTTTAACGCGTGCCAACCACAAATGGCAGGGTTTTGATTTTATACAGCACAGCGGGAAAAGTGGCTTAGGTCACAGACGAGGTGTGGACAATTTTAGTTTGCCTAATTTAATTTTCTTTTAATCACATTAACTAATTCTTCGAATGTCCGATTTTATTTCAGCCAAAGGCTGCAAACAGGATTAATTTTCTGCGTACTAGCAAAGAGTTTAAATACCGCTGAGGTTCAATGTTTGCTGACGCCAGGTTAAAAGTCCGGATATTCCCCTCAGGTCAGAAAATAGACCCCTCCTGGTTTTCCCATTCTAAGGTGTTTACCCAGAACACAACAGATGGAGCTATGAACAGATGTGTCAAACACTTGTCCAGTTTCTTCATAGGCAAATGCGCCAGTTAGTATCTCTTATCGTAATTAACACGTGTTCGATTTTTTTTAATGCAGACAAATTTATACTACTGTATTTTGAGGTACAATTTTTTCACTAAGAAATTGGCGAAAAGAGCAAATATAAGTGCAGCGTGTTGTTTTTATATTTTGAAGTTTGCCAGTCGTGCAATGCGTTTTTCTACATGTACCTCCGCGAAAGAGGAGAATTCATTTAAGGACGAGCATTAAAGTCATAATGTCCGAGACAAGCCGATCTTTTCGTGGAGGCAGGAAGTCACATTGATTAAAAAGTATCGTCAATGATCACGAGCTTTTCAAAAACGTGCAAACGTTTTACACTGGGAAAAGGGATTTTAGGCCAACGTAACCATTTTTTAGAAAATGTGTGTGTGGAAATCAGAGTGTAGGAGGGAATCTGAAAATAGCGAACATTCAGTTACCACTTTAAAATGGCGTTAATTACAAGATGTATAGACGATCCCTAAGCAAAACCACCCCATTTAACAAAACAAATATCGTTTGACACGTTCATTAGATTCAGTTACCATTTTGTTCCCACGATTGCCCCAAAAATATTCTTTCACCCAATTAAGCTCACATGCATCATTTGGAAAATTTGGGTGTCATAGTTTCTTAGCAAGATACATATGTATATTGACTGGAAAACTTTCCGTACACCCAATTCACGCAAACGTTACGCTATAACAACAAACATTCACACCAACCTGTATTCCATCGAAGGTGTACTTAAACCTGGACGCTGCTTTTAGCGTAGCAGAGTCTAAACTCCATCTGCTATAGTTGACACAGGATGAGTGCATTGCTGTTCCTTATTTGCACGGTAGCGTTCCCTGGTTTCGTAGTGTATGGGTAAGGAAACTGATATGAGTTGGCGACCACTGATGCACAGTGCCAAGTAGGAATATTAAGCATTGGTTCAGAGAAGAATCCGACGACGGTGGCGAATCCGGCACATGTATTTGCCAGCGAATCTCTTTTCCTTTAATTTTCTGTCCTTTCTTTTTATTTCAATTACACGACCACCAGTTGGAAGTTCCAACGCCGTCCCGATATTGTCAACGAAAAACATTGATGTTCAGGTGATTGTATTTGTTTTCAAAGTTCAAAACTGAATATTTAATATTTCAGCACAAATAACTAATGTTCGATAAGATATGAAGTGGTTTGAGTGTATGTACTGCAGTGTGTTTTCCTGAAAGCTGTGATTTGTTCAAAGGAATATTCACGTGACATGTAGTCACTCCGAAAGGATCTACTCTCTTTGTGATGACCTTCGACTGATGAACGAGACGCAAACTCGACTAAACGAATGTGAAAACGAGTCGCGGGAGACAAAGTCGCAACTTGACACCTTAAAGAAAGAGACTCAGATACGGCTTGACTATATAGAGAGCCAACTTCGGTCTGCGTTAAACCACAAAGAATCAGTGCAACACATGATTGCCCTACTCCAATCTTTTCTTGAAAGAGCTGAAATTCAACCTAAGGGTAAGTTCAACTCAAGAAAAATCTGCAGATGTATTGATGCAAAGAATGCACTTCTCACAGTTGCCACAAATTCAGTAATCTTACACGAATGCCATTGAAGCGCGTCTGTAAGGTTCCAATCACAAGGCCACATCAGTTCTCGTGACCTAAACTTACTGTGTCGTAATGATTTTTTCAATGATTCGGATCGATCATAATTATGGTATTGAATTATGTTTGTGAACATGTATATACAATGTTTGCAAAATGTATTTAAGGTGATGTGGAACCTTATTGACTACTGCAATCAGCCAAATACATAAAAAGTGGTGATTTTAACCCAATAAAGTGTATATGTTGAAATAAAAAGCTTGCAGAGTTTGATGTTTGAATTTTCACCAATTTTCATTAATTGGATCACTTCAGTGTGTCTGTTTAACAAAAGTTAACAAACAAGAAAGGTACGCGTACAATCATAGCAACACTACGATATCAACAACTTGACCAAAATTCGTTTCTAATATGCATGTTCACAGTGAAATCTCAAAACGCTGTTAGAGTTTTCAAAATTGTCATTTTGCTATTGTTGTATGCAATGTTTTTCACAAACATCACTAGACGGTCTTCATTAAGCATTTTAAGAACACCTTTTAATGATGTTTTGGAGAACAATGCTTTAAAAATAGTGTCTGAAACTTTCATTAGAGTCCAACCTGCCATTTCAGAGATATGACGATCCAAATTACCAAAAGTCAAATTAGGAACTTTTGACCAACTTCGGGAAATCTCAGAAATGACTGAAGAGACTCAAATAAAACTTACAGATAGCATGCTTCACACGCTGATCTCCAAAACGCTGGCAGGAATTGTTTTTTGATATATTCCATTTTTGTGTAAGGGACTATAAATTTCTGACTTAAATTATACTTATGAAAGAAGCTATGAAAAGCTGCATCAAACGAAAACGAAAACGAAAACAACAAAAACAGGGAACTGTAGTTATGTAGCGTTCTGCGATTTTATCTTGAATATTTATATTAAACGATTATTTGGTCATGTTCTTCTTTGCTAAATTTGTGTCAAATACATGGTCTCGTGACAGATTGGCAAAAATTACTTTGAAAAAATTTGTTCTTTTACTGTTACAAATATATGTAGATATTCGTCTAAATATCTGTACTTAGCGTCATGTGAAATCATAGATTTTCCTATTATCAGAACATCATATCTCATAGAGGGCTGATAGAATTTGAATGAAAGGTTCAAAGTTTCCTGAAACAAAAAAGAAAAAATAATTTAGGAAACTTTAAAACAGATTTTATACTTCATCTTTCAGCTTTTAATATCAACTACATTTGGTCATGCTGTTGACGTCATTGTTTTGCCGTGAATGTAACTTTCTCTTTTACTAAAGTTCAATGAAAAGGCATACACTTGTGACACATGTAATGACGGACTACTTTGAACAAGTATGAACCTTTACTAACAGTAAATTTGCTTTATGTTCTTGAGCTAATGCACAGTCATGTTGGTAAGGTCCAACATAACCATGAGGGCTTAATTTATGAAACACGCTGCTGACATGCTAATGGCATCAAAACGCATGTCCGGCGAAATCCGGGTCAGTTCTTTTTTCCACTCGATTTTTTGTTTGGTTGAGTGCAGTATTAATTTTTGTACCATGTGGTTCTGTTTCGCGTCTTGTTTTTTTGTGAGACCTGATCACGCCTGGAAAGGAAGCTGTTTTTTACTCGTGTTCATTGCTGGGGAGATGTTTGTTGTCGGTTCGTGCGAGAATGTTGAAGCTGAATACATCTGATATATTGTCACCGAAGCTATACATAAAATAACAACTGATCACGTGATCACATAGGTGTAGACCATAGACATCATATTATTATGATGTCTATGGTGCACACGAAAAATCTTGTTGTCTATATTGCATAGTTAACAAATATATTACACATACTTCCAAAATTCCTCAAGCAGGGAGGAAGGCTGGCCAAGCATGGTCGGTGGACACACATTATCCCTTAATTGTGACAGTGTAGAAGGTCTCAAAGCAATGCGTCAACCTTTTTGCCGTAGTTTGTCACAAAATTCAAAATGTAACCGTTAGTAACCATCCTGAGTGGACTGAAAAATGGCGGTCAGATAGTTGAAAATTCTAGCTTCGATTTCTTCTTTCGCATTTTCATTCACAGCATAAGAAGTTTATCGTCGGTAGTCACCGACAACAAACAACCTAATCAGACTTTGTTCGAGTCCTTTTTTTGTAAAAATGATCAGCATGTTCAACCTGACGAGATAGCCAACCCCCCCTTTCATCGTTCGCGACAGTGTTTGCGTGTACAGTAAAGTAACAGAACAGCGTAACTGACTGTCCAGTCTTTCGCCAGTTAACAACGACATCAACATCGACACATTTTGATTAGATGTTTGTTATTCTGTTTTGATTTTAAGTGGATATTCGCTTTGCAAATGGACTCTGCGTTCAACACATCGCGCAAGAAAAACTTACATGTTGTCGAGTCGACCAAGTCGAAAGACTTAACGCAATATTCCAAATATCCAGCGCAGACAGGAACCGAAGTTGAAAATAAAACGACCCCTGAACTCTGTGCGTGTTAACCTATTGGCCACAGTTTAACACCCACATACAAGCCGTATGGCTGGATTAGGCCCACAAAGTGGCCGGAGCAGCAGATCGGTCTCAAAGGACAGGAAATCATAGATTCGTCTCAATAATGGCAAAAACCTTGTGCCGATCATATTGCCAAGTTTTGCTTTAATAACCTTATTCGTAATAAAAGATCTTGTATCATTCACAATGAAAATGTTCGGAGTTTTTAACACTAATTTACCTGTCGCAAGCTCCGCCCTCTTGCATAATGTCGACTAACAAAAAATAAGTTTTAACGTGCAACGTGTTGTTTGTCGGGTAAAATGGCGGCTTGGAAACGAAGGTGTGTCAATAATGATGCGTTCTAAATGGTCTGTTAAGTCGTCACTCAAAATCCTGGCGATAGGTCAATTGTTGGCTTTGGCCCGCAACCAAGGCTCCGCCTTCAATCGTGTTATATATTCTACAAATATGAATTTGTCTGTTGCAGCGACAATTTTTTCCTTACTATTATTTTACGATAGGAGAATTTGAATTGACACTTTTCCATTTGTTTCAAAGGGACACTTTACATTTACAGTGAATGGCAGTTGGTCTGGCTGGAGTAATTGGATGCCTTGCAGTGTTTCTTGCGGAGGTGGATCGCAGTCAGCGACAAGGACGTGCACTAATCCCACGCCAGCATTTGGCGGCTCTTCCTGCTCCGGAAATAGCTCAAGATCACGGTCATGCAACACTGGTGGCTGTCCAGGTTAGTTTTGAAGAACACGCAGTGTAAAAGCATATTCATAGGAATTGCACTGCCTAATTCCGGTTTGCTTTAAGAGATTGGATATACATGTAGCACTCAACTACTGAGACACCATTCTGTAGCATCGAGCGGCGGTAGCACTTTACGTAAAGTGGGGGAATAGTGGGGTTGTAATTTGCCCACATTTTCAGAAATAAGTAACAGTTTGGCGTAAATTTATTATTTATCAAGTTTTTAAGCTTAAATTTTATGCCAGATCCTCAGATAAAAAAATGTACATGTAGCGACCGGGTGTTTTCGTCAGTAATGTAAAAATTTCGGGTTTTTAAAGACTTTTTGGTAACGTATAAAGAAGGAGTTATTGACACTACTGTGTTAGAAAATGTAGGAAGCATCGTAACCACCCGTTTCGCGACTTGTACTGAATTTCGTTGCACACGCTGCAAAGGAGAAACTTGTGACTTTGGGCTTTATTAAGTTTCACTTCAAGTTGCGCTTCTCCTAATCTACATGATCCATCTTTCACAATTTGTTTTGCGTTTGTTTATCTTTTTCGTCACTATAAACGACATTAATCGCATCCCTTTAAACTTGCTCATAAATCTCCTCTGAAAACAATTATTGATGGCAATAGAGCCCGTTAAATAAGCTAGCTATTATTGGTTTATCGTCTGAGAATTTGAACTTTTAGATCGCTGGAGTGAGACAAAACTTTTTGTATGTGGTTGTGGGTAGTGTAACTCATATTCTCAGACTTTATTCTAAAATCACCATCATGAAACAGATCCCAGTGCACCGCCCGGGATCTAATCTCTGTACTTGACACTCGACGCAAGGTTTGACCAACTACATGGAACGTTTCGAGTAAAAACTTGAAATCTGAACCCAAGCCTTTCCAGAGCTGTCAATCGTCCTCGATTACGGTCCGCAAGGACGTAATTCCTAACAAAAGCTTCCTTTTCACATTGTAGCCTCCTTGGTCAACTAGTTGTGACATCTATTGGCCAAGAAGGCAAACCGATGTCAATACTGCGCCTGCGGTTTCAATTGCATTCTTACCAATTTGCCAGCCTCTTGGCGCTGATCGGTTTTGTCATTCAAAGCTTGGTTATGGGAATTATCTTCTGCGCAACGATTGGCCGCTGCCTTGACGTCATTAAAACAGAAGCAGATTTAAATTATTTTCACTGGCGTTGTTGCCATTCATGGAGCAGAAGGCCATGTACTGATTATTGTTTGAAAAAAACTTGTCTTCTACTTATTTCCAATTATTTTTTATAAATAGTATAGAAATTAATCTATTTTCGAATAAAAATACATCATTTTTGCAATATACTATTTGTTTCCATTCTAATTTAAAACTGCAGAAAATTTCAAAATTATATTACTCGTAGTATTCCGTAGATTTCCATAAAAATGTGTCAGAATTCTGACACATTTCATGTCCGACAACCAAGTCTGAAATGGCTAAACCGATCAGCGCTATCTTCAGGCTTTGGGACGAGACTGACCAATTTGCGTGCACTTTCGGGCACGAGCGCCCGAATTGTTCTAGAATCGGCGTCCATGTTCATGGTAATTAACGTTAACGAGATGCGATTATCACATTTTCTGAAATGGTGGGTGAGCATCATGATCTATACGGATATGCGTCCAGCTAAATGTGCCTTAATTATGGAAAAATCCTTCACTGTTGTCAAAACTGTATGTGTCGATCTGACTATGGAGTCACATCTGTGAATGAATATCGTAAAATTCAAGACTATATCTACTCGCTCACCAAGCTTTCCTGAAACCTTGGAATTGCCTCAGACCAATTGGTCTGAGAAATTGTTCATGAAACTGGGGGCGCATTTGCATTGTTGAATTGAATTTCCAGTGAACGGCGGCTGGTCTGCCTGGAGTAGTTCTGAATCTTGCTCCGCTTCTTGCGGAGGTGGTTCACGGAGAGCGACTAGGACTTGCACCAACCCCACACCTACAAACGGCGGTGCCACTTGTAACGGGAGCAGCTCGCAAAGTCAGCCATGCAATACCGTTGGATGCCCAGGTATAAAAACGGCAGCGTAACATGGAACAGAGTAAAATCTCCAAATGATGGCGCAAACTGACAATGCTTGATTGCGCATGTGCAATGTATCAACGAAGCAAAACTTCAAACTGAGCAATTTAATGTTTTTATCATATGTAGTATTTTCGCTGTCTAAGATCTCTTGACGCAACTTTATACCACAAGTGTGGACAAATTATGATGAACGTTCAATTACCAACGATTTGATAGTTTTGACTACATACATGTATTGTGCCTTGCCATTTGTTGACCCTCGACGTCCGCGTATGGTTTCGAAGTATGGCAATCGGTCGTATTCCGCTAAATAGTCCAATATAACCTACATGAAAAATATCAAGACTTCCTGAGATGGAATCGGTCCTCAGCAAATCATCTACTGAAGCAGTCCCAGCTGCCTCAGGACAGGTTCTCTGCACATACATGTATGTGTAGTTATCTTGCAATTGAAAAGATGAATGTACAAAATGGCTCAAGTTACGTGATATACTGCAAGCAGTAAACGAAGCGCAAGAATGTCTCTTCTTTTTAGTCATATCTAGTGTATGAAATAGGAAGGAAATGAAATAATCCAGGTCTCATAGACCCAGTGCGCTCCACTAGTTTACCTGCTCGTCTTGCCTGTGGTACCGGAGGTTTGTTCTAGCTCTGAGATCTTGTTTCATTAGAGACTGGTCACCATGCATGGGTGGCATTAAACTTAACGTGTTTATTGTTGAACGTACAGTGGCGACAAACATGACAAAGACAGCAAAACATGAGGCTTTATGAGAATTAATTCATTGTATTTTAGTGTATATTATTTTTCTTAACATCAATTCAGTTAGAAAAGCAGATTTATAGTAAGAGTTTGAACTGCCAGGACAGGAGTTCAGACAGGTGTTTCTTAAACTAAGGTGGAGGATGAACTTTATCGTCTGAATTTTATGAGATACACGAGAAACTAGCCGAGTTTTGCAAATTTTCAGTCAACTCGGAAAAATCTTATATTTATGACTACAGTTTCAGGTAAGGACTGTTCTGAACTTTATGAAGGAGGCGTCAAACAAAGTGGTGTTTATAACATTACACCGAGTGATGGCGCTGGTAAGATGGAAGTTTACTGTGACATGGTGACCGACGGAGGAGGATGGACGGTATGTTGTGAAGTGGCTTACGGCATGATCTTTCTGTATTCAAATGCACCCAAATAAACTAGCTATGTCACTACATATGCTATGTCCATAGAGAGGTGATAAACATTTTCCCACCTTTTGTAGATAAATGTGGCTCATGGCGCGTTCTATGACGTTAAGTTATGAATCGTTGGAGAACAGTGAGGAAGTCATGATCACCGTGTGGGGTGACCATCGGTTATCACATAAGAAAGGGACAGGAAACGGTGCGAATATTGAACGAAAACAGGCGACAACCTTGTTCAAGAGCAAAAAGAAAATGTCAATAAATAAAACTAACCCCGGCTATATTCAGCACTTGTTTAATCCAATGTTAATCCAAACATGTGCATCTTTATGCTAGGTGTTCCAAAGTCGACAAGACGGTTCTATTGGCTTTTATCGCAACTGGTATGAATATAAGCAAGGTTTCGGAAATTTGTCGACAGAGTTCTGGTTGGGTAAGTACAACAAATTGCACAGTATTTGTCTGGACCTGTTTTCTGTCACCTGTTTTGACCAACCTTGACCTAAACTGTTAGTCAAAGCACGTGTTTTGTTGCGAAACAACCGATATTTCTCTTGCTCTTCTCTAAGAAAGATGTCAGTTATTATACCAATAAAATCTGACATTTTGTCATAGTTATGGCAGTGTATGTTTACATGCCAGTATCAGGATAACCATCCAGAAGTCACGATCGCTCACGAGTGGTGCACGGTCGTTCAAGAGTTGTGAATAAGCTTATCAAACACAGTATGTCGACGTCTGGACGTTAGTAGCGGAAAACAAGAATGACGGAAAAGTACAGCCCCAGTAAGCTGCACACCTAGTTGTTCTGCTCAGAGATGTACTTGTGGAGGTTTTCTTGGTGCCAAGTATTAATGTGCTGAAAACTTCGTTGTTATGGTGATTGAGCGAAATTTCACACTGCTCTCTTTTTTTACACACGTACCTGAATTTAAGTTGCTTGTCGAGCTCATCATAACCGTACAATTCAAAGGATACAAAATTGGTGTCACAATCATTCCGCTGTTTTGCGTCTTATTGATTGGAGTCTGTGTACATGAAGTGCTATCTGTTAAATGCGTATGCATTTTTTAAGACAACTTTGTGTGCTTGTACTGCTACGTCACATTGGGCTCGTTAGATCTACTACTTACTGGCTGATAAAACAACGTTATTTCACCACGATGTTGTCACGGCGTCACTAGACCCATACTTACTGCCGTTATTTGGATCAAGTCCAATAGCTAGACCACACCATCCGCACTTCTCACCAGACGGCATTCACCCTGCTACTAGTTCGATTAAACTCAAGCAATTCATAGTATAACGTTGACCACTATTGGAGGAAAGGTTTCTGGCTTCAGTTCCAACGCTGAGGTAGACGTACGAAATAGTTCGTTTTTTACAGGCTACTAGAACAACGTGGCACGTGCGTTGATGCACGCTGATCGAGGACCTGCAAACCAAGTTTACCGACTCATACACACGTCCCACACTCATACAACATGTCTGCGTACCCACAAACACGACTCACTGGTTCACATATGACTAAGTGAAGAGTCTGTAAGCCGTGTTTTCATGTACAGCTGACAGTTGACAGCTCAGAACCTTGTTTTTCATTTATGCAGTGTTTTATACAGTGGGTGACCGTTAATTGAGTTTGCAGGTCCGTCGTTTTTGTGAGTGTGGAGCTACTGTATGTCTATGTGACGTCAGTGTTGTTGAGGTAGAATATTTTAACGAGCCTCGAAACCAACTTCACAGTTACCAGTGACAGCCTTGACCTTTTACGACTAGAAAGGTTCTTGGCCAGTCAGCTTCCAGCCACCGGATATCCGGGTTCTGTGAGAAGACTTAACTTCGGGAAACATCGCCCCCAATACCCTTCAGCTTATTCTCATTGGGTGTACCTATGGCAAGAGGATTTGTGCCCAACATCTTCAGTGAACCCACTCGCAGAAGGTAATTCAGGTAATTTAGTGACAGTGCAGTGAAAGAGTGTCACGAAGAACAATATACGATGCGCTGCCTTTAGGCCTCGATCTATGACATTTCAGGTAACGAGAACATCCACCGACTAACGCGACAGACTACGTACGAGTTGCGTGTGGATCTAGAGGATCACGATGGTGTCAAGAAGCACGCATTTTATACAGCGTTCTCTATTGGTTCAGAAACACGCAAATATAAGCTCAGCATTGGCAGCTATTTAGGAGATGCAGGTAAAAGTCCATTTTATGGGAATAATGACATTCAATTCAAGCACAATTGATATTTCAAAGGAAAAATATCTTCCAGTTCATGTACATAGTGATTGTCTCACTTGTATGGGTGTTTTGTTTTGTATTGCCTTGTACATATAACAGTTCAAATGAGAAAGTTATCTTTTTCGTCAAACTGCGTAATGCAAAAGTGCATTGATCCCTTATAGTCAATTTTCAGGAAAGCAACGTTAAAAATAACAATCATTCAAGCCGGAATTGTGACATAGTGAACAAGTTTCGAATATGTCTAACGGGTGGAGGATGGGAGTAATGGCGGTAAGGAGGAAAAAAGAATAGGGACGGGGGGAAAGGAAAAGGGGGCGGAGGAGAGGATGGCGGAGGAGAGGAGGGCGGAGAGGGGTAAAGAAAGGGTGGAGAGGGAGCGAGGAAGAAATTCATGATGACTTTTATAGTGATTTAATTACGGCCAATTGACTAAGATGATGTTCACAAACGCATTCGTGGCTCCTGTTTCAGGCGAATCTCTCAACTATCACAACCGCCGCGCCTTCAGCACCATGGACAATGATAACGACAAAAGCCGCATGAACTGTGCTGCCGCCCGTAAAGGCGCCTGGTGGTACTCTAATTGTCACCGCTCCAACCTGAACGGCCTGTACGGTGACAACAGCTATGGCAAAGGGGTCACTTGGGACTCGTTCAAAGGTCACAGATACTCCCTGAAAAGAACGAGCATGAAGATTCGACCTGTTGGCTTCAGCGCCTTCTAATGACCACGCATGTACCTCGAGTAGTCTGATGAACGTTTACTGACGTAATAATTGTAACCAAAACATCGATCGTTTTCCTACCACCTGAAAAATAATGATTGCCATCTACGCATCACACCGAAAAACTCGCTGATTCCCTACTCACCTCCCTCTAACCCGCAATAAAATTAAGGTGATACCTAACTTGATTGACACATGTCCTTCGATATGAAGTTCGTGTGACGTCTATTTTTTAAATTTGCTGATTGATTGTTTAAATAGGGCATGCAATAAAGTTATTGGTGAATGGTTACCGTGGATAAAAGAATTTTTAAATTTCACTGCATACGCCTGCATGGTTTTAGGCCAATTGAAAAACAGTTCCAGTTAAATTCAAAAAGGGAAGGTTCCATTTGGCGCCAAAAACGTTTCTCAAACTCTACTTATACATACAAATAATGCCGTGCGGGAAATGCCGAATATTGACTATTATATCGAATGAGCGTGGATTAAGAGTATATATTTTCTGAAAATACAAAGCGCGTAGAATTTGCGTTTATATACTGAGAAGTCCACTAATTGGGTCAAGTGGCTATGTGTTTTTATGAAATTTAAAAAATAAAAGTACTGTACTAGGCATTCATAGCAAAACAAGGGTGTTCATAACATTCCTAAAATTTATTTGGTATGAATATGGAGGATAAAATCTCAAAAACGCTTCTACACGTTTCTAAATTACCAGTACGCTTTTGTTTTACGCAGTTTTTTCATAACAATCATAAAATTTCTATTTTGGTAGCCCCTAATGCAAACGTTGAAATCTTAAAAAGAAGTGTTAACAATTATTTGGAGAACAGTGTGTAAAACATAAAACCTGAAACTTCCTCAAGAATCCGATCAGTCATTTTTGAGATATGATGTTCTGAAGTTAGACAAATTTGGGCATTTTCAAGGGTCCTTACTTAATCGCCATCTGGCGCTATACATGTAATCTTACTAGCAGATTATTGTGCAGTGCAAGATGGCCGAGGACGCCAGTCGGGTGTAAAATGCCAAGGAAACTTCTCTCCTTCATGGGCGGCGCAGCCCCTTACGGTGCGCCGCCCATGTCCTTGAGTGTATATGAGAATAGGCAAGCACCTGAAACACGTTGGAGGAGTGACGTCACTGCAATGCGCATTTGCGATCGAAATCGAGCGCTGGCCTGCTGCGCAAGATTAGCTTAGCATTTCCAGTAATGCCTGGCATGCTCGCACAGGAAGCTTGCATTCCTCTGTCGTCTTCCATTCAGAAATATTTCGTTTTTATGCTTACTTTTCATTGATTTCAACCGTAAACCTATTTTTGAAAACCTTGAAATTTTGCAATAATTGACAAATTAACCGAATAACTCCATCGCTTTGTCTAAAAAAAAAAACAATTTATTTGGAAACATCTGCAGCAAATATAAGTACAAACTCGCTTTTTATATGGATAAACGCGCTTAGAAAAACCGATAATCTGGTAATTAGTTTGGGTAACTTCCAAAGTATTGCTTTTTGACCGTGATCATTCATGAACTCTCAGCGCTCGACGCATAGCTAAACGCAAAGTCGCATTTGGCGACTTGGCAAAAATCCAAGGTGGGCTGGTGGCGCGAATTTAACCAATCTTGCCAGATTTTGCCGAACAATTCCGACTTCTGTCTGTTTTGCTGTAATTTAAACGTGGTGGCAAATGTGCTGAATTCACGAACTAAACGAAACAATTGTGAATCAAACGTAATACATCTAGGAGAGCAGAAAGTTGGGAAGTCAACACGAACCTTGAAACGAATTTAAAGGGCATTATTGTCTGATTTTGATACTCGCAGTGGCGACCTCGTGGGGACTTGGAATTTTCCCAGGTCACCAAACACAATCTGAAGTCGTATTGGCGACCTGAAGGCCGCCAAATTGAGCGGGCAAAGTGAGCTTGGTAGAAAGTCGGCACCTTTAGGTCACCTGTTTCAACAGCGAAGTTTACGGTCATTTGCCTCGAAGATGTTTACATGTATAGACACGAAAACAAAGACAGAAGTTTTGATGAAAAAGCTCCGAACAACTGTTGATATGCAGGTTAATTATTCACTTACTCGGAGGCTGCGTGCTAGCTTTTGTGGACGTTTTGAAACTGCACCCTATATGAAGTACATGTAAGGTACCACTATAGGTGCCACTGTACACGCTGCATGCAGAGAACACACCAACATCTTAATTGAAGAAGAAAACTGGTATTACAGAAGGGTTTAGGAAGACATGTTTAATGAAATCAAAAGGCATTCCACGAATCATACATGTAACTAAGGACTTCAACTTCCTCCTATTTGTGACGTTGTACTCCTTCCAAGACAAAAACGGTGGGAAACAACCCTCCATTCATTGATGATGTGTTGTAGAACGTAAAACCGAGATGTGTCTTCCTATAATCTTCACCCCCAGTGCTTGAAAGCGTGTGCTGAAGACACTGATAGGCGTTTAAGCCTCCGTAGACAATAGGAAAACGTTAAATTTTGAACATGCACCAATGCATACACGTCCGTTACACGTCCGGAGTGTACTGCTATTATTCCATTGAACGTTATTCTGGCGGTGTAAAGTTTCGCGACCTCAGGATTTTTGGGGCATGCGCAGTGCTGTCTGCAGCAGACTGAAACTCCGGAAAAAGTTTCGTAGACGCAAGAATCTCCCTCAATAAACTAGTATGATCACCTACTTTGATTGCGATACATGGCAACATCTTGCGAAGTCTTCTCGTAAGAAGGTCTACAAAACACAGGACTGGAGGCATGGCATTGAAATTTGCAGTATTTTGTACACTACATGAGGACTCTAGCGGAGAAGGAACTTATTTTAACCATCACACTGTCGCAGAGATAATCAGCTCTAGACGTACAGTGCTCTCGCTGGAACACAAAATTAACTTGACGACAACTTGTTTGCGAATGCCCGGTTCACGAGACTGGTCAGTGACGGTTACCTAACTGAGGCAAGATCTCCACTTAGCGCGCCTGCTTAAATGTTCCATAACTGCACGATAACGCTGGTCACATTTTATTTGTGAGGTCTGCCATAATGCAGTTACCTTCGTGGCATCTAGCTTTTTCCACTTATCTTCCAGGTCAGAATGGTCTATGTTCAATGTCGTTTTGAACCACCACGTCGCCAACTACCACAGTGAATAAAACACGAAGTAGTTCCTGAGCTAAATAAGTAGTTTATTGTCTAATATGCACACTACTGTATGGTATTAAAACACACAGTCAGAAATTTTTTAGCTATATTACATTGTACATCACAACGAGACGCTGACGAGAATGCTAAAAACGACATTTCCTTCTAATCTATAGAAGGCCATTTTCTACACACTGCTTCTTCAATCCCTCTAAAAATGTTCAGGGAATTCAAGACGCTTAAGCATTTCCCCGAGACTCGACTCGGAAGACTGACCAATCACATCCCAAGAAATTTAGAGTATTACTCCGGCGAAGCGTGCCATGCTGTTTGTAAATATTTATTAGAATTCTCTGGGTGTGGCCCCAGTTCAGCGAGTTAAAATCAGCCACTTTCTAAAGACAGTATTTTCAAAACTAAGTTTCACACTCTGATAACTTCTGTTTAACACTTACGAGTACTTTCTTGTGTAATACATTCAAGGTCTGCCGAGGAAACATTGCTTAAGCTTTTCTTAGCAACAGAGGGCCTGGAACTTGAATTGATTGACACCTAGCGCGTATTTGAGAAATTGCTAATTAAGGGGCAGTTTGCTAACATCACTTTTCATGAACATTGATGTAACCGTGCTCAAATTTCGAGGTTGACCATCATACTGTCTCCTTGCAGTACAAATAAATTGTCTGATCACCACATTGGTTTTGAGTTACAGTAAACAGTTGAGGTGGTGTTTCAGTTGGTTTTATGGAAAATGGCCATTCCAAAATACCATAAAGTACGGCATACAAAAACCAAAGCACTTAAAGACGAAGACAACCTTTTTTCATGTCACTTTTAGCAAAAATAAGTTTCTTTGATTATCCCAGACATTTTTCACTCAATTACAGCTTTTCGTAATTTGATTAATTTCTCTACTCCGGAAGTGACGTTTTGGGAGGCAAGAGTTTCGCGCCAATTTCTTTTCATTATAGTCTGCCTGTGAGAGCTGTCGAGTCAGTCATTGTTCTACCTCGGTTGTGATGAGTTCGGTCGTCGTTTGCTTTTGCTTACAAGTCAGTCAACATGCCACGCTGTTGCTACGCGCCGGGATGTACTCATTATCGTCTCACACGCGCTTTGGGTACCTTGCGTCGCTTTCCGAAGGATGACACACTTCGCCGTACTTGGCTAGCTCGTTCATGTGAAGAACGCAGCGCTACCCGTCCAGGCAACGTTCAAAGCAGTGGAGGGATACCGAGTGTGTGGCAAGAATTTTCTGCCGTCAGATTACGACAGAGATATGTACTCTGAATTGATGAACGTCCCTGCGAAACAACGCCTGAAGAAAGGTACCATACCGCCACTGTTATTCCCGGCAGTGCCCCGTCGCCAACCCCTAGAAGTGCGTTTTTGAAGCGAGAAGCCTCGCGATCGAGCTGTGGCCACTTCATCTACTGTCACCCGTGCCTTCGAACGTACCCCATTGCGTGCAATTCCGGGAACTAGCAGTGATTCGCCCTGTGCTGTTGTCTCTAGCCCAGAGCCTGTAAGCAGCCCTGCAGCGATGTTGAGTAGTGGGAGTGAATACAGGCCCAGTTCGACACCCAGTGAAGAGGAGAGTTCGTCATCCAAGGAACAGATCGGTGAGCCTAAGTTTGATAAGTTTATTGCGGACTTGTATTGGAGCAATTTAGAAGGTGCCAGGTGTGTGGCGAGGGAGTCACACGACGGGATGTAAATAGTTTGGGTGCTCAGATCACCCTCCAGTGGGAGTGTGTCGCGGGACACTCGGGCAAGTGGGACAGTTCTTCCTCTGTACGTGAGACGATAATGAATACATCCCAGTACGCAGCAACAGCATGGCATGTTGACTGACTCGTAATCAAAAGCAAACGACCACCGAACTTATCACAACCGAGGTAGAACAATGACTGACTCGACTGCTCTCACAGTCGGGCTATATGAAAAGAAATTGGCGCGAAATTCTTGCCTCCCAAAACGTCACTTCGGAGTAGACGACGAGTAATTAATTAAATTGCGAAAAGCAGTAAATAAGTGAAAAATATGTCTGGGATAGTCAACGAACCTTATTTTTGCTAAAATGACATGAAAAAAGGTTGCCTTCGCCTTTAAGCGTAATAGTTGCTAAGACAAGCAATGAAAAATGTACAGATCATACAATCTTGAACCACACCTGGATATTGCGGCCTTATAGAAACATTACCTGAAGTCGGCACTTATCGTGAAGGAAAGACAAATAATATAATCCTCATAAGAGAGAACGTTTGATTATTTAATTGATTACCCAATGCACTAATGGTCAGATTCCTGAGTTTAATTTCATTCTTGTTTCCTCATTCTTTAAAACCAAGGGCTTCTGTTTGCTCAGACATCGGAATGGTGTTTCTGGAGTTTCCATTGTGGTTAAATTGTAGAGCTTGCCTGAAATTTAAAGTCATTACAGGGAATTTTTTAGGAATGTAAATCACAGTGAATGAATGTTTTAACTCTACAGACTTTAGGCAACAAGATTCGTAAGAACAATGAGTGACGACAACTGATTAGATTAACTGCTCAAGCAGTGGCCTGTAACGCCTGTCTGTATCGATAATGAGATTTGCAGACTTGAACGAGACTTGTAAAGTCATGTCTCACTGTTTTTTAATATATTTGTGTTTTCAATTATTGGTTTGTAGTCCGGGTAGGGATGGGGATCGCGTCCATGATTTACTATCTATTAGGGTACTACTAGGTATTTTGACCAATCAGAAATCGGCGGGTGACTTAGTTTTGTTTGGTAGGCGTCCAGAGACAATGGGCGACACAGCACTGAAAAAAGTGTGGCTATAGCACCCCCAGCCCCCTATGGTACGCCGCCCATGTAGACTCTTTTATGACACATCGCGCCATCAGTAGGCACTACAGGCATTGTCTAGGGTACCCGATGTTCCCTGGCATTGTCCAGGTATTGTGATACAGTGGATTAGTAAGATAACACTGTGCCAACAGTGTTCGAGTTCAAGCACAACGCATAAGCACATGTACCGTACCTTCTCTGCCTGTACACAATCACGGCAACAACAATGGCCACAACTGCGATCAGCACAACCACACCGACAGGAATCAGCAAATAGGGCAGGCGAAATGAACTCCCTGCAAAGAAACCATTGAACTAGTTAAGGTTATCATGTAAAAGCACAATAAAGTACAGCCTAAATGAGTTGTATAAAAGGTTGCAGTTGGTTAAACGTCTTTTGGACAAACTATTCAATCCATAACACACAATATTGCAAAATAATTGGAGGTCCCAAAAATTGATTGTGTGGTCGACAGTCATTGTACTTGCGTGTCTGGAGGTCTGTTTCATTAAAAGTGACTTAAGGATATGCGGGTCTATGCAAACATTCCAAATTTGTCAGAATTTGGAATATCGTTTCCTGGAACTGGCTGATTGTATTCTTTTGCAACTTTTAGATACTATGCTTTATATACAGTTCTTCAAAACTTTGTTAGGACTTGCTTTTTTAAGTTTCCACTTTTGAACACGAGGCTATCAAAATAGGACTTCTTTATGTTTGGACATTTCAAATGAGAAGAACATGATGATTTTGAAACTTTTACAGTGTTTTTGGGTTTAAACTTTGAACATTAATATCAAATAAAACTTCTTTATGATATTAGTGTTATCAAATCAATGTATATTCCTCTTTTTGGTAAATTTTACTTAAATATGGTCACACGATCCAATTAATGGCAGGTAGGTATAGCATCAAAAAACAAATTCTACTAGTTTTCTACTCTCACAAAAATTTGCAGTTTTATTCATTAAATAAATTTTTGGAAGTATTTGTTGAGTGTATGACAAAATTTCTGCCTTAAGTAAATAGCCACATTTCAGAGCCCGATATTGTGTCTAATAAAATAGGATTTTTCGCAAAAATGATGAGAATAAGTAACTTTGCACAAATGTTCCCGTTCCCGCACGTGAATCCAGTGTCTACAAACTTGTTCCAAGCTTAAGAACAGAGTCTATGATTTTCAGGTATCCAAGGCTTTCAGCAAGAAACGTTGGCAGTCAGAATGAACGGGACTTTTTGATGTCATTGTTTTTAGCAGATGAATTATCGTTCTAAAAGAATTTGCTGGGAAGTCTGTGTCACTGATGGAAAGCAAGTGCTGGAATGAAGGAAACTTTGCCAACTTCGAGCGGCATATTTCACGTTTGTGGTTTCCTTTAAAGTTTGGCAGTTTCAAGAGAGTAAGTTGGAAACATTTAGTTCCTCGAAGCAAAGATGGCGACGGGGACAAGACACCAAACACTGTTAATTGAATTAAGAGTGCTCAATAAAAGCTTAGATGATGAATATCATTTTAGTGCCACGTCAAGATTCGTGCAAATAATGTTCAATTTGAAATCGAGAGATGAGTGGAGAAGGAATAATGGAAGAGTAACCCTCCACTTATGTCTTTGTCTGAGACAATTTTTCTTGCATGCAACTAATTTGTCATTTTATTAAAATGCTACGACGGCATACCTGCAATTTGTTTATCCGCTCCAGTTTTTCCAACTTTAGTTTTTTCTTTGTCCAAAGACTCTAGTTCCTCAGGTTTACAGTTGTACAATTTAGGACTACACAACTGCGACTGCGTTTCCGTTAGTTTGCACGTGTTCCCGTGGGTATTTCTGCATCTTTCACAGACACGTTGTCGGCGATACAAACAGTCTTTTGAACACGTGTGTGACACCCGCCATGCAGACCACCTTTCGCACGGAGTTTCGTTGTTGGACGCGTTACAGGCGAGTATTTCAGTTGAGTTTCCTGAGCACATCGATCCGCCAAAAGCAGGGACTGGATTTGAACAACTCCGAAATCTGCTCTGAAAATAGTTCGACTGTGAAAAGGAACATGGCTCCCACCTTGACCATTTAGTCCAATTTCCATCGACAGGGCAGAAATAACCATTACATAAACGCCTTTCAGTTTCGAAGCCTGAGCATTTTTCTCCACCGAACAATGGTAACGGATTATTGCAAACACGTGACCGCTGCTGATGACCACCCCCGCAGGTTTGAGAGCACTCGTTCCATACGCTCCACGGCGACCAAAAACCATTCAGCGGACATGATGTCACGTTACATTCTCGCAATTCAAATGAAGTCCCTAAGCAAAACTGACCACCAGAAATAGGTTGCGGGTTATTGCACATTCGGGAACGTACCTGTTGACCTACACCGCATGACCTCGAGCACGTGCTCCAACTGTGCCACACAGACCATGAACCGTCTACTGGACAATCTGGTGTATTGCAATTCCTTGTCTCACGTTTTGCACCAGAGCAATTACGACCACCGTGGGCAGGAGAAGGATTGTTACACCTCCGAACACGTAACTTTTTCCCTCCACCACAGGAATTCGAGCAGATACCCCAATTACTCCAAGAAGACCAGATGCCGTCCACCAAACACTCTTCCCTGTTGCATATTCGTTCTTCAAATTCTTTGCCCTCGCAGTATTGTCCGCCAAAAGATGGTTTTGGGTTGTCGCAAGACCTTAGTCGAACTTGCTGTCCACCCCCGCAGGACTTAGAACATATTGACCAATTGCTCCAGTGCGTCCATTGTCCATCGCGTAGACAATTTGAAGACTCGTTACACAACAAAGTTTCTGTATTGTTTCCTGAGCATCCAAGACCACCAAACGAAGGTAAAGGGCTATTACATTTTCTTGTCCTAATTCTTACAGCATCACCACATGTTGCTGGACACTCAGACCAGTCTGTCCATAGGGACCATCCACCGTGTACTGGGCAATTCTGTACACTGCAGTTTCGTAATTCAAAAGAGTTACCTTGGCAGTAATTGCCACCATATGCTGGTGGTGGGCTGCTACAGATTCTTGTTCTTGACTGATGACCGCCACCACACGGCTTTGTGCATCTAGACCAGTTTCCCCAGGAAGACCAATTGCCGTTTACTGGGCAACTGTCGTTATTACATATCTCAAGTTGGTAACTCTCTCCAGAGCAGTTCCGACCGCCGAATTCTGGTGTTGGACTCGTGCATGATCGTGAACGGTTATGGTGTCCTCCACCACATGACCTTGAACACAAAGACCAAACCGACCAAATGGTCCAGTCTCCATGAATGGGGCACGGATCAAGATTGCAGCGACGTATAGCATACGATGAGTTTGCACAGTATTTGCCACCTTGTTGGGGTGCCGGGTTCTTGCACTCTCGTTTTTGTATTTGAGAACCGTTGCCGCAACTTCTGGAACACGGAGCCCATGCTGACCACGGTGACCAAGCTCCGTCGACTGGACACTCAAATACATTGCAGGCTTCATATTGTATACTTGATTCAGAGCAATTGCTACCCCCATGTGCCGGCGGTGGATTTGTGCAAGTCCTCGAACGGTTTCTCCGACCTACACCACAAGACTGGTTGCAGGTGCTCCAATTTGACCAATCAGACCAATGACCGTTTATCGGACAACTGAAGTTGTTACAATGTCCCATCTGTAAAGGTTCGCCGAAACAGTATCTCCCTCCATCTCTTGGCATCGGGCTATTACATATCCTGGAACGAGCTTTTAGTCCACCACCACAAGTTGCAGAACAGAAAGTCCATTTCTCCCATGCAGACCAACCGCCATTTACTGGGCATGAGAAAGGGTTGCAGGGTCGTGTTTCAACGCTTTCACCAGAGCAGTTTTGTCCACTTTTAGTTGGGAATGGATCACTGCACGTCCTTGTGCGGTTCTGAAAGCCACCATCGCAAGATTTTGAACAATGTGACCAGTTTGACCAATCAGACCACCTGCCATCAACAGGACAAGAGACGTTGTTACACAGTTGATGCTGAAACGATTTGCCTTCGCAAAAAGACCCGCCAAAAAGCGGTTCTGGATTGTTACATTGCCTAGTACGAGTCCTTTCGCCTCCACCACATGATCTGGTACAGAGAGTCCAGTTCCTCCAATCGGACCAATGGCCATTAATTCGACATCTGTTATCCCCACAAGATCTTGTTTGGTTACTTATCCCGGAGCAATTCTGACTGCCGTGTGCAGGTAAAGGGTTGTTACAAAATCTTTTTCTGTTCTGCTGACCGCCATTGCAAGTCATTGAGCACGTGCTCCACGTGGTCCAGTCGGACCACTCACCGCCGACGGAACAACTGAAATTATTGCAGATTATAGTTACATACGATGTTCCGTTGCAGTACTCTCCTCCGTGAATTGGCGTTGGGTTGTCACACCGCCTTAACCGAGTTTTGGTCCCTCCTCCGCAGGGTGCTGAACACTCAGTGAAATCACCCCATTCTGACCACTGTCCATTGACTGGGCACGTGGTTGTGGAACAGTTTCTGAATTCTTGATAAGTGCCTCTACAGCTTTGACCCCCGTAAGATGGAGGAGGGTTAGTACAATTACGTGTTCGAACTTGCTGTCCGTCTCCGCATGATTTCGAACACAAGCCCCAGTAAGCCCAATTTGACCACTCTCCATCAACTGGACACTGACGTGTCTCACAGGACCGATGGTCATACATCTGACCCTTGCAGTATTCTGATCCAGCTTGAAGTGCCGGCATGGTGCACGTTCTTCGCCTGATTTGATGACCATGGCCACATGTTCGAGAACAGCTCTCCCACTCTGACCATTCACTCCAGTTGGCCTGAACTGAAATAAGAAGTTATTCCAATTGCCCTGAACTGTAATAACAAAGTTCTTGCATCTCAAATCTATTTAGAAGTACACGTACACGGTACTTCATCCGTAGGAAACAGGGCGTGGATAGTTTATCGCGTACAACGTACGCGTAACAATTAGTTTCACCAACAAAGATTAACATTCTCTCAAGACTAAATTCGGTATGTTATGAACGACTAGCTGTATATTTTCCAAAATGTAACATCCAAATCGCCGAGTACCCTCTAAAACAAGTAACATTTACCAACGTTTTTTTCTAAATGTTGTTCTTGACTTTCGAACTAGTTTTTAGAACTTCGAGCTCAGCTGGATAATTCAAGGAGCTCATGGGTCATGAGGTGAACATTTGAGTGCATTACCAGTTAGTTCATTTAAATATAGTTGTTTTTGCTCCTTCACGCGAGGTATCAACTTGCGCTAACCCTAATCCGCTAAGAAGACATCGAAGATGTGCTACTCAGCTTTCATTACAATCTCCCGGATGTCAACCCGCTTACATGTCACACATTATTTCTTCGGCTTCCTCGTCCATAATCCAATTTAAAATACTCAGTCTCTGTCCGGCCTAGAACGATCTTCCCTCAATGACCGAAATAGCCCAATCATATCTGAATTTCCCTCGTTGTTACCATTTCATCAAATAGGACAGTTCTAGAACCGGGATTCGAAAATCTTGCTCAGATTGAAGGCATTCTGTGGTCAAACGGGTAACGGGTCTGTTTGTTAAAGATATGTTTCATAGGTTTGACAACTGTCTTTCACTTTCATTGTATCCTCTACGTAGTAACGTCTATGAGCATGCGCGCGCCCAGCCTATTGTAGCCTTATACTGTACGTTGTGTTCATGAAAGCAGTGTTCATAAAAAGTGGACTTTTGTCTCGTTTTCTACTTTTTGGTTTCTCTGAGGCGGACATTTTTGCCCACTTCGGTCTCGTTCGAGTGGCCGTTGTGTGGATGACACATGATAAATTGGTGTACCCTTCAGTTCTTTGAACGGCTCAATTTTAGCAATATCTCTACACGAAGCTTGTCGCTTTGTTGTCTCTGAATATTAGGTTACGTTTTTCCGGCATTTTTGGACATTTGCAGTGGCGGATTTAGAGGGGGGCCATGGCCCCCCTATAATCCTCCCAGATTACATTTGGCAGTTCGGGGGTGCGAATGTCTGACAGGCAAAATCCTGGCTAATGAACTGCCCTGGGCCCCCTAACTCAAAATCCTGGATCCGCCCCTAATTTGGGTAAACAAAAACCACGAATGACTTTTTAGATAGTTCACATGGTTAAACCTTGAACCAAATGTCTTTCACCGATTAATTGCTTCAACGGAAAGATTTTCCACCAGTCAAGTTTACAGTTTCCTGGTAGGCTACATGTACAATGTACATAAAGGGCCTGGGGTGTACAGTTCTTGCACAAATAAACCATTAATTTGGCATCTCCGACATATGCCGGCATGGGTTACACCAATTAAAATGCATCGGTACTTAAGCTTTCTACAAACCCGAGAACTGTCTGTATTTCAGTTTCCATCCACGTCTTGAAACCGAGCCGTCGCTTGTGAAGTCAAAAGTGACGACGTTTGAAATCGACTCCTTCATGCTAGGTATGGCCGTGCCCGATAACGATGGTGAAGTAATACCACTTGTGAACTGAAACAGATAGAGCAAATGATATATAAAAAGAACATATGTAAAACAGACGCTGTACATGCACATATGCAACACCGCTAAATAACTCGATTGCTCATTTTGCGCACTAAAATTAGCTCTCGATAACGTTTTGTGCAAACATCAGACCCGGAGTCTGTGAATGTTTTAACGTTTTGGAACGAAATGGCGTTTTCAGCTTAAAGAAGTCATTCGTAACCCGATTTTGTGAACCTGGAATAGAGAACAATGGGCAACCTTCGTTGGTTTTACTCAAGCGAGTGCGCAGCATTCGAATAATTTTGCATCAGCGGTATTGAAGGATAAAAACACGGCATTATCTTGATTGTGATCTCGTAATAAGAATATTCAGATGATGGAGAGGTGGGAATCCATGAGGAGTTGAAAGACTCTGGCGCTCATGGAACGTGAGCCGGTTCTGTGACCCCGATGACTCATAAAGTGTTTGCTTTAGGTAAGATGCCATGCACAAAAGTTAAAAGGCGACTGTGGCATATGTTAGTGGGGACTTGCACGGAAAGTATAGAAACTGGCTTAGATTACGCATTTGTTTTTTGCAAGGCGTCGGAGCATCATGTGGAAGTAGAATCAGGTTAGGTACATAGTCAACCGCCTTTGGATTTATCTGGCCAAGACATCCTACAGCCGGAGGGTCTGTTCGTGTTATGCGCTCATATATAGTCACCGTGGATTTAATTTGAAACAGACTTGATTGATTCCAAACTGATTAGCTGACTCGCCATTGGAAGTATCGAGCAGTGTTCATTCTTTGTAAACAGATTATCGCGTTTCGTATCTTTTGTTAAAATCGTCTGGTGATATCTTCCAGGAGTGAAATTGTCTGGCTGTGGGCAACATTAATACAGTGGTTTACACAGAAGTGTTTCTGCTACTTTCAGGTGGTTGCCAGAAAATTTGATATAGCTCAATTTTGAGAGCCATTCTCATGATGGCTCCTCTGACCACACACATCAGAGCCAACCTGCAGGATAACTGTTACCGAGCATTAGGGTACATAAGATGGACTGTGGTACCCAAGGAAATTGGTTACCGTTTCATGCCTAAAAAGCCTCTGAGATCTCGGTCTCGTCACAATTAAACTTTAAACTCATATTTTTGAAATAGTCAACCTTTCAAAACAGTTAACGACGTGGCTGTAAAAACTAACCGTCGAATATCATCTATGTCTGTCGCACTTGATAGCCTCGAACTGATTAAAAATCACGATGGAATACAGACAGATGCCAATTGTAAACTAAAAATGAAAGAAGATGCCTTCCCAAGTTTCCGTTCGGGTATTTCATCTTTTTTGAAAACCTATGTATCAACAATTGAGACGCATATTCAAAGGAATCATGAGCGTTAAATACGCCACTAAGGTCAAAAAAGTGTGATACTTACTGTTACTTTATCGTAACCATTTTCGGTTGTAAAATCAATGAACTGTACGACAATGCGTTTGCCCACGTCAGCCCTTATAGTGTAAGTGCAACGTTCGTTGTTGGGATAGTTGCCGGGGAAGTTACGTGACATGATGTAGCCACCATTGCGGGCAAAGAATGTGCCGCAGTTTTCGCAAACTGTAATTAAAAAAGTTCTTTTAGAACAGGTAGCAAAATAGTTCCTATAATTTAACCACTATAACTATCATTAAGGCAATAGTTTTTGCTCAGCCTATAAATACATTTATTTCTGTCGCTCATGCTCTATAGAGACACCTAAAGTTAGTAGACTTATTACACAGACAGGTATAGACGTCATGTACAGCACCGCCAACACACGTGCACGTCGCCGTACGATCCGTCGCCAATCCCGTATTACACCATACATAATGTAAATAAAGGGATTCAATACGCCATGAAATACGCCATGAGATACGGGAAAGTAAATCAAATCCGTATACAATGGCTTGTGTGCAATCTCCTGGGGGAGTAAATTCGGGTATTTTGATTGTGCTCGTTCATTGGGTTTCCTAAAACATTAATCTAAGGCGTCGTTCCAGAAAAAAAGTTTTGCTGCTCTAAAAACTACAATCTTTCAAGAAATATTTACCGATTAAAAATGACGAAGGGTGATCAGGCGGCTCTTTAGGTCTAGCTAGTTTTAATCTGGGTCATTGTAATTAATTCAATTGCCTCAATAGCTTCCCCAACAAAATCAGGCAAAATTCAATTTAAATCAAACGAAAATTTTTGTTATGGATACATACAGTAAAGTATATCTACACTGAGAACTAAGATATTTATGCGACATTCTGACCCAATATCGAGTATGTTTTCTACTGACACAATCGTTCATCGACTCTCCCTCCCTGTTAGTGTAAAATCTGTTTTTTGCTAATCAGCACAGTTTCCATCTCATTTTCCAGTGCTCTAATAACACGGGGAAATGTTTCTATTACTCTTTCCATTCCAGAAGCTAAGACACGAGAATTAACTTACAAAACTATGACATTCATCAGAGCTAAAACGACACACTGGTGCAGAACTGTTCAGTTAATTTTTCAAGGTTTATATTCCCGCATGCGTTGTTTCTACAGTAAGTTTCCAACGAACTTCATTATTTGACGAAATATCTTCGCCGGGTATGTTGCTCTGACAACAAGTTTTACTTGATGAAATTGAAATTTCACTAAGTATGTTGCTTTGTCATAAAGTGTTGTTGTTTGTTCGCACTCTACAGATCGTATTTTTCGTCCGATTCACACGGAATTTACACACAACCTCTAGTTTCGGAATAGCTGGAAACCTATTGTTTTTCGTCATGATCGGATCCAATATAGTGGAAGTGGCGACCATTT
Source organism: Phoronis australis (assembly GCA_002633005.1). Taxonomy (NCBI): domain Eukaryota; kingdom Metazoa; phylum Phoronida; family Phoronidae; genus Phoronis; species Phoronis australis. Next base: position 125,340 of record NMRA01000423.1, on the reverse strand, counting down.
TAATTTCGAATTGAGATTTAAATGCTCATACAGTCTGCAGTTTTTGACGTACACGGCTGAAAATCAGAAAGATAATTGTAGCGGATGTGGGCTACATCTATGCCTCAAATCACATACTTCTGGTCAAAACTGACTGAAATATTGGCCATTGCGAATGGGCACAACGAATTTTGGGACTAACACGTTTTGTCCTTAGGAGGCTCATTGTTGGCCCAATTTATTCGAAAAATTTCATGCGTGCGTTTCCTGTGATTTGCTATTATCGCGTGCTGCTTAGACGGAAGGTGTTTTCAAAATGGCGGATCTGACGCATTTTCATCAATTTTCGATTGTGTTGGTGCTGCCATTTTGAACAGGAAGAGGAAACGACTTGCATCTTTGCATGTAAATTTTGTAAGGTATACTCTTTAAAATGAACTCGAACAATTTTTTGAGTTTTTTGAATTTCCAAAACAAAATGCAACATTTGAATTTTTTCGAAAATTTTGTGGAATTTTGTGACACTACTCTGTTAGATAGAGTTTTGAACGGGATTTCAGAAAACGTTTTCCATTTTCGCTACGGCTTCTCGTTTTCCATTTTTTTGATTTTTAGATGACACTGTTGACTGATTTTGGTGGCTTACCTTCTACTGAACAAGACTATGGCCTATGTCTGACATCTTCATTCGTCGTATGATTGTTGTCATCATGTTCATCATCGACACCACCATCGACATCATCATCATCATCATCATCATCATCATCATCATCATCATCATTATTGCCGTCACCATCTCCATCGTCGTCTTTTCAGTCAATTTCGCGAAGTGTCGCTCCTCCATGCGCTGTCATTTAAACGGTTTATTATTTTAACTGGTATCATATTGTTCACAAACTCAAATTTCTGATAAGTTTATTATTAAATAAAACATCACCGACAATGTTGTCACACCTTCAGATTATTTGAGAAGCATGTATATATTTCCTATAATTGCATCTGGTTGCAGTCTTTTCTAGACTATTGATCAATGTTATCGGTCAATAGCACATGTGTTAAGCAACCACCTGTGTTTAAGTGGACATGAATATTACAGCTTAAAGTTACCGAAGCCATCTTACTTGAGAACTAATTAATTTTCACTAAAGAAATAACCACTTTAGTATAACGACGTGTGCTGCACGCAACGATGCGGGTGTAACCTTTACTTGCCCGATTTATCAGACTTGATGCATTCTTCTGTTTTATTAAATAATCACTGTTAGTGGAACAGGACAACAGGACGCTTGTGTTCTTACACGTTTTGTATCAAGATAGATGCATTGCGTTCTCAAAAGCAGTCGATTCACCAACCGGTTGATTAACCTGACTTTTCACCGAACGGTGGGCAAAAAATTACGTAACTTCGCCGAAGCGCCCATGTTCCTTATACATTTCGCAAAATGAAGAAGGATCCGCGCAGAGAACCCAATAATTACAACTAATAAAGGAAGATTATTTCGGCATTAGGCAGTGTCGAACAGCTAATGGTGCATGGGCAGCGAAACACTGAAAAAAATGGGCCTAAAGCCCCCTCAGCCCCCTGTGGTGCACCGGCTATAGACCTTGTGCGGCGTGGCACTGAACAAAGTGGGGGGCTATAGCTCCCCCCCAGCCCCCATGGTGCGCCGCCCATGTATTGAACTTTTCCTAATCAAGTAATGGGCAGGACTGACGGAATTTTATTGCTCTGTTTTTAAATCAGTGAGCCACTACGTGTATGTACATGTAGTAATTGAATTTATGTCCATCAAATCTAAGTTGGGATCTAGAGATTAGAAAGTTACATTCTTGCTCTCATTGCTCTAGAGAGCACCGACATGAAAAGTCCGCTATTAAAACTCATTTGTCCCATTATAGAACCTTTGCATTTTCAGTTACTTAGTGTAAGTTCACGAGGTTATCGAGCGGACTCAGCTGCAATAGTTGCCAATTGGTATTTACGAGAATTTGTGACCTCATGTTAAGATCACGACTTTGAGCCAGTTGGGACGTTAGCATGTCTGGAGTGTACGTTTAGGGCACATACATGTAAGTCACCAGAGTTCACGACAGGGTCTTCTTGGGACAATGTTTGGACGAAAACGACTTTAAATGACGAAACTAGAGCTTCTGAGCCCGTAGTTTAATATTTTAACTCGACATCGCAGTTAAAAGTGGTTTTTTGATTTTTCTTTTCCACTTTTGTGTGAACTCAAGACAAGTTTGGAAAAAATATACCATGGCTTACACGTTTAACTGTCTAATCATAGGATGCATGTACATTTGATGGCCTCTCTCTAAAATTTTAACTTCGAATCAAATTTGAAATCTTCGGTGTTTACTCGAAATCTCGCGTTTATACTCGAAATCTACAGTTCCTATTTGAGTTTGTACCTCGCAGCTGTGGGACATCAGGTTCGAGCCTCGACTACAAATCCATCCGCGTAAAGCGTAATGTACATGTACTACACAACTGAATGCCAAATATTCTCGCAATAACACGGTTTTTTAGTTGAAGAGTTACAGAATGTGCACATAATGACCAAGTTTAGTCTCTAAGTACATGTATGGCATCACTCAAACAGAATTTCTATGAATTTTGAATTAGCAGCAAGAGCAACGAAACATTAAATAATCCAAATTTGCAAGTTAGAATGTAGGACCTTGTGTCAACTGGAGAGAATAACAATGTTATGACGAATAAGAATAAATCACCAAATTTAAGCGTCTTACTGTAAATACAATTAAAGAATTAATTTTCTTAGCAACATGAGAACCGTGAAATAGATGCATATTGATTGTCACTAAGTGAGCATTGTAATAAATCGTGTTCCTTTATTAAAACTACAAGAGGACAACTTCTGTAAACACGACTACAGGAATGTGAGTGTATTACCAATTCATTTCTACTTACCCGCGAATCGAATGGACAAGGCGATTGAAATCCAGAACAGAACCATTCTTCTCCGTGCTGATCTGATCTGACGGGTGTCTTAATGTGGAATGGAGTGACGTTTTATAGCTTTGAACCCGGAAGAATACCAGTGATTAATGGCGTCTATTGTAGGTTGTTTTTCGTAAACAACCGATTTTTCTTTTCCAAATTTGTATTAAATGCTGGTTTGTTTGTTGTCAACAGCGAATTGCCACAAATCGATGAAACTATTGACGGTACGAGCTGTTCGTTTAACGAACACCTGTAAAGAATTAGAATTAACGTTCAATCACGCCAGCAGGTGATACTTGTGAGTGATGTTCTAAATGCTTGTAACATTCGCAGTAGAGCAGGCGCAAAAGAACTGATCACACATTTCAATAAGGCGTTGTGAGTTACACAAGAGGCTTGGCAAGTTTGTGAAAACTTTAAAAATGTTGAGAGTAAGAAGTATAGTGTTGCTTCTCGGCATGAACGAAGCAATAAAAAGTTGAGAGGGAAAAGCTTTCAGGTGGAGTTGCTCTTGAAGGAATGTCGTCTTAAAAATGTATTCACATTAAAGTTGATGTGTATTAAACGACTTGAAAAAACTGTAAAAATAATATGAGGGTGGATAAGTAAGAGCTCATAGGTCTAGCGTTCACGACAGCATTGTTCTGTCTTATTCGTGTTTTTTCACAAAGACTCATTGGCGCTAGAATAACATTTGTGATACAGACGAATTTAAAGATGCATTGTGCTGTGTTTAGCTGGCTAAAACGAAAATCAAATTTGGCCAATTACTGTCACAAAATTGATTTCATAATATTCCATTCGGCGTGTGGATTCTATTTACGTTTCCAATAAGAACAACGAGGCCAACAAACACTCAAGAGCGCTTCACAGTCCATTGAAGTTGGCCAGCTTTAAATTAGCGAATTCGAAACTTGCTCATGCACATATACGCATTGCCTGAGATGCCAGCTTATTTTCCAATAATTCGAGATTGCGGGGGCGCTTTAACGTTTTAAACCTCAAAGCACTTCGCTCAAGATTGACAGCTAGCGGATAATTTCAGCTTTAAGATTACTACAAATTTTATTGCCTTCGAGAATTTTTAGTGTTACGTACATGTCACCAAATTTTGTGGAGTGATGGCAGTTCTGATTTGAACCGCACACATACAGTCGTTTCATTACACTCGCTTGCTGTCGTGTTATCAATTGCAAGTCGTGCTGTCTCAGGTAACAAACCTTTCCCTAAAACGTTGTATCAAGTTTTAACAATACGAGCGAAATTTACCTGATGCCGGTGCAACTCCTTCTTATATCTTTGTGTCTAGTTCTGTGCGTCTAGTTTCGGAAGCCGTTTTCTCCAAATTTGAAGGACAGAGAATGTCTTTTCGGAAACTAAAACCTCCACCAGGGATTGCCACGGTAGTCTAATCTATCTTAACAGCGTCTGGTGCCGGGCGCACATAGGCCTATAAATCAAGGATTTTTCTTGTTTTGTTACAGTTTATTTAATTATAGCGAATACAGTTTACCATTTTTCGTATTTGTTTTTTGTTTGAAGTGCTGAAAATACCAAGTTTGAACAACTATCCTCAGTATTATCAATAGGAGACAGAACAAACTCGTGCTCTGTTGACCATGAAAACGAAGAGGCGGACTGTAAGTGGGATTTTGCCTATACATATCTGCACAGTATCATTTTTATCGTTATACGCGTAATTTTACATTGTCACTCAACGTCGTCTGTAATTCTTAACAAAACAAGACAAGACGAAAAAGAACTTAAATTATAGACAATATGAATAATAAATAATAATAAAATATTTAAATGGGCATAGGTTAAAAATCATATAACTAGATGACATAAAAACGAAAATAGACTCACAGAAATAAATTATTTTATAACTGAGATATATCTTGAATGACAGAACAGTAGAAAGATTAAATGAAAATAATACTTGTTAAATGTAATCCTAAGCTCGTTAAATGGTTTTATTTTCTTCTTGTACGAGAGGTAATCGGAATCGTTTTGGACGTCGCGTTACAGTAGATTGCGAAGGAAAGGACCAGTATAAGAACAAACTGTTTCACCTGACTTGTTTTTAAGCGGAAGCTTGGAGTCAAAAACATGATTTAAGATAACCCAAGTCATGATGATGTACTCAGCTGTGTACTACATGTATTCAGATAATACCGTCATGAAGTGAAAATCAATGTCAAAAATTAAGTAACAGGATCATATTTTCGCGATTGAAGACAAATGACGGTACTAGTAGTCACATTGTGACGCCACTCAGTGGAAGATCAGTACTATTTCAGTAAAGGGGGTCTAGGTTTCGCGCGAATCTAAGGCGCGTAGCGCCTAGTGGGCGGAGGTCGGAAGAGAGTTCCCTCTTCCCGTGTAAGATTTTTTTAGTTTTTGTAGCTAATTTCGTTTTCCTGGCGACGGTTTCTTAATTTATATTTTTGATCCTATCCCGGGGGGGTTAAACCCATGAGCCCTCCATAGATCTGCCTCTGCTCCTGTGTTGTACATTTACAGGTTAAGATAGTGCAGTGCCTGTTAAAGTGCCGTCAGAAACAGTGGTAGTAGCACATGCCCCCAATAACTTGCAGGCACCAAGGTGAAACCGTAGCACCTGGCATAGTACCAGGGATAAACAAGAAAAGGGAGTCAGCGAAACACTAAAAAATCAAGAGAATATTTCTCAACAACCAGTCTCGGATTTACCCTTTGGGAGCGCTGACCAGGGCAGTTTTTGTTTGTTTTGATGTTTTTTGCAGCATAAACGTTTTTCGGATCAGCCATCCCAGTCTTCAAAGTAGTATGGTTTGCGATGACGACTTCCTGCTCACAAATAAAGTAGGACTGCGTGCAATAAACCAAGTTTGCTGAGAATAAAACGAGATCACACAGGTCTGTGAAAGATGCCATCTATCTCTTTTCGCGATTGCCTTGGTAGGTCTACACGACAGCCTCTAATTGGTTGGTTTATTAGTGTCATACATGTGAATATTTATTGTTGTCATAGATAGGTATTTGTAAAAAAATCTTTTGCTGTTAGAATTGTTTATTATAGTCATTATCCATGACTTATGATGAGTTGAAGACCTATTATTGACATATATTTTATAGAACGTCATATGTGAAACCCCCAAAATACCTGTCTAATGAATGGCGTTGTTTGAGTGAGATGGGCGACATTGGGAATACCTATGTTTGTATGCACTCAGATTTAATTATAGCTGTGAATATCGCGCGTCAACTTGTTAATTTACCGCCAGTTTTGTTGCATACTACTATTTGAAAACTGTCTGCGTACGTTGTATGTTCTCTCTTGCTCTATGTGAATGGATTTCAGATTCTTATTTCAGATGATGTTTTTGACAATTATTCGTGAGACGCTTTCTGAATTCTTTTGGCAAGAAGAACTGAGTTTGATAGAAAATTCCCGGAGTTAAAATTAAATTAATTTATATTTTAACACGAGACTGAATTTGAAAGTTATCACATAAGGCCACTTTTGTCTAAATAGGCTGACATCCTTGTTTAAGGTCAAATTAATTGTATATATATTATATCGTCAGCTAGCAGCTATGTTATCACGTCGCACAGATTTTCTGTCTATTGAAACTGTAGTTGACCTTAATTTGCAAGTAAACATGTACACATGGTTCTGATGTATAGGATAAAATATTATCTCGAACGTGTGGGCTCTATGCGTGGCTCCTATATTTGGGGAATAAAGCGTCGGAGATATGATGTTTGTGACTATCATTTTCTCGTATTGTACTTTTTAAATTTCACTTGAACTCCCTTACAGTGGTCAAAAGGTCAGGAAATATAAAATATGTTTATATTTATCTACCATTATTATTATTATTACTTTAACACCTTTTTAAATCAAATTTTCATTTTTTAAAAAAGCTACAAAACAACCCCTCAATCTATTTTAATGAAACCTTTTAAATAAAAACTTCACCAGTTACTTCAAAGAACTGTTAGGGATTTTCGATTAGTCTTTTCGTTTGGTTTATATGACAAATCAACTCGCAAAACGTGAGGTATTTTTGTGAGAAATGGAAGCTGTATTTTTCTTTGTTACATTAGGCAAAAACTGGGGCTTTATATCAGAAATCCTAACAGCGTGTTTGGGATTGATAAATAAATAGTGAAAAAAATTTGTACGCGGATGTGCGCGCCAAGGTCGTTCTCACTACACGGTATATATTTCGTATTTAAATTTCCCCGAGAATTATCATAAGGTACTTTGCTAGACAAGAGTGAAATATGGTAAAAATGGCCAATTTTTGTGAATAAGGTCTAAGATGTCTTAAACGGATCTTGGGGAATCTACTTCTTGGGATTACTAATGTACGAGTTATTCAATTTGAGTGTTCATGAAGCAAGAATTTCTAGAAAAAAACTATTAGTGAAACATATACGAAATATAAAATGGTTTATCCCTATACAGTTTTCAATACGCCCATAATAATATATATGTGTACGTGTAAGCGCATGCGCTCAAAGAACTACTCAATAAACACTTCTCAGGTGTTTTGCTTACGTCAGTGGTCAAAGGTCACATTTGCCGTATATGGCAATGTGCTACGTCTACACTGTACGTCATGCTGAACAAGGAGCTGTGCTTTGCCTTGTGGGAGGAAAATTGACAGAATGGCGAGCACGAAAATACTTTGACATCAACCGAAGCTCATAATCTTTACAAACAAATCAGAAAACAATTATACCTGGTGAATAGTTTGACTACTGTTTCAGGAGCAGAGAGATACTTTGAATCATGTAATTTTGATTGTTTTACTGCGTTCTATGCCACACTAACGTATTGGAATTACAGTCTAATGGGAGCATTTTGCTCTGACGACCGTCTAGTAAATACACGTTGTAGGAATTCATTGGACTCCATCGTACTCAGTGATTAACATAGAACCAACTCGTATGTTAAATGCATTTCTACATGCTTGAGGGCATGTGAATGGACCGCATAGATTTTTCCTTTAAAGCGAGTCAATTTTCAATTTTTTATTTTTCCTTTTTTTCTCCGACAAAACGAAAATTAATAAACTGAATCAATTATTAATTGCTTCAAAATGTGCGAATTACAACTTACATCTATGGATCAAAAATCGACTCGATTTCCTTTTTCCTATATGTATTTAGGTGCAATGCATAGATTTAGAAAATCGAAACCACATCCGTTATTTCGATTTTCAAATTTTTCGGAGAACTTAAAAATTCAAAAATTAAAACGTCGAAAAATAAGTTGATTTTCTAACATTTCAATTTTGATTTTAAACAAAAATATCGGTTAGTACAGTCAATCATTTTCGAAGAAAAAATCATGTAAGCATGAAAAGAAAGTGAAAATTAAAAATGAAATGAGATAAGAATTGAATTAATTCAATTAACATGTTGCTAGGATACCATATTAAGGGGTTATGTCGTCATCAGAAACTTGGGTTTGCAAACTTTCAAAACAACTGCACGAGAAAGGTGTTACATTTAGATCTAAACACATTACGCGCGCTATGCATATAGAGATTGTGAACTTTAGGGAGCCAAAATGGTGTTATAACCAAACTCACTTCTTAGCGATACAGACGTAATGAAAGAAAATCTTACCGCTGGCTGCACAATTCATAAAAACGCGGAGAGAAATGACATCACCTCGTAATTGAGTAGACGGAATATGGTCTCGGAAGGTCTGGTTATAGTTTTGTATATTTCGGAGAAGACAATGAGTCCCAAGGTCAAGATTCACTTTTTAATAGGGTGGAGTTTGGAGACGTCATAAAATCTCTTTTTGAAACGTGGCATCGAATTTCTGGTGCCAGCGTCCTCGGAGAGGGGGAGGGGCAAACATTACAGAATTGACCGAAATGCATCAACCTAGATCAAAACACCAATTTCAGGGGGCTTTTTCAGATTTACGAGAATTATCCAGTCGACGTTCGTGCATTCATGAACATGTACATCAGAAACTAATGAACCTTTGCTACTATAACATAGATCCACCACACGGCAGCGCAATATAACATTTAGCCGTCACACTGCAGTCCAATATAACATTGGGTCGCCACACGGCAGTGCAATATAAAAACTGAAGACACACGTCGCAGTATGTATTTCGAGTTGTGGTGCCTTGCATGTACCAAAAAGTCTTTGCACTCAGTCAAATATCCTCAAAACTATAAGAACAACCTGTATTTTGACTTGGTTCTAGTCTGCGATAGATTGGGTCACGTTACCGTGTATATTTAGTAACACAGCAAAAAATGGTAGGAATCAATGAATGTGACCAAAATTCAATTGAAATAAATATTCAACACGAAAGCTCAAAAGCGCTGTCGAGTTTTTTAAATTACCATTCCATCTATGTTTTATACAACTTTTTAGTCATCTCCTTAAAATCATAAAAACTTTTGAAGAACATTGTATAAAGCATAATGTCTTTAAACTTTTAAAAAAGTTTCACTGGAATCCTGTGAACCTTTTGTGAAGTATGATCTTCCGAGGTTAGCCAAAATTGAATAGGTCACTAGGGCCCTACACAACCTTAATTGTCTAGAGGTTGTTAAGTTCTCAGACTTTTTAAAAATATGTAATTCACTGTATTTGTATGGACTGTGTGGACAATTTTCAAGGGCACGATTTGCTTACATATGCTACTTTACTTGCAATTGAAAGATCGCGGTTATGAAACCATCGAGAATGTTACATTTATATTTGAGTAATGCCCAATTAGTGGTCTTCAAATTCTTTAAACTTTCATCATTTCTTTGACGGTCACTGCCATTGTTCTTGTTGTTGTTGCTGTTTATTACAATTTCACATCGTTGGTTATTTGGGTAGCACATCTTATTGCTGCAACGCATCACGAGAACACATTCAGTATTTCTTTCGACCATTTAGTGATGGCGTTATCTGGTTCCATTCGCAGTGCCAAACTTATAGGGATGGGTGCAAAGAGGCAGTTGCCCAGGGCCTCCGGTAAAAGAGAGGGCCCCGTCTGGAATACGACCTATTGTTATGAAAGGCTGGATCATTAATAAACTGGTAAATGGTGACAGATAACTCATCCGTCGCTTCAACACCCCAAAAGAACTTCCTGAACATAAGATATTGCACAATTTCACAAAAATTAAGACCTGTTGCCATCTTATTCACAAGCGGTGCGTGACAAGTTGACCCGTTTTATTTCTGAAATTATGTTTTCAAGGGTAAAATCAGTACACGCCATTTGCGTGGACTTTAGTGCCTGTACTTTGAGCGTTCTAAGTTGCGGTCGCATTCATTCCCTACACCCAGTTTATCGGTTGTTTTTCAATAAAAAGCGACCGTTGAGTGACACAAAACAAGTTTAATTTTTTTTCACAAAATATAATCTTCTGTTCCTTTATCCTTAGTGTTTGGGCGCTCCGTAACATTTTCTGTATGGAACGGGCTGACGCAACAAGTGACTGACATACATGTACTGTCGAAACACCAAACTTGGACCGTGATGAATTAGAAATCTGCCTTCGTAATTATCACATTTCCGTGTCTAAAAACCAAGTTGACAATTGTATAATAGAAGCAACATTAACAAAACGTAACCACGATGAATGCATGTCATAAGTCACCATTTAGTGTCCGTTTCAGAGTGCTTCATAATTAACACGAGCAACTGTGAAAATTATCTATAGCCCATAGAGCCCTAATTACTGCTTTGATTATGAAAAATAAAAGCCGAGAAAAAATAAATATCGAGTACGCTTGCTTGTATGTAGAGTGAGTCTGCACTCTAGCTGGATTCAGTGAATTCCAAATTTTGCCAGAGTTCCGAAATTGAGTACTGGACCCTGCTATGAGGCAGCAATCCTTTATGCATACAAGTACGTAGAGATGTAGTTTATCCGTTGACCAGTTGTGGAAATCATAACTCAAACACCTTACGAAAAGTAACGAGAGTAACTCTTTGTTACAAAGTAAGTAAACTTACTAAATCCATCACTACATAAAATCCATCTGTACACGTATATGTGCGTCGACGGACGTATGGCACGAAGAACAAATTGCGTTTGTGTACCCAGGGGCGGATCCAGGATTTTGAGTTGGGGGGGTCAGGGCAGATTATTAGCCAGGATTTTGCCCGTCAGACATTCGCACCCCCGTACTGCATAATGGAATCTGTGAAAATTTTAGGGGGGCATCGTCCCCTTGGCCCCCCTCTAAATCCGCCACTGAGACCACTAGATTTACTGAACGAGTAGGAAAAATCCTTTAATTAAAAGAATTCTCCCGTTCATTTAGCATATGCCAGTCAGTTCATATTTTTCTAAAGAGTGCATAAAACTCGGATTACTTTGGTGAGTCATGGCGGAAGTCCTGGGCAGACGTCGACAGAACTCTGCTAGATTCCACCAAATTTATTGCCCAAATTGATAGTTCACTCTTTAGTCAAATTTTTGTCACAACGGAATAGCGTTTTTGTAGAACTTATGTCGGAGTTTTTAATGTGTCGTTATTGCACATATCCACAGTTTTGTACGTAAGAGACTCGCCCAGTAAGTAGCGATTTTGGAACGATCCCCTCGTCTCCACGTGAGGGGAAATGCGGCGCCCTTTAATTTGTCACTCTCTTATTTCTGCTTATCTCTCGCTTGCGTTCATGGAATTCCCCACCTGAATTCACTGACATCGACATGCAGCACTTTTAAACTTCTTGAGTTATCTTTCTCACCGTATCAGACTTGAACACAAAAAGTGGTTGATGTCGTGTCACCACAGGGTCAAGGGGCACGCGTAAACGATACTTGAAAGTAGTTTGTCTTGGAAATGGTATCTGATCGTTTCCTTGCCAATTCCATGACGATTTCAGTGCTTCTGAAAAACTAACAATTCGTCAGGCCTACTGTTTGAGATCAATTTATAAAAGTTGGATTGTCACTGAGTGTCAAGTAATGCACCACGCTTGGTCTTAACGAATAACTACATGTAACTGTCGTTTCTTGCCAACTCAGAAACCACCCATTTTTTATCGCCAAGTACTCAGAATCACAATTCGGTTTTTAGATCGAACGGGGGTCAGTTATTGCGGCGTTATTGAAAAGGATACTAAACCCCGCTTTAATAATTTCAATCAATCCTCTTTCTATCACCTAATAACAATCTTGAAAAATAAAGACAGGAATTAACTAAAAACCCTCCATACACTGTATCTCAAAATTGGAAATTACGGTCCTTGGTGGGTGGTCTCAATTGCCGTGTCATTCGCTAAAAGTGTAAGTCACGCTTGCCCATTTAGCCGACTTTGAAAGGAGTATCCAAATTTAATTCGAAACTTTTTGAAGTTTGTCGATGGTTACAGAGCATTGTTTTGTTTCTGAGAACTGGATGGGAAAGTTGTTTTCAGTACATGTTAATAGGCTAAAAGCGGGTTTGGTATCCTTAGAACATACCTTGTAACCGCTTTTTCAGTTGTGAACTGACTCGCGAAAGGAACACAGGATGGTGGTATTGCGATATGGGCATGTTTCAGAACAACTATGGCCGTACAACGTGCAAATTTCTTGGAAGTTATTGGTTGAAAAATGTCAAGAGGAGCCAAAACATTTGAGAATTGTAGACTTCTGAAGATAACAGATGCCAATATTGAATGTCTGGCAAGAAATTTGCGTCAAGTTTAACCTTTTTCAATTTTAGTAAGTTTAACCTTTAGCATTTAATTTATTTCAGGAAGGTTAAAATTTTCCGTCCGAGTTTCTGAAAGTACGGTTTGCGGAAACTCCAATTCTCGGATGAAAAGTTCTTCTCAATGTCATTCTTCCTTGTTTACAATAACTCGAATTCACGCTTATTGTTCCGGGTTATGGTACTATATATAAACTTAAAGAAGGTGACAATAGCCTCATTTGCCAATAATTTCTCGTGATAATGCTTTTGCAAGTGGCGGCTGTGCTGGCTGGATTTGTTATTCCTTGGGCAGGTAATTTTAACACACATTGTGGTTACACGACCATCGTTACCGTCATCAAAGTTAAGAGATTGGATGAAATTCTTTAATTGAATTTTAATCATGAAGTACATGAAGGTTATGGAAAACGCCACATTGCTGTTGTGACTCTGCTCTGTGGTAGGTGTAGACTACCGTACGTGACACATTCTCCTTTTTATCGATGAGGTTCAATAACTGCTTGGCTAATTGAAGTGGTGTTTGGTGAACTACATGTATACAGATCTCCATGAGCTTTTAAAAAGGATTATTTTCCTTAATTTGGTTGAGAATGTCAAATATTATCGAATTGGGCTCAGGAATCTTGTTTTCGCAGCACTGAAAAAGCCTTCTCTATCCTGATTGAAGCACGCAACATGTTCACACGAGGTTTGTTTTGAAACACCAATTCCACGATCTTTTTGACAGTATCAGCAGAGCCTCTGCTCTGCTGCTTGTTCAGATTTTGTTGGGTCTCGACTTAAAAACTTTGCTTCAAAATATGTTTTTGGTGTCATTTCGTTTTACTGGTCAATTTCAACGTTGATTTAATGAACACGCGAGTTTCAATGGTCTGTTTCTCCAAACTCGTCAGAGCGTCCGAGACCGTATGAACATCGGATGACTGAAACGAGTTACAACGGCAGGAGACGGTCAGTCTTGGTAAAAGCGATTTCTACATCATGAACAAATTTCTTGCACATTGCTAAATGGTTGGTTGTTTTGTGCTCGGTATTAACCTGTTTTCGAGATCGAACTGAATAATTTTTGGTGTGAGAGGCCTCTGAGTCATGCGAAACCAAAACCTGTCCTCTGCAAATAGGAAACCTGATAGCGAAATTAAACGACAGACCCACTTGGTCCCTGGTTCATCTGCCGCCGTGCTAATATACAAATATCAAGTTGCCTTTTAACCCGGGGAGTATGTAGAAGGTATGCTTCCTGCTTTTACTTAAAACCTGGCGTGCGTTCAGTAAAGCTAGGACTTACGCTAGCACCTAGCTAAAATCTAGTCAAAGTCACGTGCTCTCATTTAAAATACACGGCAAGGTCTCCCGTAATCTCGCGAAGTCTTGCTTTTTAGCGTGGTCCTAGCGTTACTGAACGGGAGGCGGGAATCGTGCATACAACTGTAAACGTCGATAGATAGTGTGCTGGTGGCTGCGTGCCATGAGGGAGCTTTACCACCATCATGATATTTGCTTGAAGGGAGTTTGAGGTGTAAAATACTTTTAAGTAGTAATCCACTGTCGCAAGAACTGACAATCGGTTTATCATTGAGACCATGCTGAGCGCTTGGAATAACCCGCCGTGACGAGCTAACTTGTAGATCCTGATCTCAATGAATTGCCTCATAACCACGTGGTCTAAGCCAAAAGTGGAATTTTGTAATCAACTGCTATTCAAATCTTTATTTCTGTCTTTACTTATTAGAATGTCGGGACTGCGGCAGCTACACGGCCCGCAGTGGACAGTATGGTTACATAAGTTCGCCGAACTACCCATCAAGATACGACAACAACGTCGATTGCAGATACGTTATACGAGCCCCGGCGGGTGAAACAATACTGGTGGAGTTTACCTCGTTAAGTATGGAGTCTTGTTGCGACTATGTAACTGTAAGTGAAGACATTGTTGTGCTTGTTTCGTGAGCATTTTGGGCTAAAATTGCTTTTCTAACGAAACCGGGATTTTCCATAGATAAATGAACCGGTGAATAAACCCGTAGATAAACGCGTGTGGGCGTTTCCTGGGGAAATTATGCTGAGTATATGCCCATGGGCGTTTATTTGGTGTTACATGAACAACTTCTGATGTTAAGTGTCCAGCTTTTGGGGCGTTTATTTTGAAAATTTCCTGTTAAAATCCCACTCATAGTTAGACACAAATTCAATTCTGTAAAGCTTTTATCATTTCTAAAATGAACAAAGAGTTGGTGGACTATGGATTTATTAACATGAAATTAAAAAACTCAAGACACCTGTCGATCAAAACCACGACTTTAATTTTACACTCTCCTCTTTTCCGAATAAACGCCCGGGCCTTTATTTGGTGTTACTAAAATTCCTGAAAATTTTCATTTTCCGAATACATACCCAAGGGCTTATCAACGAAATATCCCGGTAAGATACTCAGTTGGTGTTGGTTCGTTACTCTATACGTATGCAAGTGTCTCGTTTCGATTGTCCCCATTCGTCATTTTGTGAGCTAGTGAACCACTGCTAACTCAGGAAGTTGAGAATTTTTAAACAGCATGCTAACTAAGAGCACTGTAGAGCATGCACGTGCATTGACTGAAGCGAGGCAATTTGATTGTTAAAAAAGTAGTACAAGCTACTGTCGAGTTTGTGTATCTCATACGCTTTTTATTCAAATACTGATGGATACCATTCTTACACGAGACTGAAAAATACCTAAACATCGAATTCAGTACCTTCACTCAGTTGTTCGATGCAAATACACGTAGTGGTTGTGATTCCTTCATATTTCTATTGACGGCGGCTGTCCTTCTCAGAGCAAAATTTGCAACAACTATCTTTTCGTTTAAATGAAACCATGGATTGTTTAATATCCAAAATTTTGTGGTATGCGGCGTGTTTCGAAACTCAATTTGCGCAAATGATTTTCAGAGAGGCTTTCTCGGCTCATTTTCACAATCATTTTTTACAATCGGTTTTAGTGTCATTGCGTGAACACCTACTTCTATCAGAAAGAAACGGACAATGCACAATTCTGAATGCAATTGTACAACATGTTTGTCAGAATATGGTCTGACAGTATTTTTAGTTGTATTGTTATGATTTGTTATTCTGTTTGATTGGCATGACCCCTGAGTTAAGTACAGTGATGATGTAATTTGTTGACTACAAAATAGTGTGGAACTTTCTAGAAGACTGAGGTCAGAACAGTGATGATGTCATTTGTTTACTGCAGTATAGTATGGAACTTTCTAGAAGACTCTAGCATGACAGTGATTAGTGCAGTCTGGAATATTCTAGAGACTAGTACATGTTTGTAGAATGATTGGGTAGGTTCCAAAAAGTTTTGGTATGTGCTTAAATTGATGAAAAGTTCTAGAACAATGCATTAGGCTATAAATACACAAGCACGGGTTTGAGTTAGTCAGTTGAGTCCAAGAAGATCAAGTCGGGAGATCAAGAGAAGATCAAGTAAGTTCAAGAAATTTAATCAGGAGAACTACAGTTGAGTTGCAGTGAAGAGAATCAGCAGTTACAGCGATAGTCAATAGAGAGCCAGCTATAGAGACAGCAGGTTATTGAATAGACGAGTGTAACAGTTGCTGAACGTGTTTCAGAAGTTCATCACAAGTCAAGGCTTCGCAGCACTGGCTGGAGCATATAACAGACATTACGTCGGATGTTTTGTTTGAGTAGGCTTGTGAACGTACGGTCGGGATTAATAAAGGATTAACTCGAACCAGTCTTCAGTCAATCTTCGCACCGAAAGCTATTAGCACCGGTCTGTAACAACCTGCGCCCACCCACACACGGGGAAACACGTGACAATTGGCGAGCACGCCAGGAGCTTACTGACGGTAACAAGGTGTGATAAAGTGGACTGTTGGATTTAGCAACTCACTATGGAGACAAGATCTCAACTAAGAGAGTTGATGGCCCTCGGACTAGAAATGGGTCTGCAGGCAGGGCTCGACGCTATGAAAATCGCCAGGTCGCATTTTGCGACCCAGCCAAAATCCTAGGTCGCATTTTCAAAATTCAGCTCGCATTCATAAATTCCAGGTCGCGAAAATTTCCCGCCATTTTACGGACCAAAATTGGCTTTTACGTCATAAGAAAATGCCTAGATTATGCTCTTGCGACGTTAAATACTCACAAATTTCATGTCGCAAAACTGAGTTCTTACAAGCATATCATGCATGCACCGCGTTACCATTCTTCACTGGCGCCATCCAGTGAAAGACCCTGGAGCGCAAGGCAGATGCCGACGTGAAAGTTAAATCAGTGCTCTCTAACCGACACATGCATTCGATTAGCTAAGAGTTTCTGAGAAGCGCTGAATATGACCTGGATTTTAGCCATGCAAGAAGATAGGTGATGACGGTCCCATTCCAACCTCTGCAAATCTGTCATTAAATAGTCGAGGACAGCAAGAGAAATTCTAATGTTTTGTTTACGTTCGTGCCGAAAAACATACCATGCCGTGGAGTCTGACCCGGATGTCACATCCAGATCACCTGATTGGTCGTTTGACCTAAGTCAGTTGGTCACGGGTATTTGCGAAGTTGTTTTTAGAAAAAAAAACACTGGTTGATAACGTCCAATAATTAGCCGATGGAGTTCTGGATTTATGAAGTTATGTTTTTGATAACTAAAATGAAGTACGTGGAAAACCTAAAATGTGTAGTTTAACACATTGAAGTCATTGCGAATTTCTAAATGAGAAAGCATATTTTTTTACTTTTGATGAAAAAAATTCAATAACCGTTTTTAGAGTCCTGTGTGTCGGAGGCCGAAAGACAGAAACCAAAATACAGATCCATGTTTTGAATCTAGTGAAAACGTGTCTGCAAAAAGATGTCATGGGTAGCTGTTTGTATTTAACTTCAGATGTGTCCTTCCAAATGGGAGCGTGATGTTTAAATGTATTTAGTTGAAAGATACAATGTACATATAATTGAGTTACCTGGAGTGAGTTCGGAAGGGAATGCTGTGGTGGCCACGCAAAAAAATTAACTTGTACCCTTACACCCAAGTGTATGCTATTCTGGTTTGCATTCATGATCTGCGTTTGTTGATGTTCGAAACAGAAAACTTATGATTGCATAGCCTATGTAATTTGAATACAGGAGGTCAGTTATTCATTTTGAATGAGTCTTCTCAATGATCGCAAACACACGTGGCCGGCAGGTGACGCGCGGACCAGACATAAAACTGTTCTCGCATTTTCACGAAAGGCGTCACTCTAGTCGGTTGGCGACTAGTCTTTATAATACACGCATTGTTGGCTTACGTAGTAAATGCTGCTCTCGTCCTATCAATGGAAACTCAGTTTGAACACAAACGAAATTTGGCAACTGAAAATAATCCATGAAATAAGTGTGTAAACATTGATTTTGTTATCTATTTCTAAAGCATCACAGCTATCTGAAAGAAATTTCTTCAAATTTACATTTTTCACTTTTTGTAAAAACTGTAAAGTCGATACAGGGTCCTTCTGCCGGAAAAGCAAGCGCCAACCAATTGTTAAAGTTTTTCACTATTTTGGCAGAAGATTTCACCTCCTATTGGCCTGCATCTTATTGAAAAACATTACAAGTGATGTTAGAATTCGCCGACATCTCTGTGACTATTAAGGACTTCAAACCTGGGCCGGTAAATTCAAGCTCTTGGAATAAAATGTTGGAATGTCAATCTATAATACAGTAGCTGATGCTGGTTCTTCAGAGAATCATTGAATTGCAGTTCAAATAGCTCTGCAGTGCATTACTCAAAATACCGCTAAATCTCAAGAACACGCAGCAGCGAATCATGCCTAAGCTTGGAATTCTAAGATCATGCACGAAATCATAAGTTTATACGCTCGTCGCGTGGCAACATTCAAAGCTGCATGGCAAAGTAAGGCGTTTGACCTGAAATTATTACGACACGTACAGTGAGGAGATTGTTCTAAAGAGACCGAGATAAGGCTCTCGTGGCCAGGTCACGATACTCGAAAATAAATTCAATAGCTGTCTGGAACGTGATTGCATGTCCCCTCAATCATGGAGTATACATGTACGCACATGGCCCAGGCATTTAAGGTCACTACAGTGACATTAGCAGGTTGTAGGATTTTCCATGAACGTTGTTGCCTATTCGAATGTAAACATAAATCTTGGGATTTGAAATTAGCGCCTGTTTGATGTTTGATCAAGTGAAACGAAGATAAGGTTAGGTTTAGTTGTTTTCATTCTGGAGTTGTTTTTTGAATCTTTACTCGAAAGTATTTAAACAATCGGTGTTTTTCTGTGTTGGTGTACGTTATGGTTTATTCTGGTGAATATCTCTGGGATTCGTTTCATGGAAGTTTACATGTAGGTCTCAAGTTTGACAGTTGGCATGACGTCAACACCATTGTTCAACAAGAGCAATATAGCATATGTTAGAACGATAACATTGTTATTTCGGTCGACGTTCAGACTAAAGTATAACGGAGCCCAGATTCTTAATACACCTCAGACTACATTCGTCATCATTTTTTAACCCAATTTCAATTTTAAGCAATCCACGCCCTGCTTAAACTTGGAATAAATCTATTTTCGTTTCACAAAAAAATGTTTTGGGAAGCAAGTACTGTCTGACTGGTTACGATATCTTGTAAACGCATTTTTGTTATTATTGAATGTATTCGAAATTGTTTTCTACACTAATTCAAGCTGAAGCAGCTGCTTCAACTTAGAAAAATCATATTTTAGGTAGTAAAGGTTCTCAGGCACACGCAAAACTGTGAGCATGTTCTGATATGGCCGACTGTAGAGTACCTGTTATTACAGCTTTTGGTGTTTGTCGATACGTGACCTCATCTGTCGTCCAGACTCACCAATGTAGGATGCGTCATAAGAAGCACAGTCAACCTGATACACTAGGCTACATTTTCACTCCTGGGGTGTAGTATCACTGGACGCGACCAACAGACTGCGGAGAGTGTTGTGTCTCTTGTAAATCCTGCCTAATTTCTCTGAAATAGCCTGAGTGTAAGGTAGCACAACGACGCAAACACTTTTCTTACTTTCCACCTGACTGGGAGATCTTTCACTTTACATTTGATAACAAACAAGTAAATCGCCTACTGTATGCAGGAAGCTAGAACACATTTGCAGTTGCGAGGTATTTTAATACTTGCTACTTGAACGAAAATTTTGTTTTCCATTGATATGTGTGCATGTATGTATGTTATTTCTATAAAAAGATTTTCGTCTTACTTTCGGTGTCGTGTCCCATGTGTACCGCCAGTTGCAACCGCAAGAGTTGTCTAACATGCCACTGATAGTTAGCCAGTCTTTGCAACACGCTGCTAAGAATAAGCTGTCATATTGTTCCAGACGCTTGTCTCTCTCGTATACTGTTTCGTGTTTTACACTCAGCTAGGTTGTCTTCGACTGTACCAATGAAAGACAGTTCAGGTATGGAAAATATTCTTACCACGGTTAAACACTCATGCTACATCAGCCAAAAATCCATCCACCCACGAAACTCTATCTGAAATATCATTTAAGCCATGTAACTAATAAGGCTACAATTTTCACTTAAGCGATGTAAGCAACTTATGGGCAAAACATGGGGTTTACATCCAAAAACCATGAAATAGATATTTACTGCTATGATAAGACAGGTGATATCTTACCCATGTGTGCCTTGAGTCATTGGAAGTGAGAAACCGTACCTTAAGAAGTTTCTTCTGAAGCTACGACGCTTAGCTTGTCTTGTGATAACATTATCACTTCCTAGCATCCCACTGGGAGCAATGAATGAATATAGAATCGATTGATGAGTCTATAATGCCCGAGTACGTCCAAGGGTCCTTCCATATCGACTAAACAGGACTCTGGACTTCCAAGCCAGTTTGTACATCAGGGAAAACAAAAAGTCATGTTGACACGTGTAACAGTGCTAGAAATGAACTTCCACTGTTGTGTATGCCTACTGGTCGGTCAGTATAATCCAAGACATTTGCAACTTTGAATGTCTTATTCTGTCTAGAAATTGTGTCGTCAAATATGAAAGAAACATTGGTGTAAGCTCTATAAAAGTTTACAGACTGATATACCACCAACTGAAAAATCGATTATCTCGGAAAACATAGTTCTGTTTTCCAAGCAGAGGCTTTTGAAATTTTTAAAGTTTCAGAAGAACTGTTCGACAAAAGAATCCAAAATAAATCTGTAGCTGACCTGCCTGATAACCAGGCAGCTATTAAAGACTCATAAACAATGTTGTAAAGTCGCACATTGTTCAGCATTACATCGCTTACCTTAATAAGTTAGGTAAATGTAACCACATCACTGTTGCCTGGACTCTTAGAAACTTGGCCACCCAGGGTAATGAGGCAGCAGATTGATTAGCCAAACTTGGTTCAGAACTTGAATTTCAAGGACTTTTATATACTTTACTGAGCTGCTGAACGTTTAATGCTTTTGTTCATAATGGAAGTAGAACACTGTTGCGAAAAGGAATAATGTGAGATCAATTTTATGCCGAGCGATTCTTGTTCTTAACCAGCAAACTGACTGGGACGTCATATCAATATTTCCGCTTAACCGTGTTCTATATTTACATAACGTTTGTACTTTTTTCTGGTACGCACATCAACTGCGGTTTAAGAACTTTTATCAGCTATAAACCAAGAGGTGAACAGCTGACTTAGACAACTTAAAGCTATCAAGATGGTCACAAAGCGTTCCATGATTTCTGGGTTTGCATATAACTACCTGTTATCTTGGGCCGTTCGGTGACAGCGTCGCCCGAAATTACGCTAGTAATTACGACCGAGTCTTCGCCGGTGTGTTATGACACTAACCGTTCGCCCGTAATTACTCTGCCCGTGCAAGCGCAGAGTACTGTTGTTCCAGGGTTTTCTTTGATTTTATTATTCTGTGCGTCCAAGCGCAGAGTACTGTTGTTCCTGGGTTTTCTTCAATTTTATTACTCTGCGCATGTAAGCACAGAGTACTGTTGTTCCTGGGTTTTCTTCAATTTTATTCTTATTATTATTCTAATTCTTATTCTTCTTCCGATCAACTTTGACACTTAATAACTCTAAAATGGTTGCAAGTATGTTCTTCAAATTTAATATATGACTTTAGGCAGTATACAAATTTTGACCTAGTATATTCATATTCCATAATGCACCGGAAGAGGTTATTTGGTGCAAAGGTCATGTAATTTTTAAAATGCTACTCCTTTAATTTAAAAGCTATTCTTTTCAACTTCGGTACACAGATATAAGTCAATAAGGCAATTTAAAAAATTACTTTTCTAAGTAATCGGGTCATTCAATCAGGTTAAACAGGTCAAAGGTCATTAGGTGCAAACCAAGATTTTGAGCTAGACACTTCAAATTCACAGGTCTGATTGTTAAGGTAATTCAATTCGGAATCCAAAGTTTTAGGTCATTGAGTGCAAACATGGGGTTATTAGGTGAATTTTTCTTCTGAAAATTTGTCCTTTTCATTCACCAAGTATTCTGGTGTGTCAACTGTTAGACAACTGTGATTCTCAGCATTAAACACATTTTTCATGGGCTTTGCAATAATTCTCCTCAAGACGCTTATAATTCACCGGATAGGGTCAATTAGTGCAAAGGTCATCTAACGTTCAAAATAATATATCTCACGTTTTTCAAGGAATTCTTTTCAATTTCAGCACACTGGGGTAAGTCAACATGTCAATTGAACACCCTACTTTACTACGAAATATGCCTCACCAATCAGAAAAAATAGGCCAAAGGTCATTGAGTGCAAACTAAAATTTTGAGCTCGACACTTCAAATTCACAAGTCTGATTGTTACGTCGAATTCAATTGAAATACGAAGTTTCAGGTCATTTAGTGCAACCGTGGGGTCATTAGGTGCATTTTTCTTCTGAAAATTTGTCCTTTTCATTCACCAAGTAGTCTGATGTGTCACCCGTTAGACAATTGTGATTCTCAGCATTAAGTATACTTTTCACGGACTTTGCAATAGTTCTACTAAAGGGCTCGTAATGCACTGGATAGGGTCGCAATGTCATCTACTTTTGAAAATTTTATTTCTTCTACAATTTTCAAGGAATTCTCTTCATGGCGAGTTTACATGTCACGCTTCAGGTGGTTGTAGCACTGTAGACTATTTGATAGTATCGACAAGTCTCTTTCAACATATTTCAGATTTTAGAGTAGGCACATTTGACGAGTNGGTCTTGTAGAGGATGAATACCATTTCCTGTTGGTTTGCAAGGGATATTGTGAACTTAGGTCACGTTTTATGAAGGAATTTCAATGGAGGCATCCAACTCAAGAATCCTGTATACGCCTGCTCGCTAATCCAGATATATCTGCTGTTAAATATGTGTATTTTGCCCTTAAAAGACGAGAACAACTCTTAAATGGGTTGACTGCTTGTGCAAATGTGCCTGATTAATTGTTTTGTTTATTGTACTTTGGGCCAGAGGCCTTCAATACAAATACATTTATAGAATTCTCTTCAATTCCAGCACATTGGTGTAAACCTACATGCCAATGAAATACCCTACTTTACTAAGCAAAAGGGTCATCCAATCAGAGAAAATAGGTTAAAGGTCATTGAGTGCAAACTAAAATTTTGAGCTAGACACTTTAACTTCACATTCACTGATTGGTACGTCTAATTCAATTTGAAATACGAAGTTTCAGGTCATTTAGTGCAACCGCATGGGGTCATTATGTGCATTTTTCTTCTGAAAATATGTCCTTTTCATTCACCAAGTATTCTGATGTGTCAACCGTTAGACAACTGTGATTCTCAGCATTAAACACACATTTCACGGGCTTCGCAATGATTCTCCTAAAGACACCGGATATGGTCAATTAGTGCAAATGTCATCTAACGTTCAAAATGAATGTAACTTCTCCTACATTTTTCAAGGCATTCTTTTCAAGTTCAGCACACTGGTGTAAGTCACCATGCCAGTCGAACGTCCTACTTTACTATGCAATAGGCATAACCAATCAGAGAAATAGGTCGAAGGTCATTGAGTGCAAACTAAAATTTTGAGATAGAGATTTCAAAATTACATATCTGTTTAGTAAATGTGATTCAGTTTGAATTCTAAATTATCAGGTCATTTGGTGCACCCATGGGGTCATTAGGTGCATTTTTCTTCTGAAAGTTTGACCAATTCATTCATGTAGTATTCTAAAGTAAAACATTTGTGATTCTCAGCATTAACCACACTTTTAATCGAGTTTACAATTATTCCCTCATCCGAGCCTTTTGTCTTTGTTTTCCTGGCACCGTTCTACACCTCATTGACTTAATATTATAGCCACACGGTGACTGACAGGACTGAAGGTACATACGAAGCTGCTCTGTACCTGGCAGAATATTCGATTTGAGTGACAGGCCTGTAACCTTTGACTTGGGATAAGTAGTAAGCAAATGTCTACGCGGTTGTGCGGTTTCAGGGTGGTTCTGCTAAATCTTTTTTTCTAGGTATACGGTATATATTTTGTATTTGAATTTCCCGGAGAATGAAGATAAGGTATTTTGCTAGACGTATATGTAATATTGTAAAAATGGCCAATTTTGTGAATAAGGTTTGGGATATCCTTAAGAGCGTATAATTACGAATGTAAGATTACGAGCGTACTCTTCTTAAGAGATCACGTGACCTATAAATCAATTTCTCAGTGGATATAACGATTGCCGTCGTAAAACACGAGTGAGTCTCGGTAGTAATTACCAGCGTAATTACGGCCAACATTTTCCCCGAACGGCCCGCGATGGACCTGACAAGGCTTGCGCATAAAAAGACACGCTGCGACAAGCCGAATTGTAGAAGTTTGTCACATAAGTAATCACGAACAGTCACTTCTAGGGAAGCCCTGGTATCGCTTCCAAATGGTCTAAGAAGTAATGCTAGGCCAATACCGTAGTGGTGAAATTTTGGTCAAGTTCTCGTGTTTATTTTCTTGCAAGTAGGCCTATGTCATCCGTCAATATGTCGACTTCCTCGAAAATTTTGCAAACAAGCAATAGTTGTAATATAAGAACATGGAGCCTTTCAGTTTTTCTATTAAACTATTAAGCATTTTAACATTTTAATCAAGATGTATCTCATTGTCTTTGTACTGTCTTGAAATCATATCAAGATCATAAGTCTTTGTCTTGTGAGATGATGAATGGAAATTAGTATCCTGTAAAGTGGAATGCTGTTACTGCAACCTTTTTGGCCATCACTGTGTTCTTTTTGCTCGCTTCTTTTCGGTTGCTGTGTTAGGCGACTTGGTTAAATGGTCGTAACTATTTTTCTGAGAATTTTAGAAATTTTGGTTGTCTTTCAAATGAAACTGTACTATCGAAAAATTCCATAGCATTTAAATAGTGAGGTACAATTGTATTCTTTTGTACCTCTATGGTAAGTTGTTACATGTAGGTTTTTTACGCGCCTGACATTTTTGTTTCTTTATTCCATTAGTCGCAAAAGCGTGTCTAGCCTTTTAATCCGAAAACAAAAACGAAGACGTCAACATTCTAAAAGACATTAAAAGAAACTCCCAGACAAGAATGCTTAATTAATAGAATAAAGAAAAAGACTTCGTTAGTTTCGTGAGATCAAATCATGCTCGTAGGATATACGTCGATTTCCGTGAAACAAAAGCACGATTTTTGAGAGAAAACGTAATCGTGTGATTACCAATACCAAATCATTGTTTTCGGATACATAATAAAATTATGAAATGATCAAAGACTTTAAAAACATACAGTTTCGCGCATTTTTGTTAAAAGTTTAAAATAATTGAAGAAATAAATCTTTGACATGTAAAACACATTCTTTTCAACAAATAGTCATCTAAGTTACCAACGAAGTGCTAAATCTGCGGCAAGTTGTTCTAATGCTCTATTATTCCTCTTTCAGTTTATTGGTGGCGGTGTGACTGGACGTTACACGGGGACGAGTGTTCCAAGTCGCATGGAGTCAAACACAAATTTTGTCAAATTCCGATTCCACACGGATTACTCAGTGACACGTCAAGGTTGGCGACTCAAGTACATCTTGAAACGAGGTACTCAAAGCGCTTTCTTAGAAAAAATGATAACAAATTATTGGCAAAAGGTTATTTTAGGTAAACCTCAATAAGAATTGGTCGACTCCAAATCATTCATAAATAATTGGTTGTAGGTCAATTTGTCTTAAAGTTCTTTTATACCTTACTGTTTTAAAAATAACGTTTATCTAATGGGAGTGATGTTCGCAGTCAAGGAAAAAGATGAGTGGAATTGGTAAAATACGCCATTGTTTTAATGTAAACGTGAATACAATTGTATTAATAAAAGAAACAACGGTTTTAAAACGGCTTGACATGTTTCGGTGTCATTTATTTAAAAACCATCATCAGAAGAAAGAGAGAATATAGTGGCCACTAAGCTGGGCCCAGCAACAAGTGATGAAACACAGACACAGTCAGTTACAGGGAGTGACAATAAACTAGACCAACAATGACAACCTGTGGACGTGTGCCAGTTGCTTATTGAGATTGGGGTTGCACCATCTGATCTGTAAAGCCTCAGGAATCTTAAGAGTGAAGTACGGCTCACAGCAGGCAAAAATGCCCAGAGGGGTGATAAACCCAATGTCACCGATTTGAACCATACTATGCATTTTAGTTACCTTTGGGATGATAAACAAAACAGTAAAGTCCAATCTCATTTTACCTTGTTTAAGGGGGAGAAATCAGGGAGCCTCTATTTTGGGGGCATGCCATGCAATGAACTCGCCGAAAATGCCTTATTTGCACTGCACAATAAAAAATGTCGGCGCACGAGATCATTATTTGTTTGTATTTTTAAATAAAGCAAGTCTTCGGCTTTACAAAGATGTTAAACAATACTCATTAACTCGGCCGCTAAGTTAAAAATTTCAGGCATAAATTATAGAGGGGTCAGAGGTTAACAAGGCATTTCAATTTCGCCACACTTTGAGCCCGTATATCTCAGCTGGCACAACACTGATCAACACCAGACTTTTACACAAGACGTTTCTATCTTATTGCTGTTGATTAATACAATAAAATTTTCTGGCGCTGAGCATTTTTCTATACAAATTGCAAGATTGCGACAACCACCTGAGTAGAAATTACTTTCAATACCGATACCTGTTTGGGACATTACAACACCAGTAAAGTGCATAGTTTTGATTCAAAAGATTTTTTTAATATTTAGTTAAGTGTCATTAAGTCAGGCGCAATTGTTTAAGGTATTTTTCCTTTTTAATAAAAATTCCGCGTTTTTCGTGAACCCAGTGTCCAACAACAGGTGTCACTTTAGTGGTGGCAAAATGGTTGATCCTGACTTGCTGTGTTATCTGCTAGTATGAAGGAGTGTGATGAAGTGTATGGAACCTCAAAAGAATGTCTTCTGCACATGTGTGAAATCTTGATGCGGCATAAAGTGAGTAGCAAACCACCGCACCTACAGACTGTGCGGCAACTGATTTTGGCGAGAGTCGGACAATTTACAAATGGGTGTTCACCGGACCCGTGACACGCCTGTGTGACTGCGTCCAAGGCAAGGGCAAGACACCGGGCTGATCTTGGAATTCTGTGGAAACCATGTAGACTCTGCAAACACCCATTTCATTAGTGGTAGCTCGCGTGCCAAGCCTGAAGTGGGGATGCTGGTTGAAATGTCTAAAGTCAACTTACTTTCACAGGAACTCAACAATGTCAATGCATTAGTGTTCTTTCCTGCTGGATATGGTGAGTACTACTACTGCTTTGTTTGAATTTGAGGTTTTATCACGATCAGTTTTGTGGATACATGATTCGAGAACCAGTTAGCACCGCTAGAAACAACAGATGTTATTCTAATACAGTACCCTGCAATGCAAGTTACTGGTCCTCCTTTCAGGAAGATCACAAACTGTGTGACCATGCATGTACCACAAAAATGTAACAACAGTACTTGTTTTTGAACATGTAGTATAGACAGAGCTTTTTATTGTACACACTGGTGAAATTTAGTAGTCCTATGCCTGCATCACTGTAAACAATTGATTAACAGTCTTGTGTTCCTATAAAGGGCAAATCAGTGATATACCTGCCCTGTCGCCGTTGTTGGAGTCTAGGCTAACCTAGAGCTATTCAGTCCACTTACTAGTAGCGTCTTGTGTTAGTTGTAAGTTTAGTCTGAGATTATGTGCATCTAGTGGCCTGTACTTGTTGCAAGCGGAAAATGCAATATCTCATTGACTTTCACTTTTCAACAACCGATATTGTTGTTATGTGTCTTCTTTTTAGTTCACTACAGGAAGTATTTTTTCTATACATATATTGATGAATGCTGTAGTTATAGCATTATAAATTCCTATTTTAACTGAAAACCTGCATGCCGGAATTTCTTTTCACTTCAGCTGTCAGTGAATTGTGTAATTCTGGAAATCATAGCGTGTCATTATGTTTTGTGAGTACCACTATGTTGACATTTGTTGTCTGGATATGATATTCACTTGATGTCCAAAGGAATCCAATCAAACTGGCAAAAATAAATCAAGTGCCCACACTGTTTTTTCTTGTTGTACTTATGGTCGTTTTACATATTACACTCCATGGGTCAAATGAATTATCTCAGCTAAAATCATTTGATCACTCAGCAGCAGTCACACCTGTGTAGTGGCTGGGCTCTGCAAAGTTCTGCAATAAGTGTATAATTCGAGAGTGTTACAACCTGCCTGTCATTTTTCAGAAAGTAGAGCAACAAAGGAGATCCCGCAAAAACTGCACAGGTGATGAAGACGAATGAGCAGTTTCAGGAGGAAGGCTGGCTGACACTACAACAGGATAAAGGTTTCTTTTCACGCATGGCTGCCTTGAATAGCACTGGAAAATGGTCAAACGAGGGAGATAATGAACTTGACAGTCAGTGATGTCCAGTAATACTCCGGATTTCATCTTTGTTCGAACATTATACAATCTGTTGGGTTGTCTGAGTGATTTAACCAGTTGTTATTGATGTGATGTTGTAGAAACTGAGATAAATGCAAAATGCAATATAGCAACACTTACTGTGATTTTGTCAGTAGAATTTAGGGTGTTTAGTCAGTGTTCTGGTTGAAACTTTGCTGTCCAATTTATTTAAAGATGCTGGTATTTCAGTTTTCTTCTTTCAAACTCATATTACACTCAATCTCTCTTAACTAAAAAGAGAAGCCTTATCTGAGTGTTAACTTATGTACAAGCTTAAGGAAAGGTAGTGACTTAGGCATACTTAAACCAATTCACTGACATTTAGATCAAAGAAAACGTTTACATATCTCGGTTTTCCATGCTACTTTGTACCACTTAACTGGATGACCAGTGTTAAACCAGATTACAGTCACATTAAACATCATTTTGACTTTAATCTATTCCAACATTGTTTTTGCAGAATGAGAGTTATTTGCACGGTATGTGATGATGAGTTAAGGGAGGTGCTGAGGTCACCTGTATTCTGAATTGTTAACATCAGGAGTGTCATGTTTGAGCCAATTCACTGGTATTTAGATCTTTTAACACATTTAGACATCTCTTGTTTTCCATGATAGTTTGTATAAATTAACCAGGCAATGAGTGTTAAACCAGATTCTAGTCGCATTAAATGTCACTTTTTACTTTAAAGTGGTCCAACATTGTATATACAGGTGTACAGACTGGGGAGTTACGTGTACCGTATGGGATGAGGAGGTACATGTAAGCGAGATCACCTGTACTTTGAACAACTAACATAGGAGTCTCCTATTTGAGCCAGTCCATTAGCACTTACAGTGTAGATCAAACTTTACTAAAACTTAACTGCCGCCAGGCTGAAAACTTGTTGGAAACAAATAGTATCCATGGAAACCAAAAGGGGGCGTTTTGAAAAAAATAAAGGTGGTCTGGAGTCAGTGGGGCCAGTGTCATCTCACAGACAAAATATAAAGAGAATCTGTGACATAGCGTTTATCACCCGATGCCTGGTCCATTCGCGAACATGCTCTTAAGCTCCTCTGTTGTTTCTTCTTAGTCTATTATAGCAAAATCATTGAAAGAGCATTGCTGATAACAATGATTGGAGCTCTGTAGATGAATATTTACATGCAAACATCTATCAGAATTTAGATGTTCCCTGGTCCTGGTTTTCAAATGGCGAACAGTGTCGCCTTTAGAACTGGAGCCCCATCCAGCCTAGATATATGTGTATAGCCTACATGTACCTGGACTGTAGACCCAATGGACTTTTGTCTTTAGTGTTAAATAAATTCGACATTTTTAGAGACTTGAATGTTAATACAACTCTTAAGTTAACACAGTAATCATTCACCAATTTGTTGAGTTTTCTTTGAGCAATGTTGGCGTAAATCCCAACATAGGATACTTTAAAGTACTTGTAGTTAGTTTTGTCAACAGGATGAATATCATCAGGGCTACGCTGGAGTCTTGCTTTCAGTATCCTATTGACTAATTCTAGGGGATAGCCATTCTTTTGCAAATTCGTTGCAAATTCTTTAATGTTAGAATCAAATCCAGCCCAAATGTTGTTAATGCGATATACCCTGGCTATTAGAATTTTAATGAGACCTACTTGATAAGCAAAGGATGTGAAGTTATAAAACAAATGTGCAGTCCTGTGTAGGTCTTCTTGCGAAATACCGATGTTACCACTGAGGTACCCTCACGCTCCACTAACACACAGAAATGGCAAAATGTTGTCAACCTCTAATTCTATAATGAATTTCAAGT
This sequence comes from Phoronis australis, assembly GCA_002633005.1. Taxonomy (NCBI): domain Eukaryota; kingdom Metazoa; phylum Phoronida; family Phoronidae; genus Phoronis; species Phoronis australis. The sequence continues at coordinate 94,966 of NMRA01000423.1, read as the reverse complement.
TAGGATGCCTCTAGTTTAAATACACCAAAAATTTCTGGGCTGACTGCTGACGTTGTTTTACAGTACGTTCCTGACACGCGCCCGTCGCTGCTACTAAAAAGTATGAAAGCTTTCAATAGCGAATGTGCAAATACGCCACCTTGAATTTGCCGCCGCAGTTGCATTATGGGACATGTATGCCTCTATCGCTTGACAACCGATTGTGTACAGTGTTGCCGGGTGTTGTTGTAACGAATATATAGCACAGAAGGGGTAAATAAAGTTATTTTATTTGAATTCTCATCCAAAAATTAATATTAAACGAATATCTAGTGCAGGAAGCATGCAACTGTATTTTATTATAGAAATGTTTTGGAAATGAATAAAGTCAACGTTGCCGCACCCTACTGTGACTCCGGGGCCCGGTCTGCAATCTCCGTCAGGCTCATACTCACACTCGAGATTTCGTACTCAAAATCGTGCTCACTCGAGTTGTAGACCTACTCGAAAAAAGCGTATTTAATGTCATATTTCGAGTAGACTAAACGCGTACTCAATCTTAGAATCGTACTCGAGTTGCTAAGTTATGATGTGAAATGCAAAACCGCCACGAAAAGTCGCGCTGATTCAACGCTCCCTATATTCGCATCGACTACCCTAGCAACTATGTTATCGTCAGCTCTCGCTACAGTTACAGGAGTATAACGTGGAAAGCTGAGTGTTCTGTAACTGACCTACCATTTCTTGATACATTTGTCAATTATTAAGCTTTACTTCTTGAGTTCCGTATCTCCCGCCGGAAAACAGCTTATCAAAGAAAGTCAGTCGGCCGGAGTGGAGCAGCCAAAATCTCAGTGTCTGATTAGATGGAGTCAGGGAACATTCTCCCCGGCCTACACTGGACTCATTACTCCTAAAATTGGCATGGTCACTCCAAAGATTGACCACATATTGAAATTATCTTTTTCATTAACGCAGTCGGGTGGGCCGGTGACCCCGGTACGGGAGTCGGTTCCATAACACAAGCATGCAACCAACACTTTTAAGGGAGAGTTCAAATTGCACATTTTCTTTGACGGGGGGGGGGTCGAATTTCAAAAGTGTGTACCTCAATTGCCAGCGGTGGTTTTCTTTTCTAATAAACCGGTTGTCCACGTCACTAGCCCGAAACTCCGAGTCGACATTTGGGCCGCAGTTGTTTGGTTACTGGTCAACCCCTGTTCTCTCTTGTATAGAACCCATTGCCGTTTAGGCCTACGTTGATGTCAAAACTTTGATACTCTATCTTTGCATTTTTCCGTGATGTATCAAGTTAGCCGACATTTGGCGCGTGAGTTAAAAACACGATATGTAGGCTAGTACATGTACACTATAGGCAGGCATTCAGAGTTCATCAGCGAAGGGGACGAGACGTCTTCTTATGAATCGGCAAAAATGTGGAATATCACTCGGGGATTGAGGAATTGTCGATGACCAAACTATTATGTGAAATCTGACAGGGAAGCAAATTGTTGGTAATTGTTTACAATATGACGACATTGACCTACACACATGATCTTGGTATCGTTCAATTCCTCGCAACGTCATCTTTATATAAACAAATGAATCTACCCCCTACCAAGTTTCCTCCGTATTTTATCGTCGAATTTCGGTTCGCACTATTTCCCGGTTGACACCGCCACGTTAAAGTGTACGCAACATGACTCTAGTACCTCAAAATAAATTTTGTTATTATATCTTACTTGATTTCAGTGCCTTTAGTGCACAGCTCATATAGAAACACGTAAAAATTGAACAAAATAATAATTATGTACATGTACAACGTCATGGGTTGAACCCAAGTAGTTCGGCACACTGTTTGGATCAGAAACTAAGTGTATAGAGTGAAGTGAAAGTAAAGTATATTTAGCGTCAAGAAGGTTCTTAGAGGGATGAAAAGATGTGTTTGGGGAGGCTGCAGCAACAGCAGTCAGACGGAGAACGCCAAAGTTGCGCAGTAGTGGAATCGCTTCGTGCGCCGAACGAGAGTGTGGGACCTCAGCGTGGACCAAGCGAATCTGTTCGGGGCCACTCTGTGTTCTGCCCACTTTGAGGAGTCGTGTTTCGACTCCAATCAGAGGAGATGTTACGATGAAGGCCTGGTTCAATAAAGGACAATATTTACAATTCAGAAACATCGGCTCTTTATTTAGGATCGTCTGTTGGATGACTGGGTTGACTGGCCGAGCCCGAGGCCGCTTCTCTCGCGGGAGGATCCAGTTCGTGTAACTCAAAGTAGAAAAGTACGCAGCTGAAAACATATTAAACTCGTTCTCGCTTTCGTGCAACCCCATTTCGTCATCCTGGCCACCATTCTCATACGTTTCTTTATAGTATTTGTTCATTTCTTGCTCATAATCGTTGTCGCTTTCAAATTTCCTACTTTCCGCCGTTGTTCAGTGCTAGTCGCTGATCTCTTGTGTTCAACCCATGATGTCACATGGCGGGAAATGTGAAAATTGGCAAAATTGAAAGAGAAATCAAAATTTCGAGCTAATTACACAAAATAATCATGGATTTGGCTAAATTTTACGTCATACATTTAGTCTGTGGCCACCGGTAATTCGAAATGTACAAAACCCATGGTGTGTACTGTTGAACTCAACTCAAGATTACAGCAACACCGGTTGTTAATGAATGAAACAGCATCATCGATTCTGAATGGTGTTTGCCCGCACGAGATTCCCGCTAAAGTTTTCCTGGAGGAACAATTAGCAGCGTTTCATCTTTTTCATTTTTTTAGAATTATGACCATTTGACCATTTTTTCACGAAATTGTCTGAAGTGATACATTTTCCCCAATTTGGACCTCAAAAACAACCTCTGCTTTTTTCGTGGATTCTTGCTAGCAGATGTGTATCACAGTCACCATAAGATCGAATCTGAACCCTTGGGACCGTAACCCGGGCAGGGGACAGACGGGTCTCCGTCATTTTAACCTTATGGAAAGCGACGATCTGCAGAAGTCGGTAGAGTAGTTCAGTTTTTGACCGTCGGTTCACTCTCTCCATTCAATATGGCGGTATTACTACCAAGTACCGGGAAATAGTGCGAGCAGAAATTTCACGATAAAGTACTTAGGAAACGGGGTAGGGGAAATTTCAGTTTATTTCTGGAAAGAAAACGTTGCAAGGATTCGAAAGATATCAAAATCATGTGTGTACGTCAATGTCGTCATATTGTAAACAATTACCAAATTGTTTTCACTAACTTCCTTAGGAAACCGTACAAACCGTTGCACACGCACTTCAATAACAGCAATCCCCGCCCCACAGCAGCTTTTGACCCTTGTAATGACTCGTCAACATGGGATTAGCATTCGCCATTTGCCAGAAATCGTAGTAAGAAGGACTTTAAAAATTGGCGGCAATGAAGTGCGGTGAGTATGAAGTGTGAGTCTGAGTATGATTTGAGTCTGAGTATGGAGATTGAAGACCGCGGCCAGGTAAACGATAAGCACATGTCTTGTATTGTACAAATTTTTAAAGTTATAATATCAATGAGATACTGAAAATTTGTCATGACGGCGACATCTCGTTGCTCCCAACTTGTTCGATTCTATAGCCCAACAACAAGTTGGGAAGTTTTCCCCCGTAGCCAATATCTTACATACACGACTGATTAACTTCATTCTGGCATTTATGATTGGAGTGCCTGCTCTCTTTTGTTCGATAATTGCTCTAATCTCAGATCAGATCGTATATAGCCTGACTGGGCTGGGCTAATAAAAATGAAAGTTAAGTTATAGCACATTTGGGCTTAAACCAATAGCATTTCTGAATTCCTCGTCAAATGCTGATTATGTTCCGTTTTTGAATCACGAAAATCGCCCAACTACAACAGAACTTAAGAAAATCTATTCCGTCTAAACGCATTACCAACGCCACATTGGGTTTGATTGTGTTCGGTAATAGCGTGCAACCACCATACGTTTCCTTTGAAGCCTTGGAGATAATTGGCCTGCTTGTTATCATACGGGAAAAAAGACTGAGCTGGGCAGTTAACAAAAGTGCCAGATGTTATCGCACGTTCAGCATCCCTCACGCCTGGAAAAGTTACTGAACGACAGGACGCTGTAATGTATCACATTTTTTTTCTAGTCTTAAAAATTGAAAACGGCAGCTAAATATAATAATCACTTCTGTATAGAAACTCTCACGCTGCTGCTAGGCATACAAACCATCCCAGAATGCAACACAGGGGAACTTTTTTGGGGCATGCGCATTGAGATTTGCACATTCGCTATTGTAGCAGCAAAATTTGTTCTGAAATCTGATGTACTTGTAATAAAATGCTTAAAACCTGTAACGAAATGAAACCAGTTTCGATTGTTATGACATGTACGCAACCTCGTGGAAGAGAAGAACAACTGATTTAAGAATAGGAGAAATTAGACAATAGGTGACGCAATGGCACTTAAAGCCGACCCAAAAGAGCCCACCTCAATTTTAGCTTCAGTTTTTCCATTATCGGTGAATAATTAAGTTTACTTAGGGAAAAAAATGTTTTTTAATGACATCATTAATTTTGACGGCGACAGGCCCGAAGAAGTATATACGCGCCGGAAGCGGAGGGAGTGAAATTAAGCCGACGTCACCCAGGCCGTTGGGCCGTCGGACTGACGTCACGAAGGCCAGTACGAACCTGGCCACCCTCCCTCCGCGTCTGCGAAGAAACGGCCCACGAGAAAAGATATAGAACACCTTGAATCTAAATAGAGGGCTGGTGCACTATCTGGGACCAAGGCGGTGCCGAATCGGGCACAATGAACGTCTGTAGTGGAGCGGGCCGGGAGATGGAGTTTATGTGAACGATGCATTTTATATAATACATTCATGATTGGAAGCTTTGGGAATGGTTTTCTTTCATCACAATGGAAAAGCTTGGTACCGAAAAATGCATTGGAAAATAATCTGATGTTCTGCCAAATGAAATGTCCATTTGTCAATTAAATTGTTTTGTGAAATTAAGCTTTATCAGTAAAATCAGGTCATTCAACGTATTCGCAACTCCATTATGTTCTTATGAGATGCCCAACGCAGGCGCCACTTATTTACTAACAAACGTAGGTGTCGATAAGCTCTTGCTACTATCATCAGCAGAGCTCATGTTGTTGTCAAAAGTTTCGGTCCTTCGCAGAACTCCCTCTATCCAGCGGACTGACAGAGGTGATCTGTCTTTGAATTGCGGCAGGTGTTGCTGCGATTGCTACTGTGTACTGTTATTTTAGCCATATCCTTCCGAATGCTGTATCTGCTTCGTTTGCTACTTCGGATAATAAAGTCCTCTCCATCTTTGTATTAACTCCCAAATTCTGCGCCAATTGAATTATTGATCGTGCTGGGAACCCTCAACGACCAATCTCAATTTTGAAAACCCAACATTTCCAACCATGGCTGGGGACGCACATTGCTCTCTGTTACTGCTGATCATGCCTTTGAGCTGGTTTGACTCGACTCACAGATACGCGGCGTGCAAAATTAAAACGTTTGAGAGAAAATGATGTTAACAAATCACTGTGCACATTCAGTTGTCATTGCGAGTGAATGTTGAAATAGCGAGCATGGTTATGGCATGTGTACATGTAGGTTATATTGTCCAAAAACAAGTTTTCACTGAATAGTTGAGCGAAAAACATTAGATTTTGAAGAGTCTCGACATTTTCCACTTTTCATCGGCTTCGTCAAATCAACTTTTAAGTTCAATTTAAAAATTGAACACGAGTTCTCGAAAACGGCTCGGTGAATTTAAGTGATACAAATTAGAATTTTAATTTAATTTATTCATCAATTTCAAAAACGCTGTTAGGACTTTCCTTTTAAACGCCTAGTACTCTAAGGTAGACGAATATGATTCTTATTTTTTTACAAAATAACTTCATTTGACATAGAAGAAAAAATAAAAAAATAAATGAGTAAAAATATCTCTCAGCGTCTTTGAGGTGAACTGTTTTCTTTTAAAGGGGATCATTGAAATTGACCACGAGGTTATTGTGCTATTAATGTACCTTTCTTAAAAAAGTGTTTTAAACGTTGGTAATGTATTAAAAATAATAGTGTCACATCAATATAAACATTTTTTCATAATTTCTGACATTTTTCCTTCAGAAAATATATACTTTCACTAGTTGACATAGCGTGGTTCGATGAGTTAGAATGAAGGTCATTAGATAAGGTTTGAGATGACCTTAAAATGCAGAAACTGGACACCAAGGGAAAGAGAACATCAACAATCGCGTCAAATGTGGTTCTATATTTTGAGTCAAACTACGGTTGCTTAAACAACACCCGCGTCTGTGATTGGATTTTCTTCTTCAGCGTGATAGGATGACATAGAAGATTTTTAAGTAACAACATGGCGACTGATCACGTGGGACCGGTTCGGGCTCTAAGAGATGAGGTGCCAATACCACTTTCGTTGAAAACGCAGCACGTTCACTCACATAATCTCTAAATGGGTCTGAGGTCAAAACATATTCCCCTGGGCAGCCAACTGCGAAGAAATGCCTCCTGATATGGCCAGGTGAAGATACAGATGACCTATCCCACGTGATCAGCCTCCATTGGCTTGGTGAAAGTATCCCATTATTTCCGTCGCCTAATTAACTTAAATTTCCGTGTTTCTACACTGAATCTAAAATATTTGGTAAGTTACAATGTAATAAATGAATGTTCACAAAAATGTACAGCTTAAAGCAATTAATTTCTATTCATCACTGTTCACTTTACTTTTTACAGTGGATGGTGGCTGGTCAACCTGGAGCAGATGGGGGCCTTGTGCTGTAAGCTGTGGAGGTGGGTCACAGACTGCGACAAGGACGTGTACCAATCCTAGACCGAGAGGTGGCGGTCGCTGTTCAGGAAGTAGTTCGAGAACCCAATCATGCAATAGTAGCGCATGTCCAGGTAGACTACACATCTGTAAAGAGTAGAAATCAGTACACAGATATAGAATGATCAAAATTGTGAGCAATTCAAGTTGTTTAGGCTTAGTTGCCACTGAATATAAATTCATTGTTCCTAAACAACTTATCGCGACAAGTTAACTTTTAAACGTGTCTCCGGGGGAGAGAGTTTCCGGAAATTATCTTGGGAACCAAATTACGGATTTCAATAAACCTTGACATAAGAGGGCCGTGACGACATGGCATTGTGCTGGTAACCATCTATTTTCAGGCTATTGCGGCTACTACTGCACACCCTTGTGATCGTTATGTTCTAGACTAGTGGCTTTCTCAGCTGTATTTTTGGGAAAATTATTTTCGGATGTACATCAAGAACCAATTCGCTCGGCAACAGTTTTTGTGCATGTTTAGCCACTTCCGTTTTGGTCTCGACCAGGAGCTGTTTCAATACTTCTGGGTAGAAGTGCGTTTGGAAGTGATATCTAGATTCTGATGACATTGAGCCGGCAACAGTTTATTGTCGGTCAATTTGGGCTGCTGCAGCACCCCAATAGTGGCCCTTTTGTCTGATTGTCATGTAGCACAGTTGTTATGCGCAATATTTCAAAACAAAAACTGGGGCCATTACAAGAAAAAAGACTTAGCTAAGACAAATCTTAAATTACATTCAATTTTATGTTTGGCTTAAGAATTAGTCTCTAATTCCTTTCAAAAAGAGATCTTAATTTTGACTTAAGTTTATGACTTAAGTTTTGTCTTAATTATGACTAACTGTCCAAATGTGGAAGTTTCAAAGTTTGCAAGTTGAGACAAACCTTAGATTTAAGACAAGAATGAACTTAAGTCAATTTCTTGGAACGGGCAGCTGGTCCTGTTTTGATGGAAATTGGCGTAAGGGTTTACGGCATCACAATAGGGTGGTGCATGCCAGTTTTCAATCTGCCCCTGCCAGTGGCGGAGTTTTTCAATATTTTTAAGGAACAGATTTCCCAAATGAAATCTAGGGAACTTATTGACAGGCTCCAGTGAAACTTAACACAAGGATGTGATGGCAGTGCAGCGTGACAAGTCAAAGGCTAATTTGACCTTTGCAGAACTCCATAATGTCCGTTTTGGTCTAGACAAGTGTTGTTTTGTATTTTTTTGGAATGTAGATGTGCTTTTCTAGAAATTGTTTTGAAATAAATATGCTTATAGTCTATTCGTAAAGATGTGGTCTCAAATTGATACCCTCACAAATTGGATATACCAGCGATCAACACTATGTTTAAAATTCCTCAATCCCTCATTTTTGGCTCGCTGAAATGTCAATTGTTCAAAAGTTTTTGAACTCAGTCTGAGGAGATGTATGATTACATGTACTTTGCCGTGCGAATCAACGTACTTACTAAACAGGCATCCCAAACTGGTCAAAATCATTGACAAAAACGGACTTTGGAATAGCTTATACACAAGGGAAATCCAGCAAAATCGTTCCAAACGACTTAGATTTGGCGAAATCAAACCAACTATGCATGCACTTACTCTAAATCAAAACCTTCATGTTAAGACATGTTTACATACCTTTGCATTGTTTTGTTTAGACACTAACTAACACGTTATACTTACAGTAAATGGTGGCTGGTCAGCCTGGAGTAGCTGGGGAGCTTGTACAGCAAGTTGCGGAGGCGGGTCACAGAGGGCGACAAGGACGTGTACCAATCCTTCACCTGCTTATGGCGGCACTTCGTGTTCCGGAAGTGGCTCGAAAAATCAAAACTGTAATAGCAGGAGATGCCCAGGTTAGTTTTTATCCAACGTCTTGTTAAAAATCGATGAATTTAAATAAGATAGATCCAGGTTTTTAGTAAGTTGTTGACTGCTGATTTACAAGTTGCGGAGCCGGGTCACAAAGGGCGACAAGGACGTGTACAAATCCTACACCTGCTTATGGCGGTGCTACGTGTTCCGGAAGTGGCTCGAAAATACAAAGCTGTAATAGTGAAAGATGCCTTGGTTAGTTTTTAACCATTATCTTGTTAAAAATTGGCCAATTTAAATAAGGTGGATTCAAGTATTTAATTAATTATTGACTGCTGATGTACCTTGTATGTTTGCAACTACAAGACAGTGTTGCTTGTTGTATACACAACACTATCAGTAGGTTTGGATGGCAATAAGGGTGAATTCCGAATGCCTGTATAGGAATCCACTTCTAATGCACAGCTTTATTTATTTTTGAGGGTTCATGAGTGTGCGTAAATAAAGTTACAATACATTACCTAACCCCTTCTGAAAATCCAGAGAACGTTGCCCGGCTTAGTGAAGTTTGCGATTGTATGCGGGGTTTCCCATATTGATGAAGTGAAAACGAAATCTGCAGTCATCAACACAAAGTCTTTAGGAAGCCATTTATTAAAATTGCGGCGTTTAGTGATTCAATGATTTTTAAAAAATCTGAGCCCAAAAGGGCATTTTTTTTCTTGCTGAGAATCATGGTGGAGGTAGCTTAATCGGAATTTTAGGGAGTAAAATGCATCACCAATTGAAATGTGTGTAATTGTGTAACTGAAGAACTGTATTAAAGTTCTATTTTCATTTGCTCCCACAGTTTCTTGATAGATCCTCCATACAGTGTATATAGAGAAACTGAAAATGAACGTCGAACAAAGTGAGACTTATTATGAATGTCCAATTACAATTTCTTTGAGGTGAAAAACATTACACGTGTTCATTGGCTGTGCCCAGACAGTAGCATTAAACGACCTACCTGCGTGTCGATCGCTGTAATGGCTATTGAATTCGTGTGCCAGAAACGTTGAAAAGCTTGTCTGCGAAAAACTGCAGTTTTTTGATGTCCCGGTACATCACAGCGACAGAAATTTCCGTACTTATGTCCATCACAAACCAAGACATTGATGCTTGCTTGTATGCTGACAGTGAGTACTCAGAACTTTACAAAGTAGCTATTCTCATTAATTGCCTTAAGAAAGCGGTCGAAATGTATCCTGATTGGAACAAGTTTGTCCCTAGAACTGATTTGAGTGTTGATACCCGTGCCAACCCTGGTAGCTCTGAGACTGTGATTATGTAAAGATTGTATCGAGAGACTATCTTAGTGACGAATGTTTAGTTGCACGGAAGGGTGCCCAAGTCGTGAAAGCAGTAGACAAAGTCCATGATCCTGTCGACTATCAGAATTCTGGGTGCACTAATCTAGTCAAGCAAAACAACCTAAGCCGCCAGAAATTGCCACCATTGGCTAGATTTTTATGAATTCAGTTGGGAACCAGCGAGCTCATCAAAGACTTCCACTGATGACATCACTTGGCGGGAAACCAGATATCATTAACTCTAATGCGATGTGATGGCTGTGCAGCAAGACATGTCAAAGGCTAGTATTACCTTTGCAGAACTCCATCATGTTCGTTTTGGTCTAGACAAGTGTTGTTTTGTATTTTTGGGAAAAATAGCAATTCGCGATGATATCTAGAAATATCGAGACATGGATTTTGGTTGGTGGCTTTGACTGATAAAGAGGGAGAATTTCGATACCGGACGATTTCAAAAAGCTAAAATAAATTAGCTAAATCAACCTAATCAAACATGGAAGGGGCTGTTAATGGGATTCGTTTCTCTTTTTTAAGCGTTTAAACCACGGTCATTAATGATTGAATTCGTCTTCCAACAATTTTTGTCTAGCAGTTTAAGTAATTCTTTTTCAATTTGTGTACTTGTAATCAAGAAATAAAGGCAAAAATTATAAAATAACATATTTTGAGTGACGTCATCATTGTAACACCGGTGTTCGCCATTGTGAGCCACCCGTGAGCAGGGGTGGTTTTGAAAAGAGCTGAATAATGCCTGAGACGAGTATTATGAAGAGGCGCGTGTGTCAGGATTTTGTGGGAGTGTGCGTTATCCACATATATGCCAATGTCCAATAGTAGAAAATAGAATGTAGATGCCAGGCAACTACATGTACTTTTGAGTTAACAACCACAGCGGTCACTGAGGCTGGAGTTGGTCACCGGAGCGAAATAATCGACGAACAAAAATGGTACAAAGATGTCATAATTTTAGAACAGAAAAGATGTTAAAGTGGTTAGAAAATTGAACCGTGATTCAGTAAAAAACCAGAATTACCAGCCAGAAATGTCTGCTCTGAAATCAAGATGGTCCGCAGATTGAGTGGCGCCGAATTGACTTCAATCTCCGAAGACGCCGGTGCCAAAGGGTCGAGCCCGTACGGCCTCAAACACCCTAAGTGCCGACTGATGATGCGAGACCTAACTCTTTATCGGTTTCACTTATGGTCCGAGTATCGTTTTCACCACTATCTCCTCACTGTACTTCAAAATACTTGTCAAACTTGCTCTCTGAGTCTTCGTGACGTACAAAATCATTACTATCCGCCATGCTATCAACTCATCAACGCTCGCTGGTTCCATGCGTGCCGTTAGGTGGACGGTAACCAGCACGTAGATATCTCTTAATTTTTCTCGGGAAATGTTGTTCCACCGGCGTTTCCGAGTGGCTGGTCAAAGTCTCAACAGGCAGCACTTTATGCAAACAAACTGGCATGATGCATAGAGCACGTGTAAATATGGTATGTTGTACAGACAAGTCGCTGCTTAAAATTTATGTTCAGTAAATCTGAATGCCAGTAATTGTGGTTTCGCTTTTTCGAAGTGCATCTTTCTACTGTCGATGACTTTTTCACGTTACTGTCCTGTATTCATTCAGTATGAATAACACTGCACCGGTTAAATCCACCAGATGTTTGTTTATTGTACATGAATATGCTTCAAGAACGCTGCTAATAAAAATTACTGCAGAAACAATATAGTTGATGCTACACCACTTGCATGACAAGGCGAAAAATCGTTCATAGTTCGCCATTTTTTCACGTTGTTGTGAAGCTACATCTAACCAATGACTGCCGAGGTTACACCAACAAAATGCCGAGGCGCGTGATACCTGCGTGCTGGCTGGGCACGTAGGGAACCAGCGATCTCATCAACGTCATTCAGTGATGAAATCACTTAGCGTGAAAATCATTAGTTATAAGTTCTTTAAAATTCCTCACTCATTTCCCAAAATGGCTTTTTAGATTTTCGTAATAAAAGTATCATAAACGGTCCAAACTCTCAGAAAGTGCAAAAATTAAATTTAAGAACGCGTTAAATTAATGAAATACTTTGTAGTAACGAGTTTTTGAGTCGAAATCTAAAGGAGGTAGCTTTCTGGCTCCCATTATTCTAGAGAGTCAATACGGAAAGTCCCATATTAGTTAAATAGCCTGTGTGAAGGAATTAAAAAAGTTTACACGTACCCAAGTTCTTTGTCTTCCATAGGCATCAATAAGTGAAGTGGATAGTGATAAAGGGTCTAATTGCACTGCTTGTGTTCGTGATCCGGGTCGACCATAAACTCATACCGGACACAACATCGTGTATTGTGATGTGCTATTGAGTGGAAAGTGAAGCGGATTTTATTTGGAATCCTTCCAAAATAATCACTGTGATTGCACATTAGAGGGTTCTGACAGTAATATTTCTCCTTAGCTCTCCCCTTTCTACACCTCCCCTTCCCCTCCCCGTCCCTTCCCACCTCCCACACCCCCTCTCTCCCTCTCCCTCTCACTCTCCCCTCCCCTTCTCAAGTGTAGGGCACTAACCCAGGCGATAACCTTCATAGCTGTGCCATGTAGATGTGCTTTTCTAGAAATTGTTTTGAAATATATATTCTTATAGTCTATTCGTGAAAATGTGATCACAAATTGGTACCCTCACAAACTGGATATACCAGTGATCAACACTATGTTTAAAATTCCTCAAGCCTTCATTTTGGCTACTGAAATGTCAATTATTCAAAAGTTTTTTAACTCAGTCTGAAGCAATGCATTACTAATTTGCCGTTTATTTGTCCAAAACTCGTGCGAATCAATGTACTTACTAAAAAGGCATCCAAAACTAACCAAAATCGTTAACAATCAACTGACTCTGGAATTGCTTATACACAAGAGAAATCCAGCAAAATGGTTCCAAACAACATGGATTTGTCGCAATCAAATTAACAATGCTTCCACGTACTTTACATCAAAACCTTCATGTTAAGATATGTTTATATGCTTTTGCCTTGTTTTGTTTAGTCATTAATGAACACGTTATACTTACAGTGAATGGTGGCTGGTCAGCCTGGAGTAGATGGGGACCGTGTACTGCAAGTTGCGGAGGCGGGACACAGAGGGCGACAAGGACGTGTACCAATCCTTCACCTGCTCATGGCGGCACTTCGTGTTCCGGAAGTGGCTCGAAAAATCAAAACTGTAATAGCGGTAGATGCCCAGGTTAGTTTTTAACCAACATCTTGTTAAAAATCGATCGATTTAAATCAGATGGATTCAGGTTTTAGTTAACTATCGATTGCTGATTTACATGTTCATGTACCTTGTACATGTATGTTTGCAACTACACGATAGTGTTGCTTGTTGTATAGACAACACTATCAGTAGGTTTGGATGGCAAGAAGGGTTGGTTCCAAGCTTCGAATGTCTGTATAGTTATCCATTTCCAATGCAGAGCTTTATTTATTTATTGAAGATAGGTTCGTGGGTCTAATCTAATCCGCCTAAAATTGCCAACAATGGCTAGAATTTTATGAATTCACTTGTCCTTCGGACGATTTTAACCGTCCCGCTACGCGCTTGCGATGTTTCCTCGACTGCACGGCATGTTGTGATACCCGCGTGCTGGTTAGGCACGTTGGGAACCAGGGAGCTCATAAACGTCTTCCATTGATGACATCACTTGGCGGGAAACAAAAAATCATTCAATCTAATGCGATGCGATGGCTGTGCAGCGTGACAATTCAAAGGTTAATTTGAAATTTGCACTATTCCATAATGTCCGTTTTGGTCTAGATAAGTGTTGTTTTGTATTTTTGGGAAGAACAGCGATCCGGGATGATATCTAGAAAAGTCGAGAGATGGATTTCTTTCGGTGGCTTTGACTGATTAAGAGGGAGAATTTCGATAGCATACGATTTCAAAAATCTAAAATGAATTAGCTAATTTAACCTTATCAACAATGGGAGGAGTAGTTATGGGAATTATTCCTATGTTTTAAGGCGTTTATGCCACAGTCGTAAATGATGGAATTAGTCTTCAAACAATTTTGGTGTATTAGTTTAAGTAATTCTTTTTCAATTTGTGTAATTGTAATCAAGAAATAAAGGTAAAAATTATAAATAAAAAGTTTTTTGTGACGTCATCAATAGAAGACCGGTGTTCGCCATTGTGAGCCACCCGTGAGCCGGGGTGGTTTTGAAACCTGATGAATAATGCCTGAGACGAGTATTATGAAGAGGCGCGTGTGCGAGGATTTTGTGGGAATGTGCGTTATCCACATATATGCTAATATCCAATAATAGAAAATAGAATGTAGATGCCAGGCAACTACATGTACTTTGAGTTCACAACCACAGCCGGCACTGAGGCTGGAGTTGGTCACGGGAGCGAAATAATCGTCAACTCAAAATGATACAAAGCTTTCATAATATTGGAACAGAAAAGACGTTAAAGTTGTTAGAAAATTGAACCGTGACTCAATAAAAAAACACAATTACCACCCAGAAATTTCTGCTCTGATATCAATATTGTACAAAAAAATGAGTAGGCGCCGACTTGGCTTCAATCTCCGAAGACACCGGTGCCAAAAGGTCGAGTCCGTACGGCATCAAACACCCAAAGTGCCGACTGATATGGCGCGGTCTAACTCATTATCGGTTTCACTTATAGCCCGAGTATTGTTTTCACCTCCATCTCCTCACCGTACTTCATAATACTCCTCAAACTCGCTCTCTAAGTCTTCGTGATTTACAGAATCATTACTATCCGCCATGCTATCAACTCATCAACGCTCGCCTGTTCCCTGCGTGCCGCTAGGTTGTCGGTATCCAGCACGCAAACATCACTTAATTTACCTCAGGAAAATTTTTTAAACCAACTAGCGTTTCTGATTGGCTGGTCAAAGTCTCAACAGGCAGCGCTTTACGCAAACAAACTGTCATGACTGATAGAGCAAGACATAGTGTAAATGCTGTCTGTTGTACAGACAAGTCGCTGCTTAAAATTTATATTCAGTAAATCTGAATGCCAGAAATTTTGGTTGCGCCTTTTCGAAGTGCATCTTTCTACTGTCGATGACTTTTGTTTACGATACTGTCCTTTATTCATTAAGTATGAATAATACCGCACCGGTTAAATCGGCCAGATGTGTGTTTATTGTAAATGAATGTGCTTCTAGCATGCGGCTAATAAAGATTACTGCGGAAACGAAAAAGTTGCTACTACGCCACTTGCATGACAAGGCTAAAAATCGTCAATAGTCCGCCATTTTTTCACGTTGTTGTAAAGGTAACCAATGACTGCCGAAGTTACAGCAACCAATTCTAAAACGCGTGCTACTGCGTGGTACCTACCGGCTGGCTAGGCACGTAGGGAACCACCGAGCTCAACAGGCGTCTTCCACTGATGAATTCACTTGGCTGGAAACCAAAAATCATTAACTATAATTTCTTTAGAAGTCCTCACTTATTTCCCAAATTGACTTTTTAGATTCTCGTAATAAAAGTAACTTACTCGGTCCAAACTCTCAGAAAGTGCAAAAATCCATTTTAAAAACGCGTTAAATTAATGAACTGCTTTGTAGTAACGAGAGCTGTCTGGCTCCCATTATTCTAGAGAGTCATTACGGAAAGTCCCATATTAGTTAAATAGTCTGTGTGAAGGAATTAAAAAGCTTTATAAGTACCCAAGTTCTTTGTCTTACATAGGCACCGATGAGTGAAGTGGATCATGATCAAGGGTTTAATTGTACCGCTAGTGTTCATGATCCGGGTCGACCATTAACTCAAACCGGACACAGCATCGTGTGTTGTGAAATGCTATTGAGTGGAAAGTAAAGCGGGTTTTATATGGAATTCTTCCAAAAGAATCCCTGTGATTCCACATTACAGGGTTCTGGCAGTCATATTTCTCCATCGCTCTCCCCTCTCCACACTTTCCCCTTCCCCTTCCCCCTCCTTTCCCGCCTCCCACACCTCCTCTCTCTCCCTCTCCCTCTCACTCTCCCCTCCCCTTCTCAAGTGTAGGGCACTAACCCAGGTGATAACCTTCATGGTTGTGCCAAGTAGATGTGCTTTTCTAGAAATTCTTTTGAAATATATATTTTTATAGTCTATTCGTAAAGACGTGGTCTCAAATTGATACCTTCACAAACTGGATATACCAGTGATCAACACTATGTTAAAAATTCCTCAAGCCCTCCTTTTTGGCTTCTGAAATGTCACTTGTTCAAAAGTTTTTGAACTCAGTCTGAGGCAATGCATAATTACTTTGCCGTTTATTTGTCCAAAACTCGTGCGAATCAACGTACTTTCTAAACAGGCATCCCAAACTAACCAAAATCATTAACAATCAACTGACTTTGGAATTGCTTATACAGTACACAAGGGATATCCAGCAAATTCGTTCCAAACAACATGGATTTGGCGCAATCAAATCAACAATGCTGACACGTACTTTACATCAAAACCTTCATGTTAAGATATGTTTACATGCCTTTGACTTGTTTTATTTAGTCATTAATGAACACGTTATACTTACAGTGAATGGTGGTTGGTCAGCATGGAGTAGATGGGGACCGTGTACTGCAAGTTGTGGAGGCGGGACACAGAGAGCGACAAGGACGTGTACCAATCCTTCACCTGCTCATGGCGGCACTTCGTGTTCCGGAAGTGGCTCGAAAAATCAAAACTGTAATAGCAGGAGATGCCCAGGTTAGTTTTTAACCAACATCTTGTTAAAAATTGATGGATTTAAATAAGATGGATTCAGGTTTTAGTTAACTATCGATTGCTGATTTACATGTTCACGTACCTTGTACATGTATGTTTGCAACTACACGACACTGCTGCTTGTTGTATAGACAACACTATCAGTAGGTTTGGATGGCAATAAGGATGGATTACAAGTTTCGAATGTCTGTATAGGTATCCATTTCTAATGCAGAGCTTTATTTATTTATTGAAGATAGGTTCGTGGGTCTGGATTAATAAAGTTACAATCCATTTCCTAACCCCTTCTAAAATTTGGAGAACGTTGCACGGCTTATTGAAGTTTGCAATTGCATGCAGGGTTCCCATATGATGAAGTGAAAACGTAATACGTAGTCATCAAGTCGAAGTCTTTCGGAAGCCATCTAATGTTGTAGCGGTTTTAATTATTAATTCAATACTTTTTAAAAAATCTGAGCCCAAATGTGCATTTTTAATAACTGAGAAACATGGTGGAGGCTGCTTTCTCGTAATTTTAGGGAGTAAAATGCATCACCAATTGAAATGTGTGTAATTGCTGTAACTGAAGAACTTTATTAAAGTTCTACTTTCATTTGCACCCACAGTCTCTTGGTTGATCCTCCACACAATGTATATAGAGAAAGTGAAGAATGCAAGTCGAACAAAGTGGGGCTTATTATGAATGTTCAATTACAACTTCTTTGAGGTGAAAAATATTACATGTGTTCATTGGCTGCTCCGAGACAGTAGCATTAAACGACCTACTTGCGCGTCGACCGCTGTATTGACTCTTGAATTCATGTGCCAGAAACGTTGAAAAGCATGTCTGCAAAAAACAGCATTTTTCTGATGTCCCGGTACATCACAACGACAGAGAGTTCCGTACTTATGTCCATCACAAACCAAGACATTGATGCCTGCTTGTATGCTGGCAGTGAGTGCTCAGAACTTTACAAAGTAGCCATTCTCTTGAATTGCCTTAAGAAGGTGAAACAAATGTCTTCTGATTGGAACACGTTTGTCCCTAGAACTGATTTGAGTATAGATACCAGTTCTAACCCTGGGAGCTCTGAGACTGTGATTATATAAAGACTGTATCGAGAGACTATGTTAGTGACGAACGTTTAGTTGCACGGCAGAGTGCCTAAGTCGTGAAAGCAGTAGACAAAGTCCATGATCCTGTCAACTATCAGAACTCTGGGTGCACTAATCTAGTCAAGCAAAGCAACCTCAACCGCCAGAAATTGCCACTATTGGTTAGACTTTTATGAACTCACTTGTCCTTCGGACGATTGTAACCGTCCCTTTACGCGCATGCGATGTTTCCTCGGCTACACGGCATGTTGTGACACCTGCGTGCTGGTTAGGCACGTTGGGAACCAGCGAGCTCATCAACGTCTTCCACTGATGACATCATTTAGCGGGAAACCAAAAATCATTCAATCTATTGCGATGTGATGGCTATGCAGCGTGACAATTCAAAGGCTAATTTGAAATTTGCACTACTCCATAATGTCCGTTTTGGTCTAGATAAGTGTTGTTTTGTATTTTTGGGAAGAAGAGCGATTAGGGATGATATCTAGAAACGTCGAGAGATGAATTTCTTTCGGTGGCTTTGACTGAATAAGAGGGAGAATTTCGATACCAGACAATTTAAAAAATCTAAAATAAATTAGCTAATTTAACCTTATCAACAATGGGAGGCGTAGTTATGGGATTTATTCCTATGTTTTAAGGCGTTTATACCACGGTCATAAATGATTGAATTCGTCTTCAAACAATTTTGGTCTATTACTTTAAGTAATTCTTTTTCAATTTGTGTAATTGTAATCAAGAAATCAATGTAAAAATTAGAATTAAAACATTTTTGTAACGTCATCAATAGAAGACCGGTGGTCGCCATTGTGAGCCACCCGTGAGCCGGGGTGGTTTTGAAACCTGATGAATAATGCCTGAGACGAGTACATATAATGAAGAGGCGCGTGTGCGAGGATTTTGTGGGAATGTGCGTTATCCACATATATGACAATATCCAATAGACGAAAATAGAATGTAGATGCCAGGCAACTACATGTAGTTTGAGTTCACAACCACAGCCGGCACGAAGACTGGAGTTGGTCACGGGAGCGAAGTAATCGACGAATCAAAATGGTACAAAGCTTTCATAATTTTAGAACAGAAAAGACGTTAAAGTGGTTACAAAATTGAACAGTGATTCAATAAATAAACAGAATTTTGACACAAAAATGCCTGCTCTGATATTAACATTGTACAACGAAATTGAGTAGGCACCGACTTGACTTCAATCTCCGAAGACACCGGTGCCAAAGTGTCGAGTCGGTACGGCCTCAAACACCGAAATTGGCGACTGTTATGGCGCGGTCTAACTCATTATCGGTTTTACTTATAGACCGAGTATCGTTTTCACCACCATCTCCTCTCCGTACTTCATAATAGTCGTCAAACTCGCTCTCTAAGTCTTCGTGATTTACAAAATCATTACTATCCGCCATGCTATCAACTCATCAACGCTCGCTAGTTCCCTGTGTTCCGCTAGATTGTCAGTATCTAGCACGCAAGTATCACTTAATTTACTTCGGCAAAGTTTTTTAAACCGGCGTTTCTGATTGGCTGGCCAAAGTCTCAACAGGCAGCGCTTTACGCAAACAAACTGACATGACTGATAGAGCAAGTGTAAATGTTTTCTGTTGTACAGACAAGTCGCTACTTAAAATTTATTTTCAGTAAATCTGAATGCCAGAAATTGTGGTTGCGCCTTTTCGAAGTGCATCTTTCTACTGTCGATGACTTTTGTTTACGATACTGTCCTTTATTCATTAAGTATGAATAATACCGCACCGGTTAATTCGGCCAGATGAGTGTTTATTGTACATGAATGAACTTCTAGCACGCGGCTAATAAAGATTACTGCGGAAACGAAAAAGTTGCTGCTACGCCACTTGCATGACAAGGCTAAAAATCGTCCATAGTCCGCCATTTTTAACGTTGTTGTGAAGCTACATCTAACCAATGACTGCCGAGGTTACACCAACCAATACTAAAGCGCGTGCTACAGCGTGATACATGTACCTGCCGGCTGGCTAGGCACGCAGGGAACCATCGAGCTCAATAACATCTTCCACTGATGAAATCACTCGGCGAGAAACCAAAAATCATTAAGTATAATGTCTTTAAAATTCCTCACTTATTTCCCAAATTGACTTTTTAGATTTTCGCAATAAAAGTAACTTACACGATCCAAACTCTCAGAAAGTGCAAAAATCCATTTTAAAAACACTTTGAATCAATGAACTGCTTTGTAGTAACGGGTTTTTGAGTCGAAATCTAAAGGAGGTAGCTTTCTGGCTCCCATTATTCTAGAGAGTCAATACGGAAAGTGCTATATTAGTTAAATAGTCTGTGTGAAGGAATTAAAAATCTCTATAAGTACCCAAGTTCTTTGTCTTCCATAGTCACCGATGTGTGAAGTCGATCGTGATAAAGGGTCTAATTGTACTGCTTGCGTTCATGATCCGGGTCGACCATAAACTCATACCGGACACAGCATCGTTTATTGTGATGAGCTATTGAGTGGAAAGTGAAGCGGGTTTTATTTGGAATCCTTCCAAAAGAATCACTGTGAATGCACATTACAGGGTTCTGGCAGTCATATTTCTCCCTAGCTCTCCCCTCTCCACACCTCCCCCTCTCCCTCCTCCTCCTTTCCCACCTCCCACACGCCCTCTCTCCCCCTCTCCCTCTCACTCTCTCCTCCCCTTCTCACGTGTAGGGCACTAACCCCGGTGATAACCTTCATAGTTGTGCCATGTAGATGTGCTTTTCTAGAAATTGTTTTGAAATATATATTCTAATAGTCTATTCGTAAAGATGTGGTCTCAAATTGATACTCTCACAAACTGGATATACCAGTGATCAACACTATGTTTAAAATTACTCATGCCCTCATATTTGGCTGCTGAAATGTCAATTGTTCAAAAGTTTTGATCTCAGTCTGAGGCAATGCCTATTCACTTTGCCGTTTATTTGTCCAAAACTCGTGCGAATCAACGTATATGTACTTACTAAACAGGCATCCCAAACTAACCAAAATCATTAACAATCAACGGACTCTGGAATTGCTTATACACAAGGGAAATCCAGCAAAATCGTTCAAAAACATGGACTTGGCGCAATCAAATCAACAATGCTTGCGCGTACTTTACATCAAAACCTTCATGTTAAGATATGTTTACATGCCTTTGCCTTGTTATGAATAGTCATTAATGACCACGTTATACTTACAGTGAATGGTGCCTGGTCAGCCTGGAGTAGATGGGGACCTTGTACAGCAAGTTGCGGAGGCGGGTCACAGAGGGCGACAAGGACATGTACCAATCCTTCACCTGCTTATGGCGGCACTTCGTGTTCCGGAAGTGGCTCGAAAAATCAAAACTGTAATAGCAGGAGATGCCCAGGTTAGTTTTTATCCAACGTCTTGTTAAAAATCGATGAATTTAAATAAGATAGATTCAGGTTTTTAGTAAATTGTTGACTGCTGATTTACACGTTCATGTACCTTGCATGTTTGGAACTACACGACAGTGTTGCTTCTTGTATACACAACATTATCAGTAGGTTTGGATGACAATAAGGGTGAATTCCATGTTTCGAATGTCTGCATAGGTATCCATTCCTAATGCTCAGCTATATTTTTTTATTGAAGATAGGTTCCTGGGTTTGGATTGATAAAGTTACAATCCATTACCTAACCCCTTCTGAAAATTTAGAGAACGTTACACGGCTTATTGAAGTTTGCGATTGTATGCAGGGTTCGCCATATTGATGAAGTGAAAACGTAATACGCAGTCCTCAAGTCGAAAGCTTTTGGAAGCCATCTAATGTTCCAGCGTTTTTAATTAATAGTTTAATACTTCTTAAAAATTCTGAGCCCAAATGTGCATTTTTTCTTCCTGAGAAACATGGTGGAGGCTGCTTTCTCGGAAATTTAGGGAGTAAAATGCATCACCAATTGCAATGCGTGTAATTGGTGTAACTGAAGAATTTTGTTAAAGTTCTACGTTCATTTGCTCCCACAGTTTCTTGGTTGATCCTCCATACAGTGTATATAGAGAAAGTGAAGAATGCACGTCGAACATAGTGGGGCTTTTTATGAATGTTCAATGACAACTTATTTGAGGTGAAAATTATTACGTGTGTTCATTGGCTGCGCCGAGGCAGTAGCATTAAACGACCTACCTGCGTGTCCACCGCTGTAATGACTATTGAACTCGTGTGCCAGAAACGTCGAAAAGCATGTCTGCGAAAAACTGCAGTTTTCTGTTGTCCTTATGTCCATCACAAACCAAGACATTGATTCTTGGTTGTATGCTGACAGTGAGTGCTCAGAACTTTACAAAGTAGCTATTCTCCTTAATTGCCTAAAGCAGGTAGAACAAATGTCTTCTGATTGGAACACGTTTGTCCCTAGAACTGATTTGAGTATTGATTCCAGTTCTAACTCTGGGAGCTCTGAGACTGTGATTATATAAAGACTGTTTCGAGAGACTATGTTAGTGACGAAAATTTGGTTGCACGGCAGAGTGCCTAAGTCGTGAAAGCAGTAGACAAAGTCCATGATCCTGTCTACTATAAGAACTCTGGGTGCACTAATCTAGTCAAACAAAGCAACCTAAGCCGCCAGATATTGCCACCATTGGTTAGATTTTTATGAATTCACTTGTCCTTCGGACGATTGTAACCGTCCCACTACGCGCATGCGATGTTTCCTCGGCCACACGGCATGTTGTGATACCTGCGTGCTGGTTAGGCACGTTGGGAACCAGCGAGCTCATCAACGTCTTCCGCTGATGACATCTCTTGGCGGGAAACCAGAAATCATTAATTCTAATGCGATGTGATGGCTGTGCAGCGAGACATGTCAAAGGCTAGTATAACCTTTGCATAACTCCATCATGTTCGTTTTGGTCTAGACAAGTGTTGTTTTCTATTTTTGGGAAGAAGAGCGATTAGGGATGATATCTAGAAATATCGAGAGATGGTTTTCGGTCGGTAGCTTTGCCTGATTAAGAGGGAGAATTTCGATACCAGACGATTTCAAAAAGCTAAAATAAATTAGCTAATTTAGCCTAAGCAACCATGGGAGGGATTGCTAATGGGATTTATTTCTCTGTTTTAAGCCGTTTACACCACGGTCATAAATGATTGAATTCATCTTCAAACAATTTTGATATAGCCGTTTAAGTGATTCTTTTTCATGTTGTGTACTTGTAATCAAGAAATAACGGCAAAAATTATAAAATAACACATTTTGTCTGACGTCATCAATGGAAGACCGGTGTTCGCCATTGTGAGCCACTCGTGAGCCGGGGTCGTTTTGAAACGAGTTGAATAATGCCTGAAACGAGTACAATGAAGAGGCGTGTGTGAGAGGATTTTGTGGGAATGTGCGTTATCCACATATATGCCAACATCCAATAGTACATAATAGAATGTAGATGCCAAGCATCTACATGTAGTTTGAGTTCACAACCACAGCGGGCACTGAGGCTGGAGTAGGTCACAGGAGCGAAATAATCGACAAATAAAAATGGTACAAAGCTTTCATAATTTTAGAACAGGAAAGACGTTAAAGTGGTTAGAAAATTGGACCGTAATTCAATAAAAAACCAGAATTTCCACCCAGAAATGTCTGCTCTGAAATCAAGATTTTCCGCAGATTGAGTCGGCGCCGACTTGGCTTCAATCTTCGAAGACGCCGGTGCCAAAGGGTCGAGTCCGTACGGCCTCAAACACCCAAAGTGCCGACTTATATGACACGGTCTATCTCATTATCGGTTTCACTTATGGCCCGAGTATCGTTTTCACCGCCATCTCCTCAGCTTACTTCATATTACTCTTCAAACTTGCTCTCTAAATCTTCGTGACTTACAAAATCATTACTGTTCGCCATGTAATCAACTCATCAACACTCGGTGGTTCCCTGCGTGTTGCTATGTTGTCGGGATCCAGCACGCAAGTATCACTAATTTACCTCTGGAAAATTTTTTAAACCGGCCTTTCTGATTGGCTGGTCAAAGTCTCAACAGGCAGCGCTTTACGCAAACAAACTGTCATGACTGATAGAGCAAGTGTAAAATAAATGTGGTCTGTTGTACAGACAATTCGCTGCTTAAAATTTATGTTCAGTAAGTATGAATGCCAGAAATTGTGGTTGCGCCTTTTGGAAGTGCATCTTTCTACTGTCGATGACTTTTGTTTACTATACTGTCCTGTATTCATTAAGTGTGAATAACACCGCACCGGTTAAATCGGCCAGATGAGTGTTTATTGTACATGAATGGGCTTCTAGCACGCGGCTAATAAAGATTATCGCCGAAACGAAAAAGTTGGTGCTACGCCACTTGCACGACAAGGCTAACAAGAGCAACGCAGAGCGTTGAAATGCGCCCACAATTGCACCGTATACGGTATCCTTCTAGGGTTGTTTATTGGTACCATAAAGTGGGCAGTAGAGGGCATATATGTAGTACGTCGTACTTTGCAAAATGGAAAGGCATGGTCATTGTCTCCTCAATAGGCTAGGGACAAAATGTGAGTGATCTTCATAATACAAGCACATCCTATACATCAGTTGCTTAAAGCACCACAGAAACATAGAAACAAATTCACCAACATACGAGATTAGCACAGCATTAGAATGCCAGAAACAAATTTCTGCTTGGAACTTTTCCTTCATAGTCACGAAGTAACATAAAGTATACACCTGAAGACCTATGAAAATACAGAGGTCAATGTAAAATACTTAAATTGCCACTAGAGCCATACCGGTAGTCAGAATCATCCTAAAGTCGTCATCGTCCGTTGTCAACATCACACAAATACACTTGCTAAATTTAGTAAAGATCCTGCAAACGGTTTGGGAGATACAGCCATGGGGCAAAAAAACTGCCACTAGGAGGCACCACAGTAATCAAAGTCATGGGAAATTCAGCGTCAACCGTCCTCTTCATAGTAAGAACATACATGCCAATTTTCACAATCATACTTAGAGTGGTTTGGTTGATAGAGGGGTGGACG
>NMRA01000423.1:33976-59516 GCA_002633005.1 Phoronis australis | reverse complement strand
GTGAACTCAGCCCTCTGCTCTCTTTCTTCCAGGAATACCTCGTCAGTGGTGACTGCTGACATCTCTACTATTGAAGCTTGAGTCTGTGTCTGGGCCAAAGCATAAGTCGCATCAGCCTCTTTCTCTTCACTGGCATTGAATACAGTAGCTCTGTGGTTTCCTCCCCGGCTACTACCTTCATTCGTCTGACTAGAAGTACTTGCTGTACCATCTAAGCGCTGCCGTTGAAGACATTTCATCTTCCCTTGATGTATTCTGACACCTCGTACATTCTTGCATACTTTGCCACAAACACAAACTCTCGTGTTGTCGATATTCAATCTCATTGTCCTTGTTCGTTGCCGTGTCATCATCGTCGTAATCTGATCATTGGGTCCTTCATCCTCCCCCCCTCTCGGAGGACCCTGAGGGTATTCTCTCGTATGGTTACTTGTAGCACTTGACATTACACCGGAGGTAGGTTGCTAGCCTTTCCGGCGGTTTGGTTGCTGTCTTTCCAGCTGTCTGCTGTCTCTCCAGCTGCCACCTGCCTCTCCAGGTTGTCTCCCAGCCTATTCCTGGTTGTCACTTTATAAGTACCCAAGTTCTTTGTCTTCCATAAGCACCGATGAGTGAGGTGGATCGTGATAAAGGGTCTTATTGTACCGCTTGTGTTCATGATCCGGGTCGACCATATACTCATACCGGACACAGCATAGTGTACTGTGATCTGCTATTGAGTGGAATGTGAAGCGGGTTTTATTTGGAATCCTTCCAAAATAATCACTGTGATTGCACATCAGAGTGTTCTGACCGTAATATTTCTCCTTAGCTCTCCCCTTTCTACACCTCCCCTTCCCCTCCCCGTCCCTTCCCACCTCCCACACCACCTCTCTCTCCCTCTCCCTCTCACTCTCCCCTCCCCTTCTCAAGTGTAGGGCACTAACCCAGGTGATAACCTTCATAGTTGTGCCATGTAGATGTGCTTTTCTAGAAATTGTTTTGAAATATATATTCTTATAGTCTATTCGTAAAGATGTGGTCATAAATTGATACCCTCACAAACTGGATATACCAGTGATCAACACTATGTTTAAAATTCCTCAAGCCCTCATTTTGACTGCTGATATGTCAATTGTTCAAAAGCTTTTGAACTCAGTCTGAGGCAATGCATAATTAATTTGCCGTTTATTTGTCCAAAACTCGTGCGAATCAACGTACTTACTAAACAGGCATCCCAAACTAACCAAAATCAATAACAATCAACTGACTCTGGAATTGCTTATACACTAGGGAAATCCAGCAAAACCTTTCCAAACAACATGGATTTGGCGCAATCTAATCAACAATGCTTGTACGTACTTTACATCAAAACCTTCATGTTAAGATATTTTTATATGCTTTTGCCTTGTTTTGTTTAGTCATTAATGAACACGTTATACTTACAGTGAATGGTAGCTGGTCAGCCTGGAGTAGATGGGGACCTTGTACTGCAAGTTGCGGAGGCGGGACACAGAGGGCGACAAGGACGTGTACCAATCCTTCACCTGCTCATGGCGGCACTTCGTGTTCCGGAAGTGGCTCGAAAAATCAAAACTGTACTAGCAGGAGATGCCCAGGTTACTTTTTAACCAACATCTTTTTAAAATCGATCGATTTAAATAAGATGGATTCAGGTTTTTAGTTAATTTTCGATTGCTGATTTACATGTTCATGTACCTTGTATGTTTGCAACCACACGGTAGTGTTGCTTGTTGCATAGACAATACTATCAGTAGGTTTGGATGGCAATAAGGGTGGATTCCAAGTTTCGAATGTCTGCTTAGGTATACATTTCATATATTCTTATAGTTTATTCGTATAGGTGTGGTCACAAATTGATACCCTCACAAACTGGATATACCAGTGATCACACTATGTTTAAAATTCCTCAAGCCCTCATTTTTGGCTGCTGAAATGTCAATTGTTCAAAAGTTTTTGAACTCAGTCTGAGGCAATGCATAATTACTTTGCCGTTTCTTTGTCCAAAAACTCGTGCGAATCAACGTACTTACTAAACAGGCATTACAAAGTAACCAAAATCATTAACAATCAACTGATTTTGGAATTGCTTATACACAAGGGAAATCCAGCAAATTCATTCTAAACAGCATGGATTTGGGGCAATCAAGTCAACAATGCTTGCACGTACTTTACATCAAACCTTCATGTTACGATATGTTTACATGCGTTTGCCTTGTTTTGTTTAATCATTAATGAACACGTTATACTTACAGTGAATGGTGGCTGGTCAGCCTGGAGTAGATGGGGACCTTGTAGTGCAAGTTGCGGAGGCGGGTCGCAGAGGGCGACAAGGACGTGTACCAATCCTTCACCTGCTTATGGCGGCACTTCGTGTTCCGGAAGTGGCTCGAAAAATCAAAACTGTAATAGCAGGAGATGCCCTGGTTAGTTTTTATCCAACATCTTGTTAAAAATCGATGAATTTAAATAAGATAGATTCAGGCTTTTAGTAAATTGTTGACTGCTGATTTACACGTTCATGTACCTTGTACTGTTAGTTTGCAACTACAGTACACGACAGTGTTGCTTGTTGTATAGACAACACTATCAGTAGGTTTGGATGGCAATCAGGGTGAATTCCAAGTTTCGAATGTCTGCATAGGTATCCATTTCTAATGCACAGCTTCAATTATTTATTGAAAAAAGGTTCGTGGGTCTGGATTAATAAAGTTACAATCCATTGCCTAACCCCTTCTGAAAATCCAGAGAACGTTGCACGGCTTATTGAAGATCCCCTTATTGATGAAGTGAAAACGTAATACGCAGTCATCAAGTCGAAATCTTTCGGAAGCCATCTAATGTTGCAGCGTTCTTATTTAATAATTCAATGATGTTTAAAAAATCTTAACCCAAATGTGCATTTTTTTCTCGTAAAACATGATGGAGTATTCTTTAACGGAATTTTAGGGAGTAAAATGCATTACTAATTGAAATGCGTGTAATTGGTGTAACTGAAGAACTTTATTAAAGTTCTACTTTCATTTGCTCCCACAGTTTCTTGGTTGTTCCTCCATACAGTGTATATAGAGAAACTGAAAAGTGAACGGCGAACAAAGTGGGGCTTATTATGAATGTTTAATTAAATCTTCTTTGAGGTGAAAAATATTACATGTGGCTTGTCTGCGAAAAACGGCAGTTTTTCTGATGTCCCGGTACATCAAAGCGACAGAGATTTCCGTACTTTTGTCCATCACAAACCAAGACATTGATGCTTGCTTGTATGCTGACAGTGAGTACTCAGAACTTTTCGCAGTAGCTATTCTCATTAATTGCCTTAAGTAGGCGGACCAAATATCTTCTGATTGGAAAATGTTTGTCCCTAGATCTGATTTGAGTACTGATACCAATGCCAGCACTGGGAGCACTAAGATTGATTATATGAAGAGTGTATCGAGAGACTAGGTTTGTGACGAACGTATAGTTGCACGACAGGGTGCCTAAGTTGTGAAACCAGTAGACAAAATCCATGATCCTGTCTACTAGCAGAACTCTCGGTGCACTACTCTAGTCAAGCCTCCAGAAAATGCCACCATTGGCTAGATTTTTATGAATTCACTTGTCTTTACCGTTCCAGTACACGCATGCGATGTGTCCTCGGCTACACGGCATGTTGTTTAAGCCTGCAACTCTCCATGAATTTCGAGAGCACTTCAAGACCATTTTACTGGACATGATGTTGTCGATAACACTGCATCTCGGCAAATTTGACACAATACTCTCAAGTTAGCAGTATTAGTCTTTTTTTATTGCTTGTAAAAACCGTTGTAAGAATGTGCAGCTCACGGAGTGCACCGCATGTTGTCTCTTGTTTTCCTTGTACAATTTTATCTCAGGTACTGCTCTTAGTTTCCATTCGGGCGGGACATGGCCATTGTAGCCTGCTATCATTAAGCCAGCAACAGTTAAAGACAGTTAAAGAGAGTAAGAATTCTGTCGTCAAGAGAGGCTGCTCCAATTTTTTTTGTATTTTAAGACTTTTCACCGTATATATTTCAATGAAGCGTATTACTGTGTTACATTTATATTAAATTGGAATTTTTAAGGTTTTCGAAACACTCGCGAAAAAGTAAAAACTCTGTGGTTACCACAGAGTTTCTATTTTCCCTCCCACTTATGACAAAAGCGCGCTTGCACTCCCAGTAAGTTGCTTGAAGTCACCTGAGGTCAAAGGTCTCATTTCCTATATAAAGGAAATATGCTACGTCTATGTCTTTCTTGCCTCACCAAATAAGGAGATGTGCTTTGCTTTGTGAGAGAAAAATCGACGAAGTGACAAGCAGTTGACAGGTCGTTTTTTGAATTTTAAACTTAACGAAAATGATTTGACATCAACACAAATTAAAAATATTTACAAACTAACCATGCAAATACCTGGTGAGCAGGCTTACATGTAATTCTGTTTCAGTTGCAGAAAACTAATTTCAATATTGCAATTTAGTCTGTTTATCCCGTTCTAGGCCTCTTTTAACAGTCTTCAATGAGTTACCAGTAATATTTACAGTGGTCAATATTTACTGGTCAGCCTGGATTAGTAGGGAGTCTTGTAGTGTAACTTGCGGAGGTGGATCACAATTCTTACGTTTGTAAATAAGGCTGCATTGAGAGAGAAAATGTAAATGAAATGTGGTATAAATGAACATTTATTTTTTAGAATAAAACACTAAAATGAACAATCTAGTTTTCAAGCATGTAGTCTACATGCACTGTACAGCTTTTCGTCAGGTATGTATAAAGACAACAGAAACTGCAGAAAGGGCATGCACGAAAAATATATCGACACCAACACGAGAGGAAGAGGAAGGGCGATGAAATGCTAATTAGAAGTAATTAAGCAAACGCCCAATATCCCAGAGGATGTCCCGGTTATTATGCGCGCATGCCTCCATTGATTCTGGGATCACCTGACGACGAGCTGCACAAGTTCAAAAACTAGCGATTTTTCCTTTTGTGTGTTTCATTCCGGGTAATAAAGGTGTATCTTATATTCTTCTAATCTCTCCAGTCTACAGTGTAACCTATATAACTTATTGAAAGACAACATTAAAGCTACATTATTGTCATGCCATTGTAAAAATGACCAGCGAACGTAAAAGCGAACAAGAATTTTTCGACACTTTTAATTCTTCAGTTCATCTTTCCACACGCTGCAATTACAGTGAATGGCAGTTGGTCTGACTGGAGTGTTTGGGGATCGTGCACTGTAACCTGTGGATTTGGATCACAGACTGCTATGCGCACGTGTACCAATCCTGCACCCGCCTATGGTGGCGCCTCATGTATAGGAAGCAACTCGACAACCCAACGCTGCAGGGCTAAGGGCTGCCAGGGTATGTTCTTCACATGACCAGCAACCGTTCCAAAGCATGGATTTTTCCATGAGAAGATTCCTTTACATGGTTAAGAAATATAGATTTAGCTTACATTTGGAATCTGCCCCGTCTACTCATGAAACGCTCCGCAACTTAATTGATTTACTGTGTTTCCATTTGCCGTTTGAGACTGTTTCTGAGTCGATATTTGTTCGCCTTCGAAATTTAATGTCCAATCTGGGTGTCACTTGGTTACACAAAACCTAAAATGGTTCAAATGGCATATCATCAATAATAGGCACTGAGGTCACAAACATCTTGAAATAGATTGGAATTTCGTCGGTCCTATACGAAGCCATACACGACACCCTGACCACTGTCTACACATTTCCATTGTCACACGCGATTTCCTATTATATACCACTGAGTATTAATCATGTATTAAGCATGAATACTCTGATCTTGTTACCAACATAAAGCAGATCCATGGTTTGACGATGGTTTAATGTTCATAAGATGTCTGTAGTGCAAACTCTCATTCGTCAGCATTCTTTGTGTGTTAGGCAGACATTAATTTTTTCCAGCCTGGTCGACCTGGGGAAATTGGATGTCATGTTCGACTACGTGTGGGAGAGGACATCAAATTCGTTCACGGCTTTGTAATAACCCGCCACCTGACGCCGTCGACGATTTCTGTGAAGGACCGATGTATGCTGCACGACCGTGTAACGTCCGTGATTGTCCAGTTGACGGACAGTGGTCAGAATGGTCACACTGGGGTCTTTGTTCCTCATCTTGTGGACATGGCGTGAAGACCCGCATGCGAATGTGTAACGAACCCTCTCCTGCCCATGGCGGGCTGTACTGCCCTGGTGGTAATCGAGAAACGGAGAGTTGTTCTCAAGGAGGATGCCCTGTTCACGGTCAATGGTCAGAATGGGGCAACTTGACTATGTGCTCTGTGTCGTGTGGAGGAGGAACCCGGACTCGCTCAAGAGTGTGCAACAATCCAATTCCAAGCCAAGGCGGTAGATTCTGTAATTCCTCTTCATTTGAGGTTTATACATGCCACAATTTTAGCTGCCCTATTGATGGTAAATGGTCACGTTGGACAACGTGGACGGTGTGTTCTACGTCTTGCGCTGGGGGACATCAGATCCGACAGAGATTTTGTAATGATTCGTCACCCAAACACGGTGGAAAAATTTGCTCAGGGAAAAGAAACCAAAGAAGAGTGTGTAATGAATTCGATTGCCCAGTGAATGGCCAGTGGTCAGACTGGTCAAATTGGACAATGTGCTCACGAACATGTGGCGGTGGACATGCGACTAGATCAAGATTGTGTAATAACCCTCAACCACTTCATGGCGGGATTTATTGTGTTGGTAAACCCTTTGAACTCGCTGTTTGTAACAACTTCTCCTGCCCAGTGGATGGACTGTGGAATGCTTGGTCTGGTTGGAGCATTTGTTCAACCTCTTGTGAAAGAGGAAAGCAATACCGGCAAAGGAAGTGCCAGAGCCCGTCTCCTGCATATGGCGGTCGATTTTGTTTAGGAAGAGACAGCGAGGTTAGACAATGCAATTCATTTCCTTGTCCCATTGATGGTGTATGGGGACCATGGGGAAACTGGACCCACTGTTCTAAAACTTGCGAATGTGGAAAACAGTCTCGCGTAAGAACCTGTGTTGCTCCAAAGCACGGTGGGCACTACTGTAGAGGTGAAGCATTTGAACTAAAGCAATGTAATAATTTCACTTGCCCCGTAGACGGGCATTGGTCAGTTTGGTCACCTTGGGAAACTTGCACTCTCAGTTGCGGTGAAGGACGCCAAATGCGCGCACGAAGGTGCGACAATCCGTTTCCTGCATTTGGTGGCAAAAATTGTTCAGGAAATTTCAGTGAAAGCCGATGCTGCAACTCGCATAACTGCCCAGTAGACGGCGAGTGGTCAAATTGGCAAAAATGGTCTGTGTGTTCTGTGACGTGTGGCAGTGGTCTACAAACTCGTACAAGACTTTGCAACAATCCACCTCCACGTTATGGAGGTAGAAATTGCCAGGGTAAATCAGAAGAGTCAATACAATGTAATACCTTCAGTTGTCCAGTAAACGGACATTGGTCTGAGTGGTCGTACTGGAACAGGTGCGCCCAATCCTGTGGTGGCGGTAAGCAGAAACGTACTCGTATATGTAATAACCCGTTACCTGCATTCGGTGGCGATAATTGCTACGGCAACTCCACAGACTATAAACAGTGCAATATGCACAGCTGTCCAGTTGATGGAGGCTGGTCTATGTGGTCTTTTTGGACGGACTGCACTGAGACGTGTGGAGGAGGTCAAAGAAAACGTTTGAGAAAATGTGACAACCCCACACCCAATCACGGAGGACAGTATTGCCTTGGAGAAAGTTTTGATATTGGAGAGTGTAACAACTTAAGCTGCCCCGTGAACGGAGAATGGTCACCTTGGTCAGTTTGGAGTGAATGTACCCAATCGTGTGACTCAGGCCTGCGTAACCGTTCCAGAACGTGCACAAACCCGGCACCAGCACATGGTGGTAGCAACTGTTCCGAGACAAGCACGCAGGCTGAGTCTTGTAATGCACTTGAGTGCCCAATCGACGGAGCGTGGTCACCGTGGACGATATGGACCAGATGTTCACGAAGCTGTGGCGGAGGGGAGCAAAGAAAGACGCGCGAGTGCACGAATCCGGGCCCACAGCGAGGGGGAAAATTTTGTACCAACTCCTCTTATGCATTTCGTTCGTGTAATACACATTCTTGTCCCATTCACGGCGTTTGGAGCTTGTGGTCCGTTTGGTCCACGTGTTCACGGTCATGTGGTGGAGGAAGCCATTACCGTTCACGGTCATGCACGAGTCCTGCACCAGAATTCGATGGTAAAGATTGCCCTGGAGAAAGAAACCAATATGCCATATGTAATAATATAAGCTGTCCTGTAAATGGTGATTGGTCGTCCTGGGGCCATTGGTCCACATGTACAAAGCTATGTGGTGGCGGTCACCAATCGAGGTTAAGAAACTGCACCGAGCCACCTCCTGCACTTGGCGGAAAATACTGTCAAGAGGATTCATTTGAAATACGCGAATGCAATGCACATAACTGTTCAGTGGACGGTAGCTGGTCTCCTTGGACCGAATGGTCTGACTGCCCCGTCACATGCAGTGACACAATTAGAATTAGAAGTCGAAAATGTGATAATCCTGTACCATCATTTGGGGGTCTTAATTGTTCTGGAGACAGTTCACAGACTCTTCCCTGTTACAAGTCGTCAAATTGTCTAATAAACGGACAATGGTCCGTGTGGAGTAGCTGGTCGATGTGTTCTACGTCATGTGGACGAGGTCAGCAGGTTAGAGTAAGGGCTTGCGACAATCCGAAGCCGTCTTTCGGCGGTCAATACTGCAGTGGTAAAGAGTTTGAAGAACAAAGCTGCAACCACAAGGAATGCCCAGTCCACGGCAGATGGTCTCCATGGAGTACGTGGGAAGCGTGTTCCAGTTCTTGCGGTGGAGGGAAACAGATGCGTGATCGGAACTGCAACAATCCTTCTCCTGTCGACGGCGGTCAGAATTGCTCAGGTGCAAGCCATGAGTCCAGGAAATGCAATGACGTACACTGTCCTCTCGATGGTCTTTGGTCACAGTGGAGCAGCTGGGGCATGTGTTCAAGGTCTTGTAATGCAGGTGAACAGATTCGTTCTCGAAATTGTACTGATCCACCACCGTTATTCGGAGGGCAGTTTTGTTTGGGTATTTCATTCGAGTCTCGAAGATGTCGTCTGACTTCGTGTCCCGTAAACGGTCGTTGGTCCTTGTGGAGCATGTGGAGCGACTGCACCCATGACTGCGGTGGCGGCCATCAGGACCGAACGCGTCTCTGCGACAATCCGGAACCGTTATTTGGGGGAGACAATTGTACGGGTAAACCAGTTGAAATTCGATCATGTAACGACTTTTTCTGTTCCGTTGACGGAAATTGGACAGAATGGTCGGAATGGGAACAGTGCTCAGAATTGCAAAACAACAATTTCCGGAAAAGATTTCGAAGTTGTTCCAACCCGACTCCCTCTTTTGGTGGCTCCATGTGCGAGGGAAATTCAACTGAAATAGTACCGTGCAACACGTCAAGTGTTAACAATCTTTGTAAAACATGGTCCGATTGGATCGATATGTACACATGCCCAAAAGACTGTTTTCACCATAGAACGCGCTTTTGCGAGGTATGCAGCAGTTACTCTGGGAAGGAATGCCAAATGGAGGAAACACAAACACAGGGATGTAGTGGTAAATCCTACAATTGCAAAACTGCGCCACTGAACGGTTTGCCTATCGCTGAAACTAAAGCTGAGAGGAATGGAGCAGAACAACAAAGTAAAGGTACCCTCCAACTTTTCGTCGCCCCAAATTATCATATCATTAGTGTAGTAACTAAAGTTCAATGGATCTGTTTAATCAATAGACCACATCAATGTTTTTGCTTAAATGTTAGACCGTCAGGTTATGCTGTCTAGGCCCACTGCATTGCCTTGTCCAAAATATTTCACCATATCTCATGGAGCAACCAATATAATGTTCACCTCTTTACGACATTCTAGATCCGCTACTGTACACTCTTTCCATCTGAAAACGAAAAGAACATTTTTTGTTCATACGTGTATGATCTAGCTCATTCAGCAATTTAAGTTGCTTTGATAAACGTCGACGGTGGAACTAACATTTTAGTGTACCTAAGGCAATTTTAATCGAAGGCTTTCCTGTTTAAGGGCCACAAAAGGGTTTTCCTTTGCATCATTGCTCAGATATTAATTTCAAAACAGAATATGACTGCAGTAAGCTTAGATTAATACTCACTAGAGACTGCGCATACCAGGGACCTCTTTTACAAAGTCTGTGCAATTTGTGATGCATATTCTTAATCAGTATACTACTGGAATTTTCCAAATTTTGCAAGTATGCACGTTTATGAAACTTGAAATAGCACCAAACGTGTGTTCGGTCCTGCAGTGGATAGGATATCCAGACAAATAATTAGGATAATCTTATAACTTCTGAGGCAAACAAGTGTAATGGACAAACATCTTCGTTGTGTTTACAATGGTCTAGGAGTGAACTACAAAAACACTTAGACCCCTGACGCACGCTTCAGCTAATATGTCGTCTGCTTGAGTTGTCTCTCTAGTAATGATGTACTCACACACGTAGAACTTCTACTTAAAGTTCACATTACTTTTCTCATAAGTTGTCGCGCTGGTAAAAATGTAAGTTTGTTTTCTGGTGAGAAACTTTATATCCAAGTAATAATCGTTAATCTTAAGATACTGTACATGTATGCCTTTAAATGGAAATCATATCGCATTTTGTGATCTCTTTTGTTGAACATGCAGGTACTTATAAGCACGTGCCATACTTGCTGATTCCTGTCGGTGTAGGGCTACTGTTGGCTGCAATAATTGTTGCTGCGGTTTTCGTGTACAGAAGGAGAAGGTACGTTAACAAAATCAAGGATCTGGTCTAGATCTCCCATTTTGTAAGGGTTTTCCATCAGTGACCAATACTGAGGCGTTGTTCGACCCGGTAGCCGCATCTACTTACAGGTAGCTTAAAAAAGGCAATGGCACGACTGGGGATCCACTGCAGCTCCCGACTCATGACTCGCGGTCTACCGCTCTGTTGTCTTTCAGGACTGCACATTGAGTCACCCAATTATAGAAATCAGTATGCAGATGGAAATACAGTCATCGGAGACACACGAAATCACTCATTCAAAGCAGATATCAACTAGCGCTTTTTCAATGTTAGCTTAGAAGAAGTGGATTTTAGGTTTTGACAACAATTTAAACTTGTTATAACTTGATTCTCACTTAGGTGAAAAGTTACATTTGGCTTTGCAAAAATAACGCTTTGTTAGCCCTTTTTATAACATAATTGTGGCTTAAATAATAAGTTTGAGCCTTAAGTTGAGTTCTTGTCTTTTGACTTGCTCTGGGATTTAGTTTGCTCCTAAGTAGGCCCTGGGTTTCTTTTTGGTGTCGTGTTGTCCACATATTTTCAGACTTTAAGTGTTAGCCTAATTCCGTGTAACAGGCTGCGCCATCTGTAGATTGGTAAAAATAATAGGTTTTTTTCAAGAAACAACGTACAGTGTAATATTTGGTACAGTGTTTGCCACTTCTTGATCCTCCCGCTGCATTTATATTCTTTGCATATACATGGCATTTAGATGCATGGCCTTCGAACAGTAGGACTGCATCTTGAACACTCCGGGTACTTGCGTGGCCTCAAATCCCCATTTGGCCACCTACAGTAATTACGGATGAACCAATCGTTGTTTGTACGGATTCCGAGCTTTATGCTGTCAAGCAATTTGTTTCTTATTCCTGGCAACGCCGTTATAGCACCCACGTCATGTGTGGAAATTTTGTTAAGAGCATTTCCACTTATTTTGCACAAAACTAATTTCTAAAATGGTCAATTTCCATCAGGCTGATTAATTTTCCGAAAATAATGGGAACTTTGTGAAATGTTGTTTTATGAGATCTGCGCACCATATTTTTAATTGACAAAAACGTTCGTAAACTTCATTTTTGGAGAGGAGAAATTTTAATTATTGTATGCTAAATAAGTGAAGAACTACCGTAATATACACACAGTTTGTCATTTTTATGATTTCAGAAAGAAGCAAAAATTGGCACGGCATGGTAACTCAGTTTACGGTATTCCGATGTTAGACCAAACAGATCGCCTTGGCTGACGACGCAAAGAAACAAACGATTGCTTGCGCGCACCCCACCTTTGATGTTGGGGGATCAAATGTTTGAAAAAGTGGACCTTTTTCTAACAAAAAGCGGGAGAAAAAAACGGGTACCACCTTCAAGCTGTGAACTGTTCGTCTGCGCCTTTATAGTGGACTTTTGTCTCGTTTTCTCGGACTTTTTGTTTCTCTGAGACGGATCTTTTTACCCATTTCGCCAAACGGGGAGGGGGCTCGTTCGATCCCCCCGAGCCCCCCCCCCCCGGGTGCGCGCATGGATTGCATTCAATTTTAACAGTGTTACTTAAAGGAAAGTCTGGGTGTGCATGTACGCTGTTTAAGATTGTGTAGCGACTAGGATCCTAGGAAGATGTCAACATTTGGCAAATTTGAAAGAATATTTCTCAAAAATGGCTAATTGGAATCACAGGAAATATTTAGATACTGTTTTGTTCCAAACGTTATGCTAATTAGAACTTTTTAAAGTACCATTTTTGCATAAAAAGCTGTCAAATACTGGACATGTGTGATTATCGTGACAAAACTTAAAAGTTGCTTGACACGGAACAAAGTGGTACTTCAAAAAACTGTAACGATGGTTTTGAGATTTCATCTTCAACAAAATGTCATGTCATTGAGGCACCTCTTACGCAATCCGAGAAACGTTTTTAGCTAAATTTCACTAACAAAACATGGACACGTGACCCAATGAACGACAGTTGGGTAAAATGTCACCTAAAAATTAAATTATTACATCTTTCGATTTGAGAAAATATATGTCTTTAATGGGTTAAAAGGTATAGTTCTTTCAATGGGTTAAAATGTATAGTTCTTGAATCGTGTCTAAAAACGGATTTGTCGAAAAGGTCTTGCATAAGCGCAAGTTTTCCCTTTAACTAATAGTTTAACATATACGTGTACTTCTGTAAACTAGTGCAGTGTCTACCGCTACCCGAATGCAACTTGGAGCAACACGAAACTTCAAACTTTATTATCAGGTTTGAACACTCTATTAAAATTTGCTATAAGTAAAACAGGACTTCTGAAATTTGAATGTGTGGGGGATTTCAATTAATATTTTTGGCTGAATAGTGCTTTTTTGAAAATTCCCACTGAGGTACTAAATGTACCGCAACAGGTAGATAACAAGAAATTTAATCTTCGAACTTGAAAGTATTTTTGACAATTTATCTTTATTTAAAAACTCAAGATAAGCTCCGTCATTACATGTAGAAGGTCGAGTACATGATAGTGTACGTAGACGCGGTCGGTATCGTAACTACATGTGTGCAGCTTTATCGTAGGATCTGAAATAACGCCAGATGTCGAGTACCTTCGAGTATACATGTACTCTAATCTAGCTTCAAAAGGTTCAAGATTCTGCAAAATTGAAAATAAATATCACACCGTGTATGTATCAACTAACCATATCCCGGTCAGTGCTATTCGTAAATGTTATTGCTCGATCACATTTTGGTTCAGTAGAAAATGTATATGTAAAAATTCATATTAGTGATTCTGTTCACGATGTGTAATGCGGAGAACCTTACCAGCGTCATGTTGTTGAATACTCCTGTAGTTGTTTTCACCACACTGACAACACAAAACTACAACTTGATAACTTTCCACCCAGCCAGCTCCAGTGTACATGTACGTGTTAATGAGTTTAATCACAAGGGATTAAGTTATGTGATAACATGTCTGTGGAAAAATGCATATGCTACTTTATATGTTAATATCTAACTTTGAGCAGAATGGCGAACCTTAGCGAGCCTCTGGTAGGAACGATACTCTGTGTGTTGCTTGAAGTGGTGTTAATGATGCGAATTGACGATGTATATAATAAATTACCTTTCTTAGAAGCCGTCTTATATACTTGTGTACGTGTCATGTCATCTGATTGCCAACTTAGATGAAAGCTAAGACCGTCTAAATAAAAGCAATTGTATCGTAGCCACGTATTGGTTTGAAAATTTTATAGATTCATGGTTTCAAAGTGATGAACGTCAAAAACCATCTGCCTTCAATTAGCGTACTGGATTAGTCCATTACTAAAACTAACATTTGATTTAGGCCACTTGAAATTATTAAGATTATGAAACTAGTCTCAGGTTGTTCCTTGGTTAAATGGGAGGTGTTTTATTGGCTTTGGAAGATCTGACAGTTCGACAATGCTTGAGACAATGTTCTTTCCAAATTGGCTTGTCGCAGCCAGTCACAAATAACCAATGCTACTCACATGTGCGGACTCTTCTGCTAGTGTTTGCTAAGGGCGGTTTTCAAAGAAATTTGACGAAATGTGAAAAGTGCCACCTTCAAAACAACTTAAAAACATACCAGGGGCCTGTTCCAAGAAAACTGACCTAGCCAAGACAAATCTTAAATTTAAGCCACTATTAATTTGTCGTAAGTCCGTTCCTTGAAAGTGATCTTTAGATACAGTAATTATTTTTACTTACATGTAAACTTTGTCTTAAATTAGACCACATGTAACTTACCAGATGTGGAAGTTTCAAAGTTTGGAAGTTGAGACAACTCTTAGATGTAAGTCAAAACTGAACTTAAGTCAGTTTCTTGGAATGGACCCTTGCAGTATGAAATAATCATCCTCTGTTCTGTTCACGTTTCCTGCACAAGCATTAGCGATCCAAAATTATTAAAGAAATTTGCCAATAAAAGAACACCTCCAAAATTGAGACTTTGAGGTGTTCCGCTAGAAAAAGTTATTGAGGCTGCTCTAGTTTCTGAATCAGCCAATGCCATTCAAGTAATAAATGCGTCATTAGGTTAACTTTTGACATCTTTTCAAAAATCACATCAACTTACCACTCTTTTACTAGGAATTAAGATGGCGTCGAGAGCAAGACATTTGTGTGGAAAATGTTGACATTTCTGCGCACACTGCCAACTACTTTCATTAAATGACTTTTTTCTGTTTTGGTTATGAGCTGGTACTGGATTTTGCTTCATTTAACCAACTACAACAGGTTCGATTTTAACTTGCATTATTTGGGCAAAATTGTGCTCCAAGGTTTATAAACGACCTTCAGTTGTGGAGAGTATCTGTAAATTACGGGCAGTGCCCCATAAATGTAGGGGGTTGGGGGGGCGGAAATATAGCCCCTCACTTTTACAGAGCTGCGCCACCCATGGTCACTGACGCTTGCATTGTTTGTCATGGATATGGGAAAAAGAAAAGCTAAAGATTTATTTGATTGTAAATTACATTTTTTCATCTTTAAGTGTGTTGATAAATATCATTGACCGTGTAAATATTGCATAAAAAGACAAAATTTATAGCAATGACAGAATTTGGATATTACTTTGCTCATCCTACTTTTAACATGTCTTGTGACACTGAAATCAGAGACTAGGCTGAACCGCATAATTACGTCATAAAACTCCAAAGTAATGACACATCGTACTCATCACTTCTCACCTTCTATCCATGCTATTTGCGAAAAAATAACACATCTGGCCTTTTGACATTATGTTGACCTCAGTAAGGAACACATTTGGAGGTAGTCCTCATCTGCGCCTTGTCCAAATCGGAGCTTGTGATTGGCTAAAGAGGCAGAGTGCAGCGCCACATCTTGCTCAATAATTGAGGGTAGCCAAACAGATAAAATGAGATTTCTCCCCTAATATGATCACGTGATGATTAGACTGCAGCAATACCCCCACGGAATCATTTATTCCACAGCTAACATTTTTTGTGAGTCACTATGCAGTGATCAGAGTTCCGAAATGTCGTTGGAATGACCAAAATAAATTGCTAATCAAATCAGTTATAATATACTGAATTAGCGAGCGGCGTTAAAATAAGATGCATACTTGAACGGTATACGAAATAATCCAAGTTTAAGTTTTACTAATACTCGTGAGAAAATTTGCTTTTTAAGTATTCGTTCTCGACAGATATCCTTGGCTTCACCTTCACTGGAATAATTTGATCGAATGGATTATTTAGTTTAGACTCGTTTTTGCATGTGCCTTTGTTTAGTTTTCGGGTCTTCCTTTTCCATGCCATTGTTGGTTTATTGCCGGTAAATTCAAAGACTACACGTTGTAAACGTCAGGCTAATCCTCATTATACACACAAACACAAGTGTGAGACTGAACAGCTGAGGAGGTCGTCTATGTAAACAGTAATCCACAGGACCTGGTTACTATTTAACCGTGCTGCCTTAGCACTAAGGAAACTGTCGACTATATTTTTGAAATTTATCACGACTTAAGATAGTATGAGGCTGGTGATTTTTGCTGTCCTCGTCACAACGTGCTCGGGTGCCATCACACCCGCGCCTCCCCCATGTAACTATCTTGGCAAGACGATTCAACACGCCGCGACTATAGACACACCTTGTGGGAACATTCTGTGCAGATATGGGAAGCTTTATAGCGGAAGCTTCGAGGTAAGTTTCAGTATTCGGGTTCGCCCTTGTAATACATGTAGCTGCCGAGGGTTTGCAATGGGAGCAAAAAGTGTCGCGCATGCAAAAATATCTGAAAGGCACAAATGTAAAATGTCACCAGAAATGTCCTTGAAAATGCCTGCTCCCGCGTCTTTCTATTATTGCTAATGAGTCTGTCTGTGTACGTGTGCACACGCACACATAGACAAACTAACGCGACGCACGCACGCACGCAGGCACACACACACACACACACACACACACATTCGTGGGTGTGTCACGTTACAAAAGGGAAACAGGGTGACGGGTTCTTAATGGATATGTCATTACTCATCTCTCAGGTTTGTATAACTTCAACTGTAAGACTGACTGCATGTACTATACATTGCTCGTGTCGGGAAAGGTATATGTTTTGCACATTGACCATTTTGAAGACCCCTGAACGTTACATGTTTCTAAATGTAGAATTTTATTCGAGAAGTGTTCGGAGCGCGAACTCGCAGGCTTTAAAGGAGAATGCCAGCCGATTTAATTTTTTTTTTGCCGTCTTAATCGCTCCATATCCACATCGCCTCGCATACGGTCGACCGTACCTTGCCAAGAGGAGTCGTGTTAACCTGTGAGGAAGGTGAGAAACGACGCTAGCGACGTCAGTGGTTCATATGCAGGGTGAATGCCGCTATGTTGCAGTGCATCGTTCCCGATTGTATGAACTATGAAACTGCGAAGAAACCGGGTATATCGTTTTTTTTTTACTTCCTCGAGAGTCCAAATGCTTAGGAAGTGGCTCTTTGTAGTGAAGAATGAAGTGTATGCTGTATATAGCAAGTATGAGGTCGTGAAACATCTCCGTGTCTGTGGCCTGCAGACGTCGACAGTGCCTGACGACTGCCGGCTTACCAAATAACTACATAGGTTTCGTTGTCTGAGCTTGTTCACGGCGCCTCCCTAGTATTTCTTCATCACTGTATTCCTGTTCGAATTGATAGCCTTTAAAACTTAGCGATCCACCTGCGAAGTCGGGACTGATGAGATCTAGCTCGTCCTAAGTCGGGATTGCGAGTTGCCATGTTGGCGTTTATTACTGAGCGTTCTGTTTCATGAATTATTCTCACCCTAACCAATACTTATATAAAACTGAAACAAAGTCTATCTCATTAGATGCAATTTGTAATGCCTTTGGAGTGTTTGTGAGTGCAAATGATTTGAGAAGCCAGCAATGAACAAATCACTGCGTTACCGGCTTTAGGTGCAATAAAAGTAATTGACGGGACACCGAGGCCGTGTGAGCTAATGCTAATTTAGTGTTTGCTGGCAGAAACTGTTGTGAAACAACTCGATTTCCATCCCACGGCCAGGTGTTAGGGGAATCTTTATTTACATTTACATTACTCAAATAATGTTTGTCAATGTACAACTTCTGCCCTGACGGTGCTGAGGCCAAAGCGGAACCCGAGTGAATTCGCGGCCCCGGACGAGTAAGTAGATTTGCAGTTTCGTGGCTAATTCACCAACATAATCACGTGCACATTACTTTGGCTCACTAGTATAGTATTTTCTTGACTGGAACTTTAGTTTCCACTGAACTTTGGCTGGTTTATGTTCGTGATGTCTGATCAGTTTCCGAGTCACTGCCCGGGATAACGAGTCAATCCGGCCGGCCGCGACGAGCCTGATCTGGCTCCGAGCCTCTGGCCATGCAGGATAACAATCGTTTTGTGTTTAAAACTCAAAAATCACAAGTCTAAACAACACAGATCTAGGTTCTCCTGTCTCTATCTCTCGGTAAATACTTCGAAATTGTCTCCGAACAGACCCCAAACTCCTGCTACGGACCTTATTGGCCTGCCGAACTTTGTAGGCTACCGTGTGTCCAAATACCAATAAATCCGTAAGAGCGAAATAAAGCAACACGTTCTTATAAGAACTCGGTGTATTTTAAGGGTTTTACATCAAAGTTTGATGTGATGATTTATTGGTGTTAAACGATGACTTCAAGCGATAAGCTAACACCAGTAA
The DNA here is from genome assembly GCA_002633005.1 of Phoronis australis. Classification (NCBI taxonomy): domain Eukaryota; kingdom Metazoa; phylum Phoronida; family Phoronidae; genus Phoronis; species Phoronis australis. The sequence continues at coordinate 40,954 of NMRA01000423.1, read as the reverse complement.
CCCGTGTTGTGAACTGCTGAACAGACTGCGTGTGAAATCGATGACGTCATTGGATAATTTCAACACCTCCGTCTGCCGTCAGGTGTCAGGAAACGCAACCGTACGTGTCGTTGTGGAGTAGAACTACTCGATCTAAATTGATACAAATTAGGTTGTTGCGCTCAATTATGAGAAATTCTTGTTTAATGTCAAATTTTGGACTTGATATTTGCCGGCTGCATGGAGACACTGAAGATTGAATGGACTACACACACAGACGGATAAAAATTGAGCCGAAACTTGCGATACCTAATGACCATGTTAACTATTTTAACTAAGTAATACACGTAAAATCGGTCGGCTGAAAATGTTTTACAAATATAATAAGAAATCGGTGATCATCAATTCTGATGTTGCCCCTATCGTAGATCTTGCTGTCTCGGGCATCTGTACCAGAAGGTCATCCAATCATAGCATTCCAATAAATGGGACTGATTACAGGAAAAAACACATTCTTTCCTAGAACAGCCGCGGACTAGAATAGCTTGCCGGGCAGCATTACATCAGGCCCATCTCTTGATATCTCTGTTATCAAGCTATCTGCCTTTCTGAAGTAGAATAGTGGATTGCCTCCATCTGGGGAACCGGGTTACTGACTGCATTATCTCCTCTGAAGTGACGTCCACTATGTATATATACATATATATATATATATATATATATATATATATCCTTTTAAACCTGTTATAGTTGTTCTCGCTTTTGTTGATCTTCGTTGATACACACCGACATTTTACTCTGGAGAGGGTGTGGTCACTTAAACCAGAAAGAAGAAAACGAAGAAGAAGAACTGCGGCATGGATCCTCTCAAATTTTGTCTTATTTTTCCATTTCTTTTCCAGCATGCATTCATTATTTCCCTAGTGATTGTTCCCAGAATTATTTGAGTGAACAAGCAAATCGATTCGAAAAATCGTTTTTACTTTCCTGTATTGAAACTCCTATGCGTTTAAGGTTATCTCAAACCATATTTAGTGGCCTCCATTCTAACACGTATATAAAAAACAGGCTTGTTAACTAGTAAAACTACATTATATTCGAGGATCGAGTTACACTTAACCCGTTTCACTGTCCATGATTTTCGCACGCATGTAAAATGTGTCATTTTCAGTTTTCCCACGATGATCTCAAACCTTGTGTGTTATACAGGATTTCAGCGCGACTGTTTGGTTATTTCATTCAGGTTCCATCTAATTACGATTGCAAGCCAACCATTTCACCATCGCCACCAACGCCATCACCGCCGTGTCATTACGAAGGCAGAACCATGCACCCGTTTCAAGACTCATACCTAACAAGTTGTGGGAAATTGGTTTGCGACATGGGCAAATTGTATTTGGACGGGAGTGAAGTAAGTTGCCATGCAATGCAAAAAAGTGTCTCGTATACTGATTCGCCATTCAGGTTTAACTCGGACAGTAGAAGGTCTGGCTTCAGTACTTTGTCTTCGGTTCTTGACTTCTGAAGTCTTACTCAGGTTGCTATACATTTGACTTGTAGCCATAATGTTTACAAATCCCTAACATCGGTTAATAATACAATGTCGTTCTCTTGGTATTTTCCGGTATCAAAATGTCTCAATTGCTTACTTTGGGTAAAAGACAGACTGAGGTGTATTTGGCTTTTAGAATACCGAGTAGGCCTACCTGATAGGCGCATCTTTAGAATGACATGACGGCTAAAAAGCGGAAAAAATGCTTCTTTATTAAAACAGTTTTTGTATTAAACTGCCAAACTGTTATGGTAAGAAACTAGTTCAATTTTGGAAGAATCTGACAGAATCGATCGATCTGTGGAAGTTTAAGCGTTTATTTTGAAATGTTCACTCTTTTGAAGAATGTACTGTAGTGAGTGGACGTAATGCGTTGTTATTACTATTTAAAGTTTCCTGAAGGCAACCACTTATATACAACAAGTTCAACGATTTTGAAAAACGAAGAGGATATCAGTAGCTTTACATTAGAATTTCTAAACATCCTCAGCAATATCTAATTTCCATGACTAACCCATACAACGATGAGCAGAAAACACACATTTGAATCCCTACGTCCATGTACTGTACATGTAGATGGCGTGTGCAAAAAGTTATGAACATGACATGTGATAATCTGAATAAAGTACCCACAATGCAATAACAACCACTGTGTTTCAAAGTTGCCCGTTGTTATGGATTCAACTGATGTGTTTTGTTTCCTCATACAGGTTCCGGACGACTACGAGTGCGCTCCAACTCTACCGCCGTTACCAGAACCGTGTTACTATAACGACAAAAGATTACACCCATTCCGTGATACCCTGTTGACTGGATGTGGACAACTAGTGTGCAACATGAGCAAGCTGTTTCTTAACGGTGTAGAGGTAGGCTTTTGGAGACAACATTTATTGAACCCCTGACAATTTAAAAATGACTGGACTAAAACCTCAGTGACAGGAATCATTAGGCCTTAGACGTACATTAAAAATTATCCATCTTTAATCTGGGAACGCAAGAATTCCCACGTAAAGCTAGAACGATCAAGCGAAACTTTTAGACGGCGAAGTCTTGCGTGATCTTGCACGGGTCTACAAAGTCAGCAAGCTTCATTTACATGTAGTCGTTTCAATACCTGCAATTGTGTCATGACTCCGTCGGTTCAGTTAGATCAAACGTGTAAGGCACCTCGAATGTTATGAGATTGTTCTGAAGAATTGACGAACTGTCTATTTTTTCCAACTCCGAAAGCACACTTAATCTGACTATAGAACAATGTGAGATCAATCCATAACGGTATTGACCTAAATCAATACTTGTTTTTGACCAAAGGCACGGTGCTGCTTAATTCACAGAAGTGAAGCATGAATAACATTCCTGCCTAACGACTGCAATATCGACGTCGAATCTAAAGACCTCTAATAGGAACATGGCGACAATGTTGATAATTAAAATCGGCGATACGGTTTACACATTCAATGTACCCTGATGATTTTAACGTACCGTCCATCACCACCACCATCAAGTAAATTTATATTTGTGCACCTTTCCACCCGTAAAAATTGAGCCGAAACTTGCGATGCCCAATGACCATGTTAACTATCAGCAACAGACGCAAAATCGGTCGACTGAAAATGTTTTACAAATATAATAAGAAATCGGTGATCATCAACTCTGATGTTGCCCCTATCGTAGATCTTGCTGCCTCGGGCATCTGTACCAGAAGGTCATCCAATTATAGTATTCCAATAAATGGGACAGATAACAGGAAAAAGACATTCTTTCCTAGAACAGCCGCGGACTGGAATAGCTTGCCGGGCAGCATTACATCAGGCCCATCTCTTGATATCTCTGTTATCATGTTATCAAGCTATCTGCCTTTCTGAAGTAACATAGTGGAGTGCCTCCATTTGGGGAACCGGGTTACTGACTGCCTTATCTGTTAACGATCTAGCTATGTTCAACGACCTCTGAAATGACGTCCACTATGTATATATATACATATATATATATATATATATATATATATATATATATATATATCCTTTTAAACCCGTTATAGTTGTTCTCGCTTTTGTTGATATTCGTTGATACACAGTGACAATTTACTCTGGAGAGGGTGTGGTCACTTAAACCAAAAAGAAGAAAACGAAGAAGAAGAAGAACTGCGGCATGGATACTCTCAAATTTTGTCTGATTTTTCCATTTCTTTTCCAGCATGCATTCATTATTTCCCTAGTGATTGTTGCCAGAATTATGTGAGTGAACAAGCAAATTGATTCGAAAGAGCGTTTTTACTTTCCTGTATTGAAACTCCTATACGTTTAAGGTTATCTCAAACCATATTTAGTGGCCTCCATTCTAACACGTATATAAAAACAGGCTTGTTAACTAGTAAAACTACATTATATTCGAGGATCGAGTTACACTTAACCCGTTTCACTGTCCATGATTTTCGCACGCATGTAAAATGTGTCATTTTCAGTTTTCCCACGATGATCTCAAACCTTGTGTGTTATACAGGATTTCAGCGCGACTGTTTGGTTATTTCATTCAGGTTCCATCTAATTACGATTGCAAGCCAACCATTTCACCATCGCCACCAACGCCATCACCGCCGTGTCATTACGAAGGCAGAACCATGCACCCGTTTCAAGACTCATACCTAACAAAATGTGGGAAATTGGTTTGCGACATGGGCAAATTGTATTTGGACGGGAGTGAAGTAAGTTGCCATGCAATGCAAAAAAGTGTCTCATATACTGATTCGCCATTCAGGTTGAACTCGGACAGTAGAAGGTCTGGCTTTAGTACTTTGTCTTGGTTCTTGACTTTTGAGGTCTGACCAAAGTTGCTATAGATTTGACTTGTAGCCATGATGTTTACAAATCCCTAACATCGGTTAGTAATACAGTGTCGTTCTCTTGGTATTTTCCGGTACCAAAATGTCTCAATTGCTTACTTTGGGTAAAAGACAGACTGGTATACTTCGGAGGTGTATTTGGCTTTTAGAATACCGAGTAGGCCTACCTGATAGGCGCATATCTTTAAAATGACATGACGGCTAAAAAGCGGAAAACATGCATCTTTAGTAAAACAGTTTTTGTATTAAACTGGCAAATTTTTATGGCAAGAAACTCGTTCAATTTTGGCAGAAACTGACAGAATCTATCGATTTGGAAGTTTAAGCGTTTATTGTGGGAACATTCTGTGCAGATATGGGAAGCTTTATAGCAGAAGCTCCGAGGTAAGTTTCAGTATTCGGGTTCGCCCTTGTAATACATGTAGCTGCCGAGGGTTTGCAATGGGAGCAAAAAGTGTCGCGCATGCAAAAATATCTGAAAGGCACAAATGTAAAATGTCACCAGAAATGTCCTTGAAAATGCCTGCTCCCGCGTCTTTCTATTATTGCTAAATAAATGAGTCTGTCTGTGTACGTGTGCACACGCACACATAGACAAACTAACGCGACGCACGTACGCACGCACGCACAAACACACACATACACACACACACACACACCTACACACACATTCGCTTATGTGTGGATTTTGTCACATTATAAAAGGGAAACAGGGTGACGGGTTCTTAATGGATATGTCATTACTCATCTCTCAGGTTTGTATAACTTCAACTGCAAGACTGACTGCATGTACTATACATTGTGATTGTGACAAAGAAACATTTGCTCGTGTCGGGAAAGGCATATGTTTTGCACATTGACCATTTTGAAGACCCCTGAACGTTACATGTTTCTAAATGTAGAATTTTATTCGAGAGTGTTCGGAGCGCAAGCTCGCAGGCTTTAAAGGAGAATGCCACCCGATTTAATTAGTCTTTTTTGCCGTCTTAATCGCTCCATATCCACATCGCCTCGGATACGGTCGACCGTACCTTGCCAAGAGGTTTCGTGTTAACCTGTGAGGAAGGTTAGAAACGACGCTAGCGACGTCAGTGGTTCATATGCAGGGTGAATGCCGCTATGTTGCAGTGCATCGTTCCCGATTGTATGAACTATGAAACTGCGAACAAACCGGGTATATCGTTTTTTTTTACTTCCTCGAGAGTCCAAATGCTTAGGAAGTGGCTCTTTGTAGTGAAGAATGAAATGTACGCTGTAAGTAGCAAGTATGAGGTCGTGAAACATCTCCGTGTCCGTGGCCTGCAGACGTCGACAGTGCCTGACGAATGCTGGCTTACCAAATAACTACATACATTTCGTTGTCTGAGCTTGTTCACGGCGCCTCCCTAGTATTTCTTCATCACTGTATTCCTGTTCGAATTGATAGTCTGTAAAACTTAGCGATCCACCTGCGAAGTCGGGACTGATGAGATCTAGCTCGTCCTAAGTCGGGATTGCGAGTTGCCATGTTGGCGTTTATTACTGAGCGTTCTGTTTCATGAATTATTCTCACCCTAACCAGTACTTATATAAAACTGAAACAAAGTCTATCTCATTAGATGCAATTTGTAATGCCTTTGAAGTGTTTGTGAGTGCAAATGATTTGAGAAGCCAGCAATGAATAAATCACTGCGTTACCGGCTTTAGGTGCAATAAAACTAATTGACGGGATACCGAGGCCGTGTGAGCTAATGCTAATTTAGTGTTTGCTGGCAGAAACTGTTGTGAAACAACTGGATTTCCATCCCACGGCCAGGTGTTAGGGGAATCTTTATTTACATCATCATTACTCAAATAATGATTGTCAATGTACAACTTCTGCCCTGACGGTGCTGAGGCCAAAGCGGAACCCGAGTGAATTCGCGGCCCCGACGAGTAAGTAGATTTGCAGTTTCGTGGCTAATTCACCAACATAATCACGTGCACATTACTTTGGCTCACTAGTATAGTATTTTCTTGACTGGAAGTTTAGTTTCCACTGAACTTTGGCTGGTTTATGTTCGTGATGTCTGATCAGTTTCCGAGTCACTGCCCGGGATAATAGACCGGCAGCCCAGAGCACTTAGCATAGATGAACGAGGTACCAACATCTGACCACGGGAGCATTTAAAGTCCACCTCAGTATGTACAGAAATGGACGTCTGCCGTTGTCTGCACTCTGGGTGTGACCCCTGGGGGCCTTACAAAGACCCCAAAAAATGAGCTAGACTAGATATTCGAGGTACCAACCAAAACTGATTTAAAACGAACAATAATATCGCACTGAACACCGAATGACCCATGACAGACAAATTGCACTCTGGAATGGGTCCGGCAGAAGCCAAAAAAGGACCCCCCAAAAATGAGCTAGCACATACATTCGAGGTACCACACAAAACCAATTCCATGTGATTCAATACATGTCACAGATCACTAAAACCCCTATGACAGACAAAATACACTCTGGGTTGTGCCCGGCAGAAACCCCCAAAAATCTCAACCATGGTATGCCATCAAAAATTTGAGCTAGACTAGATTTTCGAGGTACCGGCCAAAACTGATTTTAAACGAACAATAGTACCGCACT
>NMRA01000423.1:19663-30039 GCA_002633005.1 Phoronis australis | reverse complement strand
TTTTGGTTGGTACCTCGAATATCTAGTCTAGCTCATTTTTTGGGGTCTTTGTAAGGCCCCCAGGGGTCACACCCAGAGTTCAGACAACGGCAGACGTCCATTTCTGTACATACTGAGGTGGACTTTAAATGCTCCCGTGGTCAGATGTTGGTACCTCGTTCATCTATGCTAAGTGCTCTGGGCTGCCGGTCTATAACGAGTCAATCCGGCCGGCCGCGACGAGCCTGATCTGGCTCCGAGCCACTGGCCAAGCAGGATAACGATCGTTTTGTGTTTAAAACTCAAAAATCACAAGTCTAAACAACACAGATCTAGGTTCTCCTGTCTCTATCTCTCGGTAAATACTTCGAAATTGTCTCCGAACAGACCCCAAACTCCTGCTACGGACCTTATTGGCCTGCCGAACTTTTTAGGCTACCGTGTGTCCAAATACTAATAAATCCGTAAGAACGAAATAAAGCAACACGTTTTTATAAGAACTCGGTGTATTTTAAGGGTTTTACATCGAAGTTTGATGATTTATTTGTGTTAAACGATGACTTCAAGCGACAAGCTAACACCAGTAACCCGTGTTGTGAACTGCTTAACAGACTGCATGTGAAATCGATGACGTCATTGGATAATTTCAACACCTCCGTCTGCCGTCAGGTGTCAGGTAACGCAACCGTACGTGTCGATATGGAGTAGAACTACTCGATCTAAATTCATACAAATTAGGTTGTTTTTGGGTGGCATGCTCCTTTAATGTGTGTTACATTGTTCTGGTTCATGCATGCTGTTGAACTCTTATTCATTTCTTGCATTAGATCAAACATCCCGAACACTTTTGTCGACCACCTCCTATTCCTCATCCGTTTCCCTGTTACTACAATGGAAAGATGTTGCCTCGCTTCCGTGACAAGGTTCTGACACCGTGTGGCACTGTGGTCTGCAAGTTTGGCAAACTCTACCTTGCAGATAACGAGGTGAGGCGAATTGAATATTACGTACTACAGTACATGTACAGGTTATAAACTTTGGTTTTGGCTACACCAGGAGGCTACGGGTCCAGAACTGTGCAAAAAAAAAATTCAAATCAGAAAACCCACTCTTGATTACCCGCGATGTCAGTTCAAATCACTGAAATTTTATAAACGGACTCAACTTCAGTGCCTTTGGTCCAGAAATATATGAATGCGTGTACTATTTGAATTACTTCGTGACCACTCTGTTGTCATACGAGAGTTTAGCTAGGCATTAAATTCATCTTCGAGTGTGAAAAAGAAAGATATTGATTCTCTGGCGTGACATTGTATGTAAATGGTGTCAGTCTCGACTAAGAAAAGCGCTCAATTATAAGGAATTCTTGTTCAATGTCAAATTTTGGACTTGATATTTGCCGGCTGCATGGAGACACTGAAGATTGAATGGACTACACAGACAGACGGATAAAAATTGAGCCGAAACTTGCGATGCCCAATGACCATGTTAACTATTTTAACTCAACAATACACGCAAAATCGGTCGGCAGAAAATGTTTTACAAATATAATAAGAAATCGGTGATCATCAACTCTGATGTTGCCCCTATCGTAGATCTTGCTGTCTCGGGCATCTGTACCAGAAGGTCATCCAATCATAGCATTCCAACAAATGGTACAGATTACAGGAATAAGACATTCTTTCCTAGAACAGCCGCGGACTGGAATAGCTTGCCGGGCAGCATTATATCAGGTCCATCTCTTGATATCTCTGTTATCAAGCTATCTGCCTTTCTGAAGTAACATAGTGGAGTGCCTCCATAATTGGGGAACCGGGTTACTGACTGCCTTATCTGTTAACGATCTAGCTATCTTAAACGCTAAACGACCTCTGAAGTGACGGATATATATACATATACATATACATATACATATACATATACATATACATATACATATACATATACATATATATATATATATATATATATATATATATATCCTTTTAAACCTGTTGTAGTTGTTCTCGCTTTTGTTGATATTCGTTGATACACAGTGACAATTTACTCTGGAGAGGGTGTGGTCACTTAAACCAAAAAGAAGAAAACGAAGAAGAAGAACTGCGGCATGGATCCTCACAAATTTTGTCTGATTTTTCCATTTCTTTTCCAGCATGCATTCATTATTTCCCTAGTGGTTATTCCCAGAATTATTTGAGTGAACAAGCAAATTGATTCGAAAATGCGTTTTTACTTTCCTGTATTGAAATTCCTATACGTTTAAGGTTATCTCAAACCATATTTAGTGGCCTCCATTCTAACACGTGTATAAAAAACAGGCTTGTTAACTGGTAAAACTACATTATATTCGAGGATCAAGTTACACTTAACCCGTTTCACTGTCCATGATTTTCGCACGCATGTAAAATGTGTCATTTTCAGTTTTCCCACGATGATCTCAAACCTTGTATGTTATACAGGATTTCAGCGCGACTGTTTGGTTATTTCATTCAGGTTCCATCTAATTACGTTTGCAAGCCAACCATTTCACCATCGCCACCAACGCCATCACCGCCGTGTCATTACGAAGGCAGAACCATGCACCCGTTTCAAGACTCATACCTAACAAGTTGTGGGAAATTGGTTTGCGACATGGGCAAATTGTATTTGGACGGGAGTGAAGTAAGTTGCCATGCAATGCAAAAAAGTGTCTCATATACTGATTCGCCATTCAGGTTTAACTCCGACATTAGAAGGTCTGGCTTCAGTACTTTGTCTTCGGTTCTTGACTTCTGAAGTCTGACCCAAGTTGCTATACATTTGACTTGTAGCCATAATGTTTACAAATCCCTAACAGCGGTTAATAATACAATATCGTTCTCTTGGTATTTTCCGGTATCAAAATGTCTCAATTGCTTACTTTGGGTAAAAGACAGACTGATATACTTCGGAGGTGTATTTGGCTTTTAGAATACCGAGTAGGCCTACCTGATAGGCGCATACGTGTATCTTTAAAATGACATGACGGCTAAAAAGCGGAAAAATGCTTCTTTATTAAAACAGTTTTTGTATTAAAGTGGCAAACTGTTATGGTAAGAAACTCGTTCAATTTTGGCAGAAACTGACAGAATCTATCGATCTGTGGAAGTTTAAGCGATTATTTTGAAATTTTCACTCTTTTGAAGAATGCACTGTAGTGAGTGGACGTAATGCGCTGTTGTTACTATTTAAAGTTTCCTGAACGCAACCACTTATATACAACGTGTGTACGTACTTTTAACGATTTTGAAAAAGGCAGAGGATGCCAGTAGCTATACATTAACATTTCTGAACATCCTCAGCAATATCTAATTTCCATACAACAATGAGCAGAAAACACACATTTGAATGTACATGTGAATGGCGTGTGCAAAAAAGTTATGAACATGAGATGTGATAATCTGAATTAAGTACCCACGATGCAATAACAACCACTGTGTTTCAAAGTTGCCCTTTGTTTTGGATTCAACTGATGTGTTTCGTTTCCTCATACAGGTTCCGGACGACTACGTGTGCGCTCCAACTCTGCCGCCGTTACCAGAACCGTGTTACTATAAGGACAAAAGATTACACCCCTTCCGTGATACCCTGTCGACTAAATGTGGACAACTGGTGTGCGACATGAGCAAGTTGTTTCTTAAAGGTGTAGAGGTAGACTTTTGGAGACAACATTTATTGAACTCCTGACAATTTAAAAATGACTGGACTAAAACCTCAGTGACAGGAATCATTAGGCCATAAGACGTACATTAAAATTTATCCATCTTTAATCTGGGAACGCAAGAATTTCCAAGTAAAGCTAGAACGATCAAGCGAAACTTTTAGACTGCGAAGTCTTGCGTGATCTTGCATGGGTCTACAAAGTCAGCAAGCTTGATTTACATATAGTCGTTTCAATACCTGCAATTGTATCATGACTCCGTCGGTTCAGTTAGGTCAAACGTGTAAGGCACCTCGAATGTTATGAGATTGTTCTGAAGAATTGACGGACTGTCTATTTTTTCCAACTCCAAACGCACACTTATTCTGACTATAGAACAACGTGAGACCAACTCCATAACGGTACTGACCTAAATCAAAACTTGTTTTTGACCAAAGGCATGGTGCTGCTTAATTCACAAAAGTGAAGCATGAATATCAGCCCTGCCTAACGACTGCAATATCGACGTCGAATCTAAAGACCTCTCATAGGAACATGGCGACAATGTTGAGAATTAAAGACGGTGATACGGTATACACATTCAATGTATCCTGATGATTTTGACATACTTTCAGTTTAATCGTTATTCGCCTTTTGCCAGTTTGCATTGCCAACGGTCCCTTACCATCACCACCGCGACCGCAATCACCGTCCACCACCACCATTATCAAGTAAATTTATAGTTGTGCATCTTTCCACCCTTTAAGCTTGCTACAGCCTGATATTTTAACAATTTTTCCATCCATAATAATTTGCGCTAGGTGTCGATGACAACATGTGCCGTCGTTATGGAAATCGGTGCCGATGTTGACGGTATACCGACGTTCCCACAAGAGCACCAACAATAAGTGCAGAGAGTGTCATATACCAGCCTCTCACTACTCATCCTATTATTTTCATTAAGCCAAGAACTAAAGAAGACAGAATTCTTGCCAAATTTCTTCTCTGATTTGGAAAACGTCACTTGGGTAAACTAAGCGATTTTTGCGTCTCATCTTTTCATCTTTGACGTCATGTTTTTACAGGTGCCGGCTGACTGGGTTTGCAATCTCTAGACGTGCCGTTTGTGAAGCCGATCCAACATAGCTACGGTCCCACTAGACGTTCCCGTATCATTCATGTGCTGTTTGTACATGTGCGTGTATAGCAAAGGTTGAGACAATGATTAATTCCTACTTGATTTCAAGTGTTCTCATGCAAAGTACATATTGCGGATATGTGATATGAAACGAATAAATGTATTTTTCAGTCCGATGTTTGTCATTTTGTCAGCACATCGAATGCTTTACAAACCGAGAACAAACATGATATAGTTTGCACACTTGCGAAAGTTTAACGTCTTCATGTACGTGGTCGTCATAATACATAGGCCCTACATATGTAACAACAATGCCATTGATTTCCTGTATCCGAAATGATATGTTATTCGAGATCACCTAAATGATGATCTAGCCAGTAACATGTACATGTAGGTCCAAGTACATAGTCGAGTATTATGAATGATTGAGCAGGACGTACCTTAATGGCTGTCCCGTGTCCTCGCTAGTTCCCTGCGTGCTTAGGTGGCACTCCCAAAATATTAAAATCTAGGGTTAGGACAGGCTTAAGGGCATTTTTAAGTTAGGTAGTGCATGTAGGCCAAGTGAATTTGGTTTGTTTGTATTTGTGAACAAGCTGAGAATTAAAAAAAGCCACTTTCTTGGCTACAGCTGCACTCTTCTTCAAGATGGTGGCCCCCTGTTGCAGTTGTGCATTGCTGTGTACCAACTGAGAAATTGGCCGCGATTTCAGGTAGCCCTCAAACAAGCAAGATTTGCAAAAAAATAGTTGGTTAACAGTACTTTTGGACTACATTTTTGGAATCAGTAGGAAATTTGATTTCGGAATCTAATGTTGGCTTTAGTCGAGCATCGGCAGGGAAGTGGTTGTTTTGGGATAAAAGGTGCCGATTTTGCATTTTTTGTCCTTATTTTTCTTAGTCTAGCTTGGTTTCCACTGGCAGTGAAAGGGTCAAAAATACAAGAGAGAACAAAATTTCTGTGCTCATCAAAGGATATTCTAGATAGCTTTGTTATATCTATCTATATTTCGGTACTTTTTCCTCAACACATTCACAGGTAATACCAGTTTAGATGTCCAGAGTTAGAAAAGCCTTATTTATAAAAGGGTTGAATCTGCACATTTTACATTGTTGTCCAAAACGATGCAGGAATTGTCTCGAAAATTTCAATCACTATTATCTTTGAAATTATCTTTGCAAAAATTCTTTTAGTTTCACGCTTAATGAAATGTAAGCATGCGTGTCAAGCTATTTCTGAACGGGAGAGGCATGACAATCCACGCGTCAGTATACCCGATGGAAATGTTCAACTCATATCCTAAGATGGTGCAGCGCTCGATTTCATTCCCAAATGCTTACTCCAGATACGTTTATCCTCCAGTGTGCTGCATCTTTTTCTCACATGATGAGATGGTCATTTTTATCTAGGGTGCACAAACCACATCACAAAATTGGATGTTGGCAAAGTTTTGCCGGCTTCATGCTGGATTTCATCCGATTTAACTGGCTATAACCGAAAATTGAATTGTACCTTCTGGCATAAGATTCCATTTCCGTCACCAATTCAAGTCACAGGGATTGCGTAAATGCGTCATTTTCAAATTCGCAATTTTAGGGTGGGCAAACCCTAACAGTCTGAAGCTTTGTTTCAAGTCACTGACACTTTCGACGTTCTTGCAGATAGGCGCAATTCAACTTTCGCTTTTAGTCAGCTTAGCAGTGCAAAATACAACTTAGAGTGCTTTTATGTTGGAACACCCTTTGACTTTAAAATAACTTGAAAGCTGGCACTAGTTGCATGTACATGCTTGACTCCAAATGAATCTATAATTGGCCGAAAGTGATTTCTTGTGGTGAGACAATCATTAAGTCACCGATGAGGAAATAAAACACTTTTTTCAAGTCCATAAATTGAGACTTAAAGATGCAGTCTCATTAAATAGTGAATATGCAAATGAAGTACTAATTTACAAACAATCCCGGGTTCTCCAGTATGCCGGAAACAGGCCGACAACCAGTTACTATTTCCATCTCGCTAAAGTCTCGTATTGCGACACTATTTTACGTAAATGAGTGTGGAAATATTTCATCGTTACCTTAATGAAACAAGGCACAGTTTTTATTATTTGTTTATTTCATTATCAAGTAATGATTGCGTAACATTTGGAATTGGTGGGGCTTTTTATACGTTTACAATTGTTTAAGTGTATGAGTTGTGGGTGTTTTCTTTAAAACCGGAATTTATTTACCAGTTGTTTCTTTTCCTGATTATATTTGTACACACAGTTCTCCACTGGGTGGCGCATGGGACAAATTTAAATATTCACGGTTTTAATGAGATTTAGCATCTTTAATAACTCTGCGACAACTTGCACTAAATCAACACTTTTCTCCTTGTGAATGTTTTACAATGCTGGTGATGACAACAGGATGTCCACCATTGTGTTTCTTAGGCAGGCTTACTGTTTCTTCAAGTTGCTGAAAACTTCGCTTTGCTATACACGTAGAAAATGAGAAGAATCTTTGGGGCGTTGTATACATGTAGATAAGACTCGGGAGTGGCATTGACAACAGTGTTTACTTGGTATACCTGACAGATCAGCACAGCAAGGCTGGCGGCCTGTAGTTCCTATAAGGATTCCTGGCTCAACGCCCTACGCTTCAGCAACCGTCAAGTCTTCCGATTTCTCAAAGGATTGGGGCAGAACCAAAGACAACTGCGTTAAGGATTTGTAGAACCTTACTTTAAAATTGTTAAGTTCTTTGCAATATTGAATAAATCTTTTATCCTCATTTTTGTTAACTTTAAAAACGACAACTTGCCTGTTTATGGTAGAAGAAAAAAAGAACGATTTCCCGCACCCACCTCAACCGCGAGAAAATTCAAAGTTGTTCATGTAGTTCCTAGTCCATTTGAATTGTTTCCACAGTTTGAGTTGCAAATTTCTAAAAAAAAAATGTAGTTTATATGAATTGAAATGTTACATATTTTGCGAAATAGATAGACCTGTAAACAATAAAATCAGCCTTCTCGGCCTACTATTTAAGAATCCAATTTCTGGTATCCGCGGCAGAATGCGCATCTTCCACGGTTATCAGAGTAAGAAGTTCTTGACTGATAGACTAATGTACCATTAAAACGGTTTGCGTCTGGAAAAATATCAAATTCGCGATGAATGTTTGAGTGAAACCTAGAATCACGAAATGTTGTTCTTGTTGGTCTGAAAGAAAAGGATGCCTTTGCGACTTCAAATGGCCTGAATACCCCCATAATGTTCATCAATTTTCAACTTTAGTTCTTTTAGATATGGCTCAGTCAACATGGATAACACGCCGACTTTGTGCTCCACATCAATTATATTTGCTTTTGGCTCACCCAAAGTGTGCAGTGTATGAGGTTGATTGGATTGGATGTTGTTTCAACTTTGTGGGAAGGACAGGAGGCCAGGGGCGAAAATTTTGGTGGACTTATGTGGGTCAGAGTGTGACAAAGTTTGTGAATTGAATTGGTACCGTGTGGTGTGTAGTGATTGTGATGGTTGCATGCGTTCCTGGGAACAGTCGCCGAAAAGAAATTGAAGCCCAGTTTTGTCAAACCCGCTCCTATACTATTTGTCTCACAAATTAATCCTACATGATCGTACTTTTGTAAACAACATTTCAATACCTGTCCCATACTCAGGTCCTTCAGATGAAACAGCTTGGAAATTCAAATTCATCAATTGGCTAGTAATTAAAACTATATTCATCAAGACGGACCAGCTATTATTAAATGTATTTTTAGTTCTACCACCAGGTAGCGGTGAGATTTAAAAGTATATCTTAATTGGTGTCAGTTAAAGTGACCGACAGTGTTTAAGAGATTCTTTTAAAATTCCCGGAGTTCCTGAGGCAATATTTTTATACCAAAGGTCGCACATTTGTAAATGATGTGGAGAGCGTCAAATTCCAGGTAAAATTGCTCACAATTGGATCTTAGTCCTACACATATCAGAGACCGCTAATGGCTTCAGGTCTACTCAGTTGACCGTCAGCTCAGTTACTTGGGCTATTAACTAAAAGACGTTTACATTCGATTTTATCTGCTGTAATGTATTACACGTGGTCACTGAGCAACAGAAACATATGAATACCCTAATGAAACCGTTTCGTCGCCAATCAGGAACTGCATGAAGGCTGCTGCTAGACTGATGTTGAGAGCCAGTGTCCAATTCATTTGCCGGGGGCTACAACTGGTCCTAAAAAGCACTGCCCAACTTGAGCAATGGTGCCAGATCCTACGCGGAAATACATGCATTAACAGCGTGAACTACATCTCCGATCGTTGAACATACATACAGGTAGTTTTGTATAAGCATATGTCTAGATGAATCATGCCTTTCACTTCAGAGGCCAACTAAAGCTTCAGTAAAAGTGCTGCACTGCCAACCGGGTGGGGCAGGGCATTTTTAGGACCAGTTGTAGCCCCGGTACTTTGTTCAGTGCTACACCGCTATCGGTTTGAAAAACTGCTATTTTTATTCATTTCATATGTCTATGAGAAATCGACTGAAAATGTTCACACTTGGCAGCCCGGCCGGGTGGGCGATCGACTCATGGTACCCGCGTGACGTTTCGCTGGAGGCCAAGGCAGCGTATGGAAGTCGTTGTTCGTGAATTGAATAATCTCTGATTGTTAAGACAAGTAAGCTATCTTGGTATCAGTTGTCAAAATGAAAAAGATCGTTGCTGTAAGTTCAAACCCGGCCGAAGAGATAGGCTATCTAGTCTTGACCTCTTCTACCACGGATTACAACAGAGTACATTAGCGGCTTCTGTTGAGAAGCAAGCGAACTTAACCAACTCTTCGGTTTTGAAGTTACGATTGAATTGCAAAGATGGCAGCCTCTGTTGCTGCCCTTCGAGCTTTAAACAAGCTTCTTCGTTCTGGAAAATACAAACCAGTCTTGTCTGTGATTAAAGGTTTGAGAAATGGTGCTGTGTAAGTAAAGGTTCCATTTTTGCTACTTACGTATTCTACAACAGTCTTAACAGAGTGCATTCCTTCAGGCGTAATCGTTGGACTTGATCAGCTGATCCGATAAAATCGTCAACACACACAAGTCATAATCACAAACCAACCGGTGGGATTTTGATTGTTTACTATTTTCGTAAATTTTGTTTTTGTTGGTATATGCCTGTCATAACAAGATTGTTGTATAAGTGGTTTGCAGTTAAGGTAGGTGGATACACAAAAAAAATAATTTTGACTGTTTTTTACATTTTCGTATCATCCTAATCTTTAATTCTTGATGCACAGTATACTGAAGAAAAATAAAATCATTCTGAAAATCCAAAGTTGTTTTTTTAGCTATATTTGACCAAGCTTCAGCAAGTTATATGGCTTGAGTGCTCACCAGCTCAGTGATTGACAACTGGGGCGGAGCTTATATACAAGGACACTAGCTCTAATCTAACCCTGTCAACAAGCATTGCGTAACCGGGCAATCGAGAGTGATGTACCAGCTGATATTGGTGTTGTAGCAAGACCAAGAATAAAACAATTCTATTTTTGACCATGTGAAAGTTAGTAGTGAAATGGTGAACTAGCTCCTGTTCCGAGCCTGAGCCTGTTTGTCT
>NMRA01000423.1:0-18834 GCA_002633005.1 Phoronis australis | reverse complement strand
TGGACCAGATTTTTAGTTATTAGACGGAAAGTGACCAAATGACAAAAAGTGGCGTGCTTGCCCCAACTCACACACAAAAAATGCCACAAAATCAAGATCATAATGATTTTGTACATATATTTGGTATGGATAAGTAGAATATTGCGTAAGGAAAAAGTTGATGATGATCCCTGTGCATTTTGAAAAAAAAATCGAGTTAAAATTTGATGTGTTGAAAATTAAAAAATACGATTTTTAAAAAAAACGAACTACAAAAAAAACATTTTCGTCGATTTTTGTCACTTTCAGAGTCATGTCTAACTAGTTAAAACTCCCTTTTTGCTCATTTTAGTTAGGAACCTGGAGATTTGATCAGTGTATACACCTACGTTAAGTTTCAGTCGATGTACGTAGTCACTTGACATGTATTCCGTTGTATTCGTAACACTTAGACTTAGTGGTTGGTCATTGTGAGCTTCATACAGACTTCAACAGACTACAGCCTTCACCATATTGACATTTGTCTGTATCCAACTAGAAGAACAGACAGAAGAAGGCATTGCTCTCACAGCATGAATTTGAGTGCTTGAGCTTAACTGATTGGCAATGTTCCTGGTTCATATAATTTACTTTAGGCGTGCACCTGGTCCAGATTACAGTCCGTTGAAGATGATCAATTGACTAGGCCATCGTGACTATTGCCATAGTCGGTGTCCAATTCATGGTTTTCTTGAAGTGAAATTTGTAGGAAAAACGGCCTGTGATTGGCCGTGTTGTTCATTTGAGATATTCATTGCGGTCGAATAAAAGCTGAAGCTGATAAGTAATTGGCAGTGTTGCTGGTTATACTGCTACAGTAACCTGAATGAACCAGGTTCAATTTCTCATACACTGTAGGTCGAGTTTGGTGTAATTACCTTGACTCTTTGTAGTTCAGTGCATAGGAAATTTTTGAAGAGTTGGCACCTTGTGTCAAAACGTGTCTGGCTGTTAAAAAAATTATGGCAAAAGCCTGAAGGAAACCAGACCAAAAATGAATGCTGTAAAATGTCTTTGGAGAAGGAAACCAGGCCAAAAATGAATGCTGTAAAATGTCTTTGGAGAAGGAAACCAGGCCAAAAATGAATGCTGTAAAATGATGTTTGCTCTGAGATTTCCCTACATTGCTCTAACGAACTTGAATTCATTGCTGTCAAAATGTTTTGCATTTTGGTATAATCTAGGTTGTTGATAGTCCTCATGGGACTACTTTTAACAAGATTCTTGCGGGGAAGGACCATGTACAAATAAGATTTTCCTCAGATAACCTATTTTTGTGTGAGTATTGTGTTTTTTATCTTTCAGTTATGGTGTCAAAATACGGGCTCCACATGCCTTAGTGATGACATTTCTGTTCAAGCAAGGCAGGCAAGTCATGTTTTTTCCTCCAAGCTTCCTGATTAATAGTTTGTATTTGCACCACCAGAAAAGGCACAATACCTTGACTGTTTCTGCTCGTATCAGCAGCCATATTTGAAGTAATTGGACACTAGGTGGCATGGTGATCAGGCTGTTCCAAGTTTTAGACTGGTTGTGAAAATAAGAAACTGTTAATCATCTACCCTACTAATCCTATGAAACTATTCTTGGTTCCACCTGTGTATGTGTAATTTATACCAAGCAAATGAACTACTGGTATTTGTAGTACAGTACCAGACAAAATCATACCATTTCCCCATTCTGACGGCTAATTACGTTCAGAAAAAGTGACTGGTAATGAAAATAAGGCCCTCCTGGATTACACAGTAACTGTCAAATCTCGTGTTTATCTACAATACCGTAAACATTCGTCGGGCACATTTGCTGCCTCGTTTTCTTGCCCTTGGATTTTCACTTGTTGTTCCAAGTTTTTGTGGCATTACTCACCTCGTCCTTCAAATGCCAATGAAGTATTGGCTGTGCTGTGAGCTGCGACTCGAGAAAGTTTTGTAAACTGGATGCGTTATGGTTAATTCTTCGCCTTCGTGACATAATGAGAGACACGAAAATGTGGCTGATATTCAAAATGTGGTCACATGCTTTCTTATCTCTGGGAAAAAGAAGAGTTCTATCGCTGTGAAATCTGGGATGGACCTAATACATTGCTGAAATTCTGATTACAGGCTGGCTCAGCAACCTCTAAATTTTCTGCTTTTATTCTCGGTCATGAAGGAAGACTTCACTGTTGATGAATTCAACTTTCGCAGGAAATTTTTATTATTCTGTCTTCATTTCTTCATTTAGCATGTACTAGTACTGTATTTACTCTTGGCTCTCGAGTTTATTAGTAAAAAATGTACTCTTACAAATTTCCGGGTATATACCTTAGTCACTCAATACTTCTCTCTGTCTCTTTGCAGCTTGTACGACAAATTTTATGCCATATTTAAAGCCACCTTCACCCACGCCAAGAACTTGGCTAGCTTTGTGTTTTTGTATAAAGCCTTAACAAATTGTCTACAGTTTGTGCAATCAACAAAGATGCAGTATCATTCCTTCATAGCTGCATTCATCGGTGGATATCTTGTATTTGGCGAGTACAATAAAGTCAATGAACAGGTACGTTGGTTGAAAATGTTAGTTCATTTCTTTCTATATTGAACAAATGACATGTCAAGTTATGTTATTAATATTTTTACAAACAAATAAAAGCCAGAAACGATTTTGAATTTCGTTTCCTCCACTGCAGAACATCAGCTCAGCTTCTTTTCATTTCTGTGATTGGTATTGAACATTGAAGTGTGTGCCAATGAAAATTTTCAGTGCATTTTTCCTTTTTCTCAGTTGATGATTTTACACAATTTATGTAATTTAGAATTAGAGGCCTCCTACTGGCTGTGATGTATTTGATATTTTTTCTTGTTGTTAAGACTTTTGTCAGATTCAAAATTAACTGTTAGTAATTAATGTTCCAGTGAACATTCCTCTGTTCATCTTTCATCTGATACTCCCTATGTCGCAGACTGGATATTATAGTTCTTGGTGGGTGATCTTTCACCACAGCTGCCATGTGATTCGCTAAAAGCCTACGTCACACTTGTCCATTTAGCAGATTTTGAAAGGAGTTCAAATTTTTGTTGGGGATTATAGAACGTTATTTTGTATCAGAGAATAGGATGGAAAAGTTGCCTTTAATATCCGGACTGGTATCCTTTTAAAGATGCCATAAACCCATTCTCTAGAATTGCTAAGACCTCTTAGGGACTGTTCTTAAGTATTACCATTTTCAGGGGTGTACATATTCTGTACACTTCGGAGAGGAAGCCTTCTTAGCCTGCAGCTAGCTTATACTTCTGGCTTCTTACATATAATGATATCGAGTAACAAAAGTCAACTTTTAATAATTACTTTTCACATATTGCAATCATTTTTAGCATTTGTTGTCAGCCTGACACCTGTGGCCTCATCACGTAACCTATCTGAAAAGACCTTTTCTACCCCGACTGGAATTTGAACAAAGGACCTTCTGCTAACGGTTCTGGCCAAACTTAGACAGCCGATTTCATAAAGGTGGTTTAACAAAACCAGGTTTAAGACTTAAACCTGGTCTTCCTAAACCTGGTCTAATTTTTTACCTAACTTGCGTTTCACCAACATGGTTTAAGAGTCTGAAAGCCAGGTTTTGCTAGACCAGGGAGCTGGTTCAGTAGAACCAGGTTTAAAGTATCAAAGGCACCCCCACTGTGTCGCGGTCGGTATACCCAACAAAGAAACTATAGAAGGGCTTCAATGAAACCTTGATCACGTGGGTATAGAATGGCATACACCAGTAGAATCAGTGCAGACATTTACGACAAAGGTCTAAAAGCTTTTCTCAAGAGGAAAAATGTAATTTGTGTGCCCAACACACACACATTACAATACATGCTCACGATTAGATGTAACATGATAAATGCCCAAATTTATTTCCGTGTCATTTTAGTTTTTATTTTTCGCGGCAACAGGGGGGAGGGGGGCAAGACCCCTTCCCGGCAACATTGAATCGGAGAACTGTGGAGGTGGAACTCAGTCAGAAGAATCAGAGGATGCTGTCTTAAGTCAAATCCGTAGGGCTTGCGACGATGAGACCTGCTCGACCAGTCGTATTCTGAGGAATCCGCAGGACACACTCCAGCACGTAGTGGTCTATGCATAGGCGGATCCAGGGGGTCAAGGGGTCCGAAGCCCCCTTTTTCCCTTGATTTTAATGATATCAAATCTATAATTTTCAAATTGTTGACTTGGTCCCCCCTTTCAAAAAGTCCTTGACTGCCCTCTCTGCTTTAAAAATCCTGGATCCGCCTCTGCTACGTTTGATCTCGTGTCGTAGTAAACCTGAATAATGAAAATAGTCCATTTTCGCTCTAAAACTACGTGGCAATTGCACACTGCAGCATCGTTCAGTTGTACCTATACCATGCAAGTCTGACATATTTAACAGTTAAACGTGGGTCTGACCAAGTCTAAAGTTAAACATGGTTTAAGATCTTAATACAGGTCTAAAGAATATAGACCTCGTTGGTGAAATGAAAACTGACTTAGACCAGGTCTAAACTGGAGTTAAACCAGGTTTTACAAGACCACTGGTCTAAAAGTTAAACCACCTTTATGAAATGCAGATTATCATTAAACCTGGTCTAAGTGCAGTTTCAAACTGGTTTAACTTTAAACCACCTTTATGAAATTGAAATTGGCTGAGAATGTTGGCTATACACATTTCGACGAGAGTTTAAGAATGACATGTTCATATACTTTTCACATAGTAAAACACCACATAACAACCAAAACAGAAATGTCGCCAAGATCCCACCAAGTCTACATGATGTAGCATGTATCACAACACTTCCCGCCATTTTTTCATGCTTTTCCCATTACTAACAGTATATTGGTGCATATTACATGGCCCTGACTGCAGTGACACCACTCGAACCCGTCAAGATGCATAGTATTCTCGATAGGAGAACAAGTGTGGCACTTTGGAGGATGAGACGCAATCTCTTTGAGCTTATTTGTAAGAGCAATCTCCAGACCATAAAATGAAGAAGTCATCAAAATAAAAAATAAATTCACAGTCTTTCTAACGGTGCAACCCAAGGCTTGATTTATTTTTCGACTCTAAAAAAGACCTCATCTACCACTAAACAACACCATCCGTTTGTTAAGATATGGCAAACTACTCGCTGCGGGGTTAGGTGTAGTATGGCAATCTCACCAGCCGTGATCTTGCCGATGACATCCGCTTGTGACCGTGTTCACTAGAGCGTCAAAATACCTTTTGGTAACCTCTTGCTTCTCGGACATGGGTTGGTAAAGTATATTATTTCCAGTTTTTATTTGGGCACCGTTATTTTTGTCGTAAAAAATATCGATTTTACAATTGAAAGACACCGTCTTCGTGGGCTTGTGAAAATATTGTGTCGCACGCATGATTCAAAATCGGTAGCGTGAGAGGAAACGGGCTTAATTTCAATATTGGCTAAAAACATACAGTTTTACATAGTATATGTCCGATCCTCGGCCTATTTTTCATCAGGTGATGTGGACCGATATCGACTGCGGATCTATCTGAAGAATTGCATTGATTTTCAGTTGATTTCATGTACATGTATCTGGTCGACGCCAGTCACTGGCCATCACTCAAATGAGGACATCGATGTACCGCACGTACACGTTTCGTTTTTGCCCAATGTTATAGCAGGTTATTGTTTGAGTAACATTAGCGTCGCATCTTTGAAGCATATGGCTGCTACCCATGATCTCAGAAAAATGCATCATCATGCTCGTACATCGGTATAGAATTCGATCTGTAGTAATCGATTTTGTATCGCCCGATATGTGAGCCAGGCGGCAAGACAACGCATTTTAACACTAGGAACGCGGAATGGAATTCTCTTGCTCCGCAGTTGCAGATGAGACGAATGAGTAGAGTCAAATTGCATGTAAAGAGCACAGTGTTTTTGCCCGGGTAGCCTATTTCACCAAGGAGTGCACGGAGACTTATACTGCACTCCTTGATCATGGCAAAGACAATGACGTGGTTTCAGCGAATGTCTGGTAGGCAACAAATAAAACCACACAGTACGGCAGACTCTGTTGCTCTGTAGCTCTGGTAAAAGCCAACAATTTTAAGAAGTCTGTGCCATTCAACAGCATTTGCTGTAGATACATGAGAACATACATTGTATTCGTGAAGGAAAGTTTGGTAAAGGAAAAGTACCCTCTGACACAGCGCCACCTATAGTGAAAAGTGGCCTTGTGAATTCGGTCGGAAATGTACCGATCACATAGCCACCCTTGCACACGCCTTGTTTACTGTCAAAGAGTGTGAAAGGAAAAAGTGTGTAATCAAATGAAAACACAGTCTGTTTTGCGACATTAGTCTGGAGGTCTACCGATGAAACCGCAGTGTTTGTAAGGCAGCAGCAACGTAGTCATATGTAGCGAAAGACGAGTGCTTGGTATTTGCCGTAAATTTGAAACCAGTGGATTTAAATTGCTAACGGAGAATACACTTAACTCTTAAACAAATAGTATTCATTGAACCTGGCTTTGTTTCTTGCATGCATGCATACGTCTTTATAATCAAGAATGCTTAACTGGACACGCTATTACGATACTTTGTATATCGGGTACCTCAATTTGTAAATATACTGAAAATGCGGTACACATTTGTAAATATGTTACAAGATTAAATTTCAAAAATGCCAGTAAGTAGATAGAATACTTGTCCTATTTGAGTTTAACTCTGCGAAGTTGTGTCGCTCGGTTTAGATGCTCGATTCATAAACTAAGCTTAGAAGTAGTTAGACACTAGGGTGTTGCCAGGAATGACAGAATTTGCGATATGTGTAACCTAGGCAGTGTTGAAAATGAGATGCACTTTATGTATCAATGTCCTGTATTGAGGGATTTGTATATTCGTAAAGCAACAGTGTTAACCCTTTATAATATGTTGTGTTAAAGTGTTTGCCAGTATTTGTGAGTTGTGCTTATTATGTACTATAAACGATTGATAGGTTGACTGATTGACACGGTATTTTTTATTCACCAGTGAGAGTAAAGTACATCATGATGCCCTCCCTATTCAAAACCAACCTACATTCTTTAATTGTATTTTATACATGTATAAGCGCCCGGCTATTCAGAGCGAACTGTCAGTGATAGCTGGCGTTGCCTAATTCTCAAATAAAAGAAGCCTGTCATAAAAGTGGAATGCAGCTATTGAAGTGGCAACCTGGGTGAACCATTCAACTTTCCGTTACGAAATGACGATTTTGCATCTAATGTGTTCATATTTTAAAACAAGTATGGTTGCCTCAACTGAGATGCATCTTAAAGCGTCTGGTGTCTAATCTTTGTAGTCGAAATCGAACTTAAAATTATTTTGGACATTTTGCGTTCTATTATTATGCAAATTAATGACATGTGCGTGTTTTTTGTGCTCGGGTATGTTATGATTTTTTATGATTAGTGGCTAGTTTCAAGTTTGCGCTTGGTAACCCTAGATTCGACAAACGAACTCTCTAAAAACTCGAGATTTCGAATTCTGGTTCGAACTTATGGCGTTATAATATGCTTGGGTCATCAAGTTCAAAATGAGATTAGACAGTCGTCCACGTACATCAAGTTGAACCCCAGAACTTATATAGAGTTCGCACCAAAAGTACAACGGAAAATATCAAAAATAATGTCGAGTTCGATTTCCAGAGTACAAAGATTAGACGTCGGATCGAGATGTGTACAACCAATCGCGCCTCTGCATCGCTGAAGCTGATTTTAGCTGAGTAAAAGCTGACATCAGGTGTTTTAAAAGTAAATCACTAACAAAATACTGCGTCATCTTGTAATTTTTTAACAACCTTGGACAAGAACCAAAGTGTTTTTTGGTACCGTATAAGAATATCCGTCGTCAGCAGCTGTCTCTTGCATGTTTTTAAATCTCTATTTGTGAACAATATAGGGCGACAGTCTTGTTCATCCATGTATTGCTATATGACCAAAAGTTTTACTCATGGCCTGTTTGTTTCAGATAAACCTGTACCTGTTGTCGCGAATACTATTAGGATTGGCGCGATATGGTGTGAAAGAAGGTTATTTGCCTGAGCCCAAGCAGAGTCCGTTCCCTTTGTTTGCTGCTGCTGTATGGGGAATTGTGCTGTGGTTGTTTGAACATGAGAGAGAAACCCTGCAGCCGTCCCTACGTTCTTCCATGGAATATCTATACGATGACAGTAATATTTGGACATCTATACGAGATTTTTTACTATACAATCGCTAATGTGACAAAGATTTTAATGTCGTTTCTACCTGTTTGAGGACGAAATCATCTGATGTCCAGTTGAGTAAATTGTCCATAATTCAATGTACTCGATCAGATCAAGCTCCACAAGACAGACATTTTGTTTCCCTCAGTTTCATTAACATAAAGCTGGTAACGACTGGTATGATGTCTTTCTTCATCTTAGCTGAAAGGTTT
This sequence comes from Phoronis australis, assembly GCA_002633005.1. Classification (NCBI taxonomy): domain Eukaryota; kingdom Metazoa; phylum Phoronida; family Phoronidae; genus Phoronis; species Phoronis australis. Next base: position 10,382 of record NMRA01000423.1, on the reverse strand, counting down.
GACAGAACCTAAGCAATAGAGACATACATGTAACTCAAGTACAAGGATGAAAGTTTACTCAATGTGTGTCCAGCCGGATTGGTCGCATTTTGAGTCGATTTTGAGTTCAGGAACTAGACTCTCAGGTGTTGCAGATTTTCAGGCACATTGTCACTTATTAGTGTGAGCACAAAGAACCAGTCTTACCACACTCTTGTACTTAACAATAGAGCTGTCATGTCATCCTTAGGTATTTACTTTTTGACGGTTTGTTGACTTTTAGTAAATTTTGTTAGTATAGATTGGACATGTTGCTTCTGTTGATTTTGAAGAAGCGTGTGTAGACTTTGTGGTATCTTGTGATTGGATGAAATGAACAGTGCTGGTGTGAGGGTAACATTGGCATCTTGTGATTGGATGAAATGAACAGTGGTGGTGTGAGGGTAATATGTGGCATCTTGTGATTGGATGAAATGAACAGTGGTGGTGTGAGGGTAATNATTTTGGACATTTTGCGTTCTATTATTATGCAAATTAATGACATGTGCGTGTTTTTTGTGCTCGGGTATGTTATGATTTTTTATGATTAGTGGCTAGTTTCAAGTTTGCGCTTGGTAACCCTAGATTCGACAAACGAACTCTCTAAAAACTCGAGATTTCGAATTCTGGTTCGAACTTATGGCGTTATAATATGCTTGGGTCATCAAGTTCAAAATGAGATTAGACAGTCGTCCACGTACATCAAGTTGAACCCCAGAACTTATATAGAGTTCGCACCAAAAGTACAACGGAAAATATCAAAAATAATGTCGAGTTCGATTTCCAGAGTACAAAGATTAGACGTCGGATCGAGATGTGTACAACCAATCGCGCCTCTGCATCGCTGAAGCTGATTTTAGCTGAGTAAAAGCTGACATCAGGTGTTTTAAAAGTAAATCACTAACAAAATACTGCGTCATCTTGTAATTTTTTAACAACCTTGGACAAGAACCAAAGTGTTTTTTGGTACCGTATAAGAATATCCGTCGTCAGCAGCTGTCTCTTGCATGTTTTTAAATCTCTATTTGTGAACAATATAGGGCGACAGTCTTGTTCATCCATGTATTGCTATATGACCAAAAGTTTTACTCATGGCCTGTTTGTTTCAGATAAACCTGTACCTGTTGTCGCGAATACTATTAGGATTGGCGCGATATGGTGTGAAAGAAGGTTATTTGCCTGAGCCCAAGCAGAGTCCGTTCCCTTTGTTTGCTGCTGCTGTATGGGGAATTGTGCTGTGGTTGTTTGAACATGAGAGAGAAACCCTGCAGCCGTCCCTACGTTCTTCCATGGAATATCTATACGATGACAGTAATATTTGGACATCTATACGAGATTTTTTACTATACAATCGCTAATGTGACAAAGATTTTAATGTCGTTTCTACCTGTTTGAGGACGAAATCATCTGATGTCCAGTTGAGTAAATTGTCCATAATTCAATGTACTCGATCAGATCAAGCTCCACAAGACAGACATTTTGTTTCCCTCAGTTTCATTAACATAAAGCTGGTAACGACTGGTATGATGTCTTTCTTCATCTTAGCTGAAAGGTTTGACAGAACCTAAGCAATAGAGACATACATGTAACTCAAGTACAAGGATGAAAGTTTACTCAATGTGTGTCCAGCCGGATTGGTCGCATTTTGAGTCGATTTTGAGTTCAGGAACTAGACTCTCAGGTGTTGCAGATTTTCAGGCACATTGTCACTTATTAGTGTGAGCACAAAGAACCAGTCTTACCACACTCTTGTACTTAACAATAGAGCTGTCATGTCATCCTTAGGTATTTACTTTTTGACGGTTTGTTGACTTTTAGTAAATTTTGTTAGTATAGATTGGACATGTTGCTTCTGTTGATTTTGAAGAAGCGTGTGTAGACTTTGTGGTATCTTGTGATTGGATGAAATGAACAGTGCTGGTGTGAGGGTAACATTGGCATCTTGTGATTGGATGAAATGAACAGTGGTGGTGTGAGGGTAATATGTGGCATCTTGTGATTGGATGAAATGAACAGTGGTGGTGTGAGGGTAATATGTGGTATCTTGTGATTGGATGAAATGAACAGTGCTGGTGTGAGGGTAACATTGGCATCTTGTGATTGGATGAAATGAACAGTGGTGGTGTGAGGGTAATATTCACAACATTGCATATGCTGATTAATACTGTCCCTGCTGACTGAGGCGAATCAAATAGTGCTCAGTTATGTTCTTGTTATTATTTTCACCGACACCTTGACAGTTTATTCCTTCATTTTCTTATTAATTATAATTGTTGTTATTATTGTAGATAGTACATTTTCTCATGATCAATGGACTGTGCAACGTGATTTGTTGTGATTCTTGAGCACAAAGTTCCGAACCTCAGTGGTTATTGGTTCGATAAGAACATTGTTTTGTCACGTGCTTTGTGTCATGAATTGATGTATTGGAATAGTAATTTATAAAAATCATTTTATAATCGCAAAAAGCTTGAATGTGAGTTCATTTTTGGAGGCGATGGCGGAGGGAATATTGGTGGTTTGTTGAGCAAAAGGGAGGTTTGAAGTGCATTGTTATTGGCTGAGGAGGTGACTGTTCAAGACCGACAGGCATAAGTCTATGTGTTACACTAGTCTTTGGGGTCTTTTTCTATCATTAGACACTGCAGATCAGTCATCCAACCAAGGAACAAGATTTCTGACTTCTATATTGTAACTTGTTGTATTCAATAGTTTACATGACAAAAGTTTTAGAATATGGATCCCTCACAGTTGCTGTGAATAATTATGTCAGGCATTCAGCCAAATCTTTATAAATAAATTTGACCTTCGGTGCCGTTTGATACAATTACATTATTCAGTAAAAATTCATGACCAGTGACATTTACAAGAAATGTGATAAGCTAATTATACCAACCATCTATCCGTAAAATGCAGGTAAAGGTTTTCTGATAGATAAAAAGTGGGTAAACATCTATTATGTAGCTTTGAATAAACCATGGATAGCTCACTGCATTGGTTGCACTGTAGGACTTTCTATAGTTCAGAACTAGACTCATTTCTTCAGAAAGTAAGAACTGGACCCTGATGCATGCAATGTATGTTTCCGTAAACACGAGACATTTGAAAACATGCTTACGGTTGTTAAAGAAATTGGCCTCTGGAAAATAACAATATCCATAGCAAAGGGCAGAGGCGGATCCAGGCTTTTTAAAAGAGAGAATTGGATCAAGGATTTTTAAAAAGGGTGGCCCAAGGCAGCACTTTGAAAATTCTAAATTTGATATGACTGACATCAAGGGAAAAAGGCGGGGTCCGATCCACAAAGTGCAATCAGATAGTCCCAAAGAATTCACTTTAATCAATGTAATTGCAATCCTTGTCTGGCAAAAGTACATCGTACTTCAAATTGTCACCCAAAACTAGGGAAGTTGTCATGATTTATCGGAAATGTGACCGGAGACCTCAGCGTCCACATACTCGGTACAAAGTAAAGTGCGACAAGCGACCGACCTAAGGGCTGAAAATTAGACGGTGAAGTCTTTACTTCATGACGGCGACATCCCGTTGCTCCCAACTTGTTCGATTCTATAGCCCAACAAGAAGTTGGGAAGTTTACCCCCGTAGCCAATATCTTACCCGACTTATTAACCGTATTCTGGCATTTATGGTTGGAGGGCCTGCGCTCTTTTGTTCGATAATTGCTCTAATCTCCGATCAGATCGTACATGTATCTAGACTGACTGGTCTGGGCTGATAAAAATGAAAATTAAGTTATAACATATTTGACCTTAAACCAATAGCATTTCTGAATTCCTCGTCAAATGCTGACCATGTTCCGTTTTTGAATCACCAAAATCGCCCAACTACAACAGAAGTTAAGACAAACTATTCTGTCCAAACGGGCGCACTGGGTTTGACTGGTCATACGCATTCGGTAATAGTGTGCAACCCCCATACGTTTCCTTTGAAGCCTGGGAGATAATTGGCTTGTTTGTATTATCATTATACGGCACAAAAGACTGAGCTGGGCAGTTAACAAAAGATCCAGATGTTATCGCACGTTCAGCACCCCTCACGTGTGGAAAAGTTACTGAATGACAGAACGCTGTAATGTCTTCAGTTGAAAACAAGTATTTTCGTAGTTGTTTTAATCTGCATTCTTGAGAGATGAAATTCGAAGCGCAGGTTAAGGATTTGCGTACTTACGTATATAAAACATTACATTTGTATCCACGATTCAAGATTTTATCGACTATACGTACTCGAGACCGCCGCTGCACTGCCAGACAGAATAATGAAACAACTAACACATACCTCATGGCTAGTTATAGTTTGAAACCCCGCTGTGTTTCGAAAATTATGTGGGTAAATGCGCTTAATTTCTTTAGCACGAAATACAGTGAAGGCCAATAAGGATGCGTTGCGCTCATAGGAAACGCACTGGATGTCTCATTCGGGTTATCTTCTGTCACTCGATCGCTGGCGAAGTTACAGTGAGCCCCAAGGCACCAACCAAAAGACGCTTTATGTTTCTATCATGTACATGTACTCAATAGCGGTGCACTTCACCCAGACGGCTCGCATTATGGGCTCGGGGTCCACTCGAGTCGGGAGCCATTAATGGACACCCATCCGTTTACGGGGAGTTTTAGGCTCGCTTTATAGAACCGTGACGTATGACAAAGTCATCATTTCGTGAACGTTTATTCGTAGAGCCTTTACTGGCTGTCAAAGAAAGTTCAGGACCGCCTTTGCGTGGTGAGGCCCAGGCTAAAATTATGTGGGCCGCGGCCGCAAGGGCGTCCGGTCTTCGTAAAACATCGACTAAGTTTCGGTAAAATTCGTAGCAGCGTCGATTATCCTGGTAACTGGGAGAGTGAATGACAGCGACCGGGCGATTTAAGCTTTGTAAATGGTGGAGGGGGTAAACCTAGCTAATAAACAGTGATCGCGGACGGCGCCAACTAAAATCAATTACCAGCTCGGTTCCAGATTTCTCTGTGCTTTGAGAAACTGATGAATCCGGCTTTGCCCAAAACAAGGTCTGTGTAGAAGTTAAGTAACATTGTTTTCGTATGCAGCTTTGAATCAGAAACTTTGGCTCTCTCAAACAAAATCAAAAGTCGGCATAGCTGTGTGAAATCTCTCGCATTGCCACGCCGTTGCAAAACCGGTTGAAATGGTTGATCACAGGAAGTTACCCAGTCGGGAAACTATCCGTCGGGTGAAGCCAGAATCTGTCAAATTGAGCCGCTAATCCGATACCCGCTGCCACCTTCAAGTTTGCAAGTCGCATGCACCGCACTTAGTCTCCCGGATGATAAACCGTCAAATCCTGGTATTTTCTAGGAGTTTTACTACTCTCTCGTATAGGAAGCAACCTATCTGATTTTGGTGCCATCCCTGACAGTGACGAAGTGAAAGCTTGTTCAGTGGATTTAGCCAGAAGAGTATGAACTATATTTGCATGTATACCTACTTTCAATACAGCATCAGCTGCCGTTTTTCGTAGCTACATGTAAGAGACTGGGTAACCCTTCCCCCCGAGTACAGACCTGTTCGATTGTGTAAAGAGTTGGGTAATACATGTCTATCACTTCTGTATAACTCACTATTCGCGTGAACGACGAATTCTTTAGAGCTGAACAATATGATACGTCTTGTAAATGACTCGTGGTCTGGTTGCGATTGACCGCATCTTTATTCATCTGTTAACCGCTGACCAAGCCAAAGGTCCAGGAGTTGCTTTCTATCTACCAAAAAACTGGTAAGTTAGTTCCAAGACTGTTAAGTTTTTGGAAAATAAGTTATATACTTCATAAGTTCTTACGAAAAACTAAGTTTTTATAACTTAAGTATTCAGTTTCGTCAAAAACTTAAATTTTGCAGCACCATCTTAAGTTTTCTTAAGGTTTCTATGTGATCAAAATTTATGTTTTCAAGTTTTTAAAAGTTGAATATTGCGTGTTATTTGGTCTTTATTGTTCGGAGTTTTCCCAATTTTCCAAAAAAACTCCTGTTTGCTCACACAAAACCCATTATTTATTAAAAATGCATCCGTGTAAAATTAACAAATTTGTTGCCCTGAATGTTTCCTAAACATTTAATGAATTTTAAAACAACGAACGTTTAATTGGTTCAGAGAATAAACTGTGATTACAGGTCCTGGAATAGAATATAATCGTATGGAGCAGAAACTTTAACTGTATTTAGAAAAAGTGCAATCGTAACATATGGATAGTATTTGAAGCTTATAGCGTAGATCTAGATATTGAACTGATGTAGTCAAGTCGGGGTACAAGGTTCTCGCTACTAAATGAAAGTACAGTATACGAAGTCAAATAACGTTACTTGACGTAAAGTACACAAGAGCGTGTAGGATTCCCAAAGTGAGGTACGTACGTACGCTTACAGAACGGACTGTCCACGTCATTGATGACAAAAACAATCCCAAGAGACTCTCTATTCTGGAGATGTTTTTAAGCATACGTGCATAAGAGGCCGAATGATTTTAAGACAATTTCTAACTGTATTTGAGAACATCGTGTAAAGCGTAGTATCTAAGGGAATCTATTATTTGAACCCGACTAGCTATTTCTGAGACATTTTGTTGTCTTAACCAAGTTGGACCTTTTTTCTAAGATCCTGCGTAACATTTTTTATTCAGTTTTTCAGTGCAGGATATCGCTCAGAAGTAGTTAGAACATCACCGGTTTCTGGAAATGAAAGCCTTTACAGCGCTCGCACTGGTTACCATATCCGTCGGTGAGTAGCCCTGTACATTATTCCTTTCCCAAAACGCATTCTATGTCATTACCTGTCTATGATTACGTAACGAAAGAAAATAACCGGCGTGGGCAGTGGCCAGCATGAACGTGGCACATTTGGAAACATAATGCTATGTTTCCTGATATACGACTCGTTGTAATGAAATCGTAGTTACATTTTGCTATTGACTTACGATATTGTTCAAAAGGCATCACGAAAGTGATGTTTTGGTCATCTTCGCGATCAATACCTCTGCAATATAGTCATGAGTAAAATGACTGGGACAACTTTTTCAAGTTCAAGTTCCTGGACAAAAATTAGCGATTTTAGCCAAAATTCAAATTGGAAAGGGATATTTTAATATCCAAAGTTATTCATCATTTGTAAGTCGTGTGTTACAAATATTTTTTAATGGGTACTCTCATAGTCCACCGGTAGATGTGAGTAGTGACACATTTGACATGGCGGCAAAAATCTTTAGAAAATTCTGAGAGTCCATTGTCGTGGGCAAATAACCCTGCGCGAAGGTATTGTAAGTTTTCGCGAATAAGTGTCGGGAAAAATGAGAATATTTTTTTCGGAAACTTGGCGTGATGAGAAAGTTATTAATTTTGTTGCTCAAAAATTCGTAAGAAATCGCCTGATATTTCTTATCTCAGTGATACCAAAACTTTTTCGAGCCCTCTCGAAGGGATAGTTTTACAAAATGATATTTCGTTTTTCAGTGGTTATCGCTGCACAAATTCAGCTAAGCATGTAATGAAGCTGTCGTGACGTACTTAATGCTACAATGCCAAAGATTTCTTATGTAAGCCTTGCTAAATAGTACGCTCAGTGGACCGAAACACAGAAAAATCAAAGGCGGTTACCTGGGAAAATGAGTGGCTAATACTCTAAGATGGCCAGTGCAAATGAAATCAAGCAAACGAAAAGCGAAGCAAACTGGTAGCCGTGCAATTTATTAATAAAACTATTCAATTACCGTATATCACCGTATAATGCCCCTGAAGTTTTCAATTAAAAAACCGGTGCCTCGGTAAATAGGTTTCCAAGTAAGTAGAAGTTTCCTGATGTACTCATATTCTTAAAAACGAGTCTTGCTCAAAAATGATTAATTTATTTTTTACTTTATTCTTAAATAATTTTGTGGTGGTAGTTTCGTGCATGTTGTAGTGACCTGCATACATGTAATCAGGTCAATCTGGGTCTGAGACAGGTCAGACCTGGATGATCGTTAGGTTTTTAACTTATAGTTGTTTTACCAAATGAAACAAACAATAGTACCGAGTGAATATCCCTGACTCGAAGGGCAAATGGGTAATGCAACTACAGGGGGTCATTTTGTGACGTTGAAAAAGTTGTCCCGGTCATTTTACCACCGGTATCAAAATTTATTGTTACATCGGAGTCCGGCAAAGTCATACGCGTAAACTGTGACATAGATGTGCAGACCTATTGTTCGTCAGCACGTCGACCTTTCTCACGGAGTGTAACCGCGCTAGTCAAACCAGGTTCACGTTGTTTGCGAATGACACTAATTTAGACGAAAATGACATTTTTCCCTGCCTAAACCTTGTTACGTCGGACAGAATTTATTGGGATCACGACTCACGACAGGAAAATGAAACTTCTTGGCCGAAAATTGCGGGCTTATTGAAACGGTCATGGGTATTTTTTCATCCTTTGCATTACATGGAAAAACATGAAGTGCCGGAACTACAGCTATTCGTTATCCAGTGACTCGTTATTTCCGTTTGAAAAAACAAAACATCTCTATTATCAGACGAATGACCAGTGTTATCAATTTACGTCATTGGCCTAACCTGCTTGGAATTAACGTCTTCACATTACTACCGTCTGCATCAATTTCAGCCTTGGCCTCGATTTCTTTAGTAGCCAAACGAACGCATGCAAGCAAGCATTTTATGTCCTGGTCTAGAGCCACACAAGATTTAAAATTTCTGATCTTCGAAGGAATTTTCATTTCGTTGTCGCGCGATTGGTCGACCAGATTCTGCAAGTTGGCTTGTTAAGACGAGTCATGTTGTCTGCTGACCGTGGTCTCAAAGAATTGCGAACTTTAATTTCTTTGCAAGCTCAGAGATCTATCATTTCTCATCCGATTAAGGAACAAGTTGAGACCAATTTTATGGCAGTAAGCGATTTAAATCAGGTGTTGGCTTCTGTGTTGGAACTCGGAATAATTGCCGCTTTAATCTTTGACATCGCGTTGTCTTACATGTACATGTACGTCAGGACGTTTTATAGTTCACAAAGTTATGGTTTTGGAGTTAAAAGATGAAATTGGCAGTGCTTGTTGTTATAACACCATTGATAAATGTTAAGTTCGTGTATTCCATGTGACGACTAGGTGTGACTTAATGTAGCTTGACAGCATGTCGACGAATGTTCAATATACGGTGGCGCGTGCATGCATGTCGGCCTCATCGTTCTGGCAAAGACGTAACTCTCTANCTTGGTGTGGAATGAGTCCTTTTTGACCAAATTTCTACTTCAGTTTCTGCTTCTAACAGAATCATTTCTGAACAATTTTGATATCACGTGATAGGTTCATGACCAATGTCAGTAAAAACGGCACCGACACTGCAATATCGGTTACCATGGTAACACTGGAACTGTTTCCGTGGAGGTACATTTCCTTCTTGTGAAAAACCAGCAGTAAGTTGTACCCTTATAGCGAAGCTGCCCCCGCGAGAAAACTAAAAATAATATCATGAACATGTAGAAGACTCCATGCCCTTGAAATTAATATAATAAAAACTTTGTCAGCCCTTCAGGCAGGCTTGGTAATAGGTGTCTGAATTTCACTATTTTCAGACCGCGTATGTGTATTTGTCATGTTAAACCAGTCACTGGTTGTGCGCCGTTTCTACGCATTAATATGCCGTGGTATAATACAACAATTCAAAGAATCGGTTTGCTTAAATGTTTTTAATTAATTTTAAGGACACTAGCATTTCCCACTAAAATATGAAATTACACTAAATTTGTTCATCCAACTCGTCTGAATACCAAACTAAAGCTTACAATGCGTTAGTTGGATGGCTGACCTAAAGTGCGGGTTTGCGAATTTATCTATTTATCTGGCACTGCCAGTCGCATCGAATGTGGTTTTTCTACAAATTGCGGAGAGAAACAACTTTGGAAACTCTTGGGAAATGCACAAGGCATAGGGCGAGACATTTGAGCACCTTATAAGAGTACGTGGAGCTGATGTGGAGGTGGAACGTGTCCTCCTGAGAAGTAGTCTGTCTCAGTGTCTGCCTCGGAGGCAGGTGTGCATCAGGAGCTACATAATCTACCGTATTAGATTCACTTGCCCGAATCATCGTTACAACACTCCAGATATATTGCTGTCGCCAAAGACACTGAGAACATCCACTGCACACTAGAGGAGAAATCTGATAGAGCCTGATAGAGGTCGATCTGAAAAATGACCAAAGACGTTAAGTCAAGGTTCAACGTCCTGCTTCGTGTGAGCTCAGGTAGGAATCACTAAACTCCAGGGTCTGACCCAGAGGAATATTTTTAGAAGCACGTCATTCATGCAAAAATACTTTTATTGTCACACCGTGATTGCTTATAACTTGGGC
>NMRA01000422.1:330145-400950 GCA_002633005.1 Phoronis australis | reverse complement strand
GTGCAGGCCATTGGAGGACAGTGGAGGCCAGTGGAGGACAATGGAGGCCAGTGGAGGCCTCTGGAGGCCAGTGGAGGGCAATGGAGGTCAGTGGAGGCCAGTGGAGGCCAGGGAAGCCGGTGGAGGACAGTGGAGTCCAGTGGAGGCCAGTCGAAGCCAGAGGAGGCCAATGAAGACCAGCAGAGGCCTGTGGAGGCCCGTGGAGGACCGTGCAGGCGCGTGGAGTCTAGTGGAGGCCAGTGGAGGCCTCTGGAGGCCAGTCTAGCGCAGTGGAGGTCAGTGGAGGCCAGCGGAAGCCAGTGGAGGCNGCCAGTGGAGGCGAGTGGAGTACAGTGGTGGCCAGTGAACAGCAATGCAGGAGCGTGGAGGCCAGTGCAGGCCATTGGAGGACAGCGGAGGCCAGTGGAGGCCACTGGAGGACAGTCGAGGCCCCTGGAGGCTAGCGGAAGCCAGTGGACGCCAATGGAGGTCAGTGGAGGCCTCTGGAGGCCAGTGGAGGGCAATGGAGGTCAGTGGAGGCCAGTGGAGGCCAGGGAAGCCGGTGGAGGCCAATGAAGACCAGCAGAGGCCTGTGGAAGCCCGTGGAGGACCGTGCAGGCGCGTGGAGTCTAGTGGAGGCCAGTGGAGGCCTCTGGAGGCCAGTGTAGGGCAGTGGAGTTCAGTGGACGCCAGCGGAAGCCAGTGGAGGCCAGTGGAGGCCACGGAAGCCGGTGGAGGCCAGGAGATGGCAGTGGAGGCCAGTGGAGGCCAGTGGAGGCCAGTGGAGGACATTGGAGGCCACTGGAGGCCAGTGGAGGCCAGTGGAGGCAAGTGGAGGCCTGTGGAGGCCAGTGGATTTCAGTGGAGGCCAGTGGATGAAATTGGAGTTCAGTGGTGGCCAGTAGAAGACGGTGGATGCCAGTGGAGGCCAGTGGAAGACACTGAAGGCCAGTGGAGGCCAGTGGAAGCCAGAATAGGCCAGTAGAGGCCAGTGGCGGCCAGTGGCGGCCAGTGGAGGCTAGTAGAGGCCAGTGGAGGCCAGTGGAAGCCAGTGAAAGCCAGTGAAGTCCATCGGTGGCCAGCGGAGGCCAGTGGTGGCCAGTGGAGGTTAGTGGAGGCCAGCGGACGCCAGTGGAGGCCAGTGGATGCCGCTTGAGGCCATTGGAGGCCATTGGATGCCAGTGTAGTGCATTTGAGGCCAGTGGAGGCCAGTGGAGGATAGTGGAGGCCAGTAGAGGTCAATTGAGGACGTTAAAGGCCACTGGAGGCCCCGGGGGGAAAGTAGAGGACAGTGGTGATCCGTGGAGGCCATTGGAGACAAGTGGGGGCACGTGGAGGCGAGTGGAAACTACAGGAGTGCACTGGAGGCCACTAAAGGCCAGTGGAGCCCAGTGGAGGCGTGTGGAAGCTAGTGGAGGCGTGTGGAGGCAAGTGGAGGCGAATGACTACCGCTGGAGTGGAGTGGAGGTTAGTGGGGACCACTGGAGTACCGTGCAGGTTGGTGGAGGCCAGTTCTTGCCAGTGGAGGCCAGTGGAAGGGACTATAGGCCAGTGGAGGCCAGTGGAAGCCGTTAAAGGTCAGTGGAGGACAGTAAGGGGACCCAGTGGAGGGCTTTGGAGGCCCGTGGAGGACCGTGGAGGCCTGTGGAGATCAGTGGGGGCTACTGGAGACCAGTGGGGGCCAGCTGAGGTCAGTGGAGGCCAGCGGACGCCAGTGGAGGCCCGTGGAGGCCAGTGGAGGCTAGTGGAGGCCACTGGAGTCCAGTGGAGGCAAATGGTGGCCAGTGGAGGCTAGTGGAGGCTAGTGGAGGACAGTGGAGACCAGTGGACGCCGCTGAAGCCCAGTGGACGCCACTGGAGACGCGCGGAGGCCAGTAGATTTCAATTGAGGCCGTTAAAGGCCACTGGAGGCCCCTGGGGGAAATTAGAGGACAGTGGTGATCCGTGGACTCCATTGGAGACAAGTGGGAGCACGTGGAGGCGAGTGGAAACTACAGGAGTGCAGTGGAGTGGAGGCCACTAAACTCCAGTGGAGTCCAGTGGAGGCGTGTGGAAGCCAGTGGAGGCGTGTGGAGGTGAATGACTACCGCTGGAGTGGAGTGGAGATTAGTGGGGACCACTGGAGTACCGTGCAGGTTGGTGGAGGCCAGTTCTTGCCAGTTGAGGCCTGTGGAATTGACTCTAGGCCAGTGGAGGCCAGTGGAAGCCATTAAAGGTCGGTGGAGGACAGTAAGGGGACCCACAGTGGAGGGCTTTGGACGCCCCTGGAGGCCAGTGGAGGCCAGTGGATATCAGTGGGGGCTATTGGAGACCAGTGGGGGCCGTCGGAGGCTAGTGGAGCCCAGTGGAGGCTTATGGAAGCCAGTGTATGTGAGTGGAGGCCATTGGAGGCCAGTGGAGTCCCAGGAGGACCGTGGAGGACAGTAGAGGCCAGTGATGGCCAGTGAAGACCATTGAAGGCCAGCAGAGGGCACCGTTAGTCAGCAAAGGCCAGCGGATTTCACTGTAAGCAAGTGGAGGCCAGTGGAGGCCGCTGGATGTCCCTGGAGGCCAGTGAAGGCCAGTGTAGGAAATTGGGAGACAGTGGACGCCACCGTTGACCAGTGGAGGCTAGTCGATGCATGTGGACTCCAGTAGAGGCCAGTGGAGAACAGTGGTGACCAGCGGAAAAGTGGAGGCCATTGGAGGTCACTGGAGGCTAGCGGAGGCTAGTGGAGGCCAGTGGAGGCCACTGGAAGTCAGCGGAGGCCCGTGGCCACCAGAGGAGGCCAGTGGAAATGAGTGGAGTCCAGTGCAGGCCTGTGGAGACTACTGGAGGCAATTAGAGACCAGTAGGTGCCAGCTTAGGCCAATGAAGGCCAGTAGTGGCCAGAGGAGTGCAATGGAAGCCAGTGGAGGCCAGTGGACATCAGTGGAGGCCAGTGGAGGCCAGTGGACACCATTGGAGGCCAGTGGAGTCACTGGAGGACCGTGGAGGACAGTAGAGGCCAGTGATGGACAGTGGAGGCCAGTAAAAGCCGGTGGAGGCAACTAAATGGCAGTGATAGTCAGTGGAGACCATTGGAGGCCAGCAGAGGCCACCGGGGGTCAGCAAAGGCCAGAAGATTTCACTGTAGTCCAGTGGAGGCCAGTGGAGGCCAGTGAAGGCCAGTTTAGGAAATTATAAGACAGTGGAGGTCACTGTTGACCAGTGGTGTCGAGTCGATGCCTGTATTCTCCAGTAGAGGCGAGTGGAGTCCAGTGGAGGCCAGAGGAGGACAGTGGAGGCCAGTGGATGCCGCTGGAGGCCATTGGAGGCCATTGGATTCCAGTGTAGTGCTTTGGATGCCAGTGGAGAACAGTGGAGGCCAGTGGATATCAGTGGGGGCTATTGAAGACCAGTGGGGGCCGGTGGAGGCCAGTGGAGCCCAGTGGAGGCCAGTATACGCAAGTGGAGGCCAGTGCAGGCTTATGGAAACCAGTAGAGGTGAGTGAAGGCGAGTGGAGGCCAGTGGAGGCCAGCAGAAGACGTGGAGGCTACTGGAGGCTAGCGGAGGCCTGTGGAGGTCAGTGGAGGCCAATGGAAGTCAGCGGAGGCCCTTGGCCTCCAGTGGAGGCCAGTGGAAAGGAGTGCAGGCCTGTGGAGGCCATTGCAGGCCATTACAGACCAGTAGAGGAAAGTTCAGGCCAATGAAGGCCAGTGGACACCTTTGTAGGCCAGTGGAGTCCCAGGAGGACCGTGGAGGACAGTGAAAGCCTGTGGAGGCAACTAGAATGCAGTGATGGGCAGTGGAGACCATTGGAGGCCAGCATCGGCCACCGTTGGTCAGCAAAGGCCAGCAGATTTCACTGTACTACAGTGGAGGCCAGTGCAGGCCGCTGGATGTCCCTGGAGGCAGGTGAAGGCCAGTGTAGGAAATTGGGAGACAGCGGAGGCCACCGTTGACCAGTCGAGGCTAGTCGATGCATGTGGACTCCATTTGAGGCCAGTGGAGAACAGTGGAGGCCAGCGAAAGAAGTGGGGGCCATTGGAGGCCACTGGAGCTTAGCGGAGGCCAGTGGAGGCCCGTGGAGGCCAGTGGAGGCCATTGGAAGTCAGCGGAGGCCCGTAGCCACCAGAGGAGGCCAGTGAAAATGAGTGGAGTCCAGTGCAGGCCTGTGGAGGCCACTGGAGGCCATTAGAGACCAGTAGGGGCCAGTTTAGGCCAATGAAGGCCAGTGGTGCCAGAGGAGTCCAGTGGAAGCCAGTGGAGGCCAGTGGAGGCCAGTGGAGGTAAGTGGAGGCCAGTGGAGGCCAGTGGAGGCCAGTGGAGGCCAGTGGACACCATTGTAGGCCAGTGGAGTATCAGGAAAGCCGTGGAGGACAGTAGAGGCCAGTGATGTCCAGTGGAGGCCGGTGAAAGCCGGTGGAGGCAACTAGAGAGCAGTGATGGCCAGTGGAGACCATTGGAGGCCATCAGAGGCCACCTCGGGTCGGCAAATGCCAGCGGATTTCACTGTAGGCCAGTGGAGGCCAGGGGAGGCCGCTGGATGTCGCTGGAGGCCAGTGAAGGCCAGTGTAGGAAATTGGAAGACAGTGGAGGCACTATTGACCAGTGGAGGCTAGTCGATGCCTGTTGACTCCAGTAGAGACCGGTGGAGAACAGTGGTGGTAAGTGGAAGAAGTGGAGGCCACTGGAGGCTAGTGGAGGCCAGCGGAGGCCAGTGGAGGCCACTGGAAGACAGCGGAGGCCCGTGGCCACCAGCCGACGCCAGTGGAAATGAGTGGAGTCCAGTGCAGGCCTGTGGAGGCCAGTGGAAGCCATTGGAGACCAGTAAGGGCCCGTTTAGGCCACTGAAGGCCAGTGGTGGCCAGAGGAGTGCAGTGGAAGCCAGTGGAGGCGAGTGGACATCAGTGGAGGCCAGTGGATACCATTGGAGGCCAGTGGAGTCACTGAAGGACCGTGGGGGACAGTAGAGGCCAGTGATGGCCAGTGGAGTCCAGTAAAAGCCGGTGGAGGCAACTAGAGGGCAGTGATGGTCAGTGGAGACCCTTGGAGGCCAGCAGAGGCCACCGGGGGTTAGCAAAGGCCAGAGGATTTAACTGTAGTTCAGTGGAGACCAGTGGAGGCCGCTGGATGTCCCTGGAGGCCAGTGAAGGCGAGTGTAGGAAATTGGAAGACAGTGGAGGTCACTGTTGAACAGTGGAGGCAAGTCGATGCCTGTGGACTCCAGTAGAGGCCTGTGGAGTCCAGTGGAGGCCAGTGGAGGCCAGTGGAGGCCTGTGAAGGCCAGTGGAGGCCAGTGGATGCCATTCGACTCCAGTGGAAGCCAGTGGAGGGCTGTATAGGCCACTGGAGGCCAGTGGAAATCAGTGGAGTCCATTGCAGGCCAGTAGAGACCAGTTTAGGCCGTTATAGGTCAGTGGAGGACAGTGGCCCAAGTGGAGGGGTTTGGAGGCCCGTGGAGGCCAGTGGAGGCCAGTGGAAGCCCGTGGAGGCCAGTGGAGACCACTGGGGGTCGGTGGAGGCCAGTGGAACCCATTGCAGGCCAGTAGATTTCGGTGGAAGCCGTTAAAGGCCAGTGGAGGATTCTGGAGGCCAGTAGGGGACAGTGGTGATCATTGGAGGCTATTGGAGACAAGTGAAGGCATGTGGAAGCCAGTGGCAATTACTGGAGACCATTGGAGGCCAGTGCAGATCAGTGGAGACCAGTGGGGACCAGTAAATGCCAGTGGAGGCCAGTGAAAGCCGGAGGAGCCCAGTGGAGGCCAGTGGAGGCCAGTGGAGTCCAGAGGAGGCCAGTGGAGACTAGTGGAATCCATTGGAGGCCAATGGAAACAGTGGAGGACAGTGGAGGCCAATGGTGACCAGTGGAGGCATTGGAGACCATTGGAGGACAGTGGCGTCCAGTGGTGGTCAGTGGAGGCCAGTGGAGAATAGTGCAACCTAGAGGACGCCGTTGAAGTCTAGTGCAGGCCCCTGTAGGCCAGTGGAGGCCAGTGGAGGCCAGTGGACGCCAGAGGAGGACACTGGACGGCAGTGGAGGCCGGAGGAGGCCAGTGGAGACAAGTTGCGGCCAGTGGAGGCCAGTGGAAACAGTGGAGGCCAAGGGAAACAGTGGAGACCAGTGGAGGACAGTGGAGGCTAGTGTAGGTCCGTGTAGACCAGTGGAGGCCACTGGATGCCAGTGGTTTCCAGTGGAGGTCAGTGGAGGCCAGTGGAGCGCAGTGGAGGACAGGGGACGCCAGTGGAGGGCAGAGGATGCCAGTGGAGACCAGTGGACGCTAGTGGAGGTCAGTGAAGGCCAGTGGAGGCCATTCGAGACCCGTGGAGGCCAGTGCAGTCCAGTGGAGGCCAGTGGAGGCCAGTGCAGTGCATTGGAGGACAGTGGAGACCCATAGAGGCAAGTGGAGGCCATTGGGGACAAGTGGGGGCACCTGGAGGCCAGTGGAAACTACAGGAGTGCAGTGGAGGCCACTAAAGGCCAGTGGAGTGCAGTGGAGGCCAGTGGAAGCCAGTGGAGGCCTGTGGAAGCCAGTGGAGGCAAGCGGAGGCCATTGGAGGGCAGTGGTCGGCTGTGGAGGCCACTGGAGGCCAGTGGTGGGCAGTGAAAGCTAGTGGACGCCACTGTAGACCAGTGGAAGATACTGGAGACAAGTGGAGGCCAGTAGAGGTCAATTGAGGCCGTAAAAGGCCACTGGAGACCCCTTTAGGAAAGTAGAGGACAGTGGTGATCCGTGGAGGCCATTGGAGACAAGTGGGGGCACGTGGAGGCCAGTGGAAACTACAGGATTGCAGTGGAGGCCACTAAAGGCCAGTGGATTCCTCTGGAGGCGTGTGGAAGCCAGTGGAGGCGTGTGGAGGCGAGTAGAGGCCAATGACTGTCGCTGGAGGGGAGTGGAGGTTAGTGGAGACCACTGGTGGCCCGTGCAGTCTGGTGGAGGCCAGTGGAGGCCTTGGGAGATCCGTGGATACCATTGGAGGCCAGTGGAGATCCGTGGAGACCAGTGGAGGCCAGTGGAGGCCAATGGACGTCCAGTGCAGGTCAGTGGAGGCCAGTTCTGGCCAGTGGAGGCCAGTGGAAGGGACTATAGGCCAGTGGATGCCAGTGGAGGCCAGTGGAGGCCAGTGGAGGCCAATGGAGGCCAGTGATGACCAGTGGAACACAATGGAGACCAGTGGAAGCAAGTAAAGGCCAGTGGAGGACAGTGGAGGCCAGTGGAAGGCTTTGGAGGCCAATGCAGGCCAGTGGAGGCCAGTGGAGATCGGTGGACACCATTGGATACCAATGGAGGCAAGTGGAGGTCAGTGGAAAACGTGGGGGACACTGGAGGCCGGTGGAGGCTAGCAGAGGCCAGTGGATGCCAGTGGAAGTCAGTGGAGACCCATGGACACCAGTGGAGGCCAGTGAAGGGGAGTGAAGTCCCATGGAGGCATCTTAAGGCCACTGCAGAGGCCAGTGGAGGCCAAAGAAGGCTAGTGGTGGCCAGTGGAGTCCAGTGGAAACCAGTGGAGCCCAGTGGTGGCCAGTTCAGGCCAGTGGACATCAGTGGAGGCCAGTGGAGGCCAATGGACACCATTGGAGGCCAGTGGAGGGCAAGGAGGACCGTGGAGGCCAGTAGAAGCCACTGATGGCCAGTGGATTCCAGTGAAAGCGGGTAAAGGCAAGGGGAGGGCAGTGATGGCCAGTGGAGACCAATGGAGGCTATCAGAGGCCAGCGGGGGTCAGCAACGGCCAGCGGATTTCACTGTAGGCCAGTGGAGGCCAGTGGAGACTGCTGGCGGTTACTGGAGGCCAGAGGAGGCCAGTGTAGGAAATTGGAAGCCAGTGGAGGCCACTGTTGACCCGTGAATGCCAGTAGATGCCAGTGGACTCCAGTGGAGGCCCGTGGAGAACACTGGAGTCCTTTGGAGGCCAGCGGAGGCCAGTTGAGGCCAGCAGAGGCCAGCCGGTGTCAGCAAAAGGTAGCGGAAGACAGCGGTGGCCAGTGGAGTCCGCAGGATGTAGGTGGAGGCCAGCGGATTCCACTTGAGCCCAGTGTAGGCTACTGGAGGTCACTGGAAGCCAGTGGAGACCAGGGGAGGCCAGCGGAGGTCTACATAGGCCAAGGAGGCCAGCGGATGTAGGCGGAGGACAGCGGAGGCCTCGGGAGCCCAGTGGAGGGTACGTGAGGCCACTGTCGGCCACTGGAGGCCACTGGAGGCCAGCGCAGGCCAGCGGATGATTGCAGAGGACAGTGGAGGCCAGTGGATGCCATTGGAGTCCACTGGAGGCCAGTGGAGGCCAGTGGAGGCCAGTGGAGGCCAGCGGAGGCCTATATAAGCCACTGAATGCCAGTGGAAATCACTGGAGTCCATTGGAGGCCAGTAGAGGCCAGTGGAGGCCGTTAAAGGTTAGTCGAGGGCATTGGACCAGTGGAGGGCCTTCGAGGCCCTTGGAGGCCAGTGGAGGCCAGTGGAGACCAGTGGGGGCCATTGGAGACCACTAGGGCTAAGTGGAGGCCAGTGGAGCCTAGTGGAGGCCAGTGAACGCCAGTAGTGTCCAGTGGAGGCTAATGGAACCCAATGAAGGCGCGTGGAGACGAGTGGAGGCGAGTGAAGGCTTTTGGAGGCCAGCGGAAGAAGTGGAGCCCACTCGAGGCCGGTGGAGGCCAGCGGAGGCCAGTGCAAGTCGGCGGAGGTCCGTGGACACCAGTGGAGGCCAGTGGAGGAGAGCGGAATCCAATGGAGGCATGTGGAGGCCACTGGAGGCCATTAGAGACCAGTACAGGCCACTGGAGGCCAATGAAGGCCAGTGGTGGCCAGTGGAGTCCAGTGGAGACCAGTGGAGGTCACTGGAGGCCCAGTGGCGACCAGTGGAAGAGAGCATAGGCCAGTGGAAGCCAGTGGAGGCCAGTGAAGGCCAGTGGAGTTGAGTGGATTCCAGTGGAGGCCAGTGGAGGCCAGTGGAGGCTTATATAAGCCACGGAAGGCCAGTGGATTTCACTGCAGTCCATTGGAAGCCAGTAGAAGTCAGTGGAGGCCGTTAAAGGCCAGTGGAGGACAGTGGACACAGTGGAGGCCAGTGGAGGTCAGTGGAGGCCAGTGGAGGCCAGTGGAGGCCAGTGGTGGCTAGTGGTGGCCAGTGGAGTCCAGTGGATTCCAGTGGACTACAGTGGAGGCCCCTGGAGGCCAGTAGAGGACAGTGGTGGGCAGTGGACGCAATTGGAGAAAAGTGGGGGCACGTGGAGGCAAGTGGAAAATACTGGAGGCCAGTGGAGGCCAGTGGAGACCACTAAATTCCAGTGGAGGCTAGTGGAGGCGTGTGGAAGCCAGTTTAGGCGTGTGGAGGCGAGTGGAGGCCAATGTATCCGCTGTAGTGGGTTGGAGGCAGTGGAGGCCACTGGAGGCCAGTGCAGGCTGGTGGAGACCGTTGGAGACCAGCGGAGGACAGTGGAGGCCTGTGAAAGGGAATGGAGGCCACTGGAGGCCAGTGGACATTGGAATATTCCTGTGGAGGCCAGCACAGTTCAGTAGAGGTCAGTAAAAGACAGCGGAAGCCAGTGGAGTCCAGCGGATGTAGGCGGAGGCCTGCTAAGGCCACGGGAGCCCAGTGTAGTCTACTGCAGGCCACTGGAGGCCAGTGGAGGCCAGTGGAGGCCAGAGGAGATCTGCAGAGGCCAAGGAGGCCAGGGGATGTAGGCAGGGGCCGGCGGAGGCCACGGGAGCCCAGTGGAGGGTACGTGAGGCCACTGGAGGCCAGTGAAGACTACTGGAGGCCAGTGGAGGCCACTGGAGGCCAGCGGAGGCAAGTGGAGGTTTGCGGAGGGCAGTGCGGCCAGCCTATGCCAGCAGAGGCCAGCGGAAGATACTGGAGACCGGTGGAGGCGCCGGAAGGGCCGTGGAGGCCATTGAAAGCAAGAAGAAGCGAGTGGCGGCCAATGGAGACCTGTGGAGGCGAGTAGACGCCAGTGGAGGCCATTGGAGGCCAGTGAAGACCAGTGGTGGCCAGTGGAGTCCAGTGGAATCCAGTGGAGGCTAGTGGAGGACAGTGGGGGCCAGTGGAGGCCAGTGGAGGCCAGTGGAGGCCAGTGGAGGCCAGTGGAGGCCAGTGGTGGCCATTGGAATCCATTGGAGGATAGTGGAAGCCATTAAAGTCCAGTTAAGGCCAGTAAAGGCCAGTGGAGGCCAATGGTGGCTTGTGGAGGCCTGTGTAAGCCATTGAAGACCAGTGGAGTCCAGTAGATGCCAACGGAGGCCTTTTTATTTACTGCGAGAGGGTCAGAGGGCCTAGGAATGGAAGGGCGTCGATTTTAACGGTTGGGTTTTCGGCGATATACGTTTCAATTGAGGAGGCGGAATCTCAGGAAAATTCGCGGTTTTTCGGGTTAGGGCAAAGTCGTGGAAAGTTTTATGCTGATTGACGAAACCTCAACCGTTGAAAGTCAGGTTTTTTCTTTTTATCTACTGCGAGAGGGTCAGAGGGCCTAGGAATGGAAGGGCATCGATTTTTACGGTTGGATTTCCGGCAATAGACGTTTCACTTGAGGAGGCGGAATCTCCGGAAAATTCGCGATCAGTGGAGGCCAGTGAAGTCCAATGGAAACCAGTGGAGACCCGTGTTCGCGCAGAGGCCAATGGACGTGAGTGGAGGGCACTAGAAGCAAATAAAGGCCATGGGAGGCCAGTGGAGCCAAGTGGAGACCAGTCGAGGACAGTGGAGGAAACTGGAGGCCGGTGAATTCCAGAGGAGTCTATCGAAGACCACTGGAGGCCAGCTAAGACCAGCAGAGGCTAGCGGAGGCCACTGGAGGCCAGTGGAGGCCAGTGGAGGACGCTGGAGGCCATTTAGAGCGAGTAGTAGCGGATGGAGTATTGTGGAGGCTAGTGGAGGCCAGTAGTGGAGGCCACCGGAGACCGTTGGAGGCCAGTGGATGCCAAAGGAAGCGAGTGGGGGCCAATGGACACCTGTGGCGGCAAGTAGACGCCAGTGGACGCCAGTGGACGCCAGTGAAGGCCAGTGAAGGCCAGTGAAGGCCAGTGGAGGCAAGTAGAAACCTGTGGAAGCCAGTGAAGTCCAGAGGAAACCAGTGGCGACCGTGTTCGTCCGTGGAGGCCAATAGGGGCTAGTGGAGGGCAGTAGAAACGAGTGAAGGCCATTGGAGGCAAGTAGACGCCAGTGGAGGCTAGTGGAGACCAGAGAAAATGTCGAGTGTTCGTAGCTGATAAAAATATTTGCAGCATAGTGTACTTTTTCACAGGCCTTCGAATCGCATACGAGAAAACCATGGTGACAACTTATAGAGAGAGAAACAAGAGAGAAGTTGATAAACATGCTGAGTTTATTATACGCTAAATGTAAAATACAAAGCTATACAAACTTACAACACATCATTAGCTTCCGTCGTCATTGTACCCTCACTAGTCAGTTCCCAAAGTTGAGTAATGAAAAGATTGTAAATTAAAGTAAAAGCTAAAATTCGAGAAGCTGAGACTCTTTCCCGATAGTAGCGAGACCCAATAGAGTTAAAAAGTTGAGATTTTTACCAGATAGAAATGAAACCCGGTAGAATCCGAAGTTTGAGCGTGAGGTGCCCCTTTTTAAAGGCGTATTCGCACTGCGAATGTTCCAAGTTGCGCTAAATTAGGGAACTCAACTTAAACGTAAAAACCAATCAAAATACAAAGTGAAAATTTCGTCATCGGAAGTGCCAAATAAGGAATTGACCATCTTAAACCCCTCTAAAATATACGGGCAAATCACAATTAAGGTCCATATTCGGTGGCCACTTTTGGTGAAAAATGAAGGTTGTAACATAACTGTAAAAGCTAATTTATTATAAAGTACCATCATTCCAGGTTTACAATCTAAAGGATTTTTGCACAAGAACCACCCAAATAAAATTTTATGGCCTAATGCATCACAGTTGTATGTAAGGGTACGTACACTACAACTTGCGGTCACAGCCCGCTTCTATCATGCAAAAATTCATAAGGTAGCTGTTAATTTAATAGGTTTTTGATCAAACTGAAGAAGAATCACATACTAAAGTTAAAAAAAAAATTATTACCGTGCTGATCAAGTTCCTCTAGATGATCATTACATTGCTTATCTTAACACAGTATAGTGAGAACTTCTTCTCTTGCAACATTATCCTTACAAAAGGAAAATGATAAGTATCTACTTTTTCAAAAACTTTATTGGTGCTTTTTGCCTAGTTTTCAACACATTCACCAGTTGGTCAAAATAGTTAAAGCAATTGATTCCCTGAAACCACTATAATGTCCCAGATGCACTGGGTATTATGTGGGTAGTGATGGGGGTAGTTGGGCGAAGTTATATGGCCATTGGCCGCATGCAAAACACCTCCGCAACCTGAAGGGAAAGAAGGTCACAAAATACACGCGAACACTCACTTCCTTTTATAGATAAGTCCACACCTTTGTGCATGTACGGTACATGTACATGGTGTAATGAAAAACACCCAAACACATTTAGAACAGGTAAAGCGTTTTTATCTCTTAGTGTAGTTTTGAATTTACAGCACAGCAACACTTGTAAATGAAAACCCAGTGCAGTTTGCTGATACTAGACCCTTCTCATGAGCCAAATGTGTTGGATCCGAGATATCCCAGTAAACAGTACAATAACCAGTGCGCATGAAAAGCCAGATGGCATAACTATCGTTCTGTGAAAGCGAACAAACCTGTGTTGTCGATGTTGTAACGTATTTTGAATCGTCCACCAGCTGACAAGAAATCACTATTAATTCGACACGAAGGCGGTTGTTCATCGACCGCAATTTAATCGCGTTTGTTACGTTGCCGCAGAATCGTCCGATAGAAGGAGACGAAGGGTAGCCACCGTTCAGAACTGTCACATAGTCGAGATGACAATCTTTACTGATCTGTAGGCCTACGTTAAATTCCAGGGTTTGGATCTGAAAGCAGAAGGGAAAGACCACTGAGCAATCATATTACACGAGCAAAATGCACCTTTTTCCCTTGGAATGGAGTCGCTGCAAAATGTTTATCGTGTGCCTTGTTAGGTGTTTCACAAGTGGGGATCAAGTTAACAGTAGCGTTACAATTGCGGAGTACAAACACATTCAGCGCCGTGTGCATGCAGTCATGACTCTCTAGGGATTGGGAATTCCTACATGTTTCGGGTTCTGAGTCTCTTACACTGTATGATTTTAACCTCGCCATTCAACCATGACGGCAATGATCAAGGTGCGCTTTTAAAATATACCCAACTAGGCTACATGTAGTTTAGTTTGGTTTACGCAAATCGATGGCAGACCATAGGCCTATTCTGGTCAGACAGTTTCACTCGGCGTGCCCGTGGGTCTAACCTGCAGTCGGAATCTTAGCAAATACAAGGGACATAACTCCATGTCTTTCATTGTCAGGCTCTTATGGCTACCGAGACCAATACCATGTACATGTACTTGTCAGCTGCCAAAAGTTTGCGTAGTTTGGCCGCTCAACTCGAACACCTCATGTTGTAGTAATACTAAAACATCGGGCGGTGGGGACTTGCGTACGCCCATAGCGTAAGAGAATGGCTTAGGTGGTGCGTTCCATTTCTTGCCCGCGCCTGCGCCAGTAATTATCCGGTGCAATCGGCTAGGTGAATGTTTTAAAGAGCACTCCACCAAAAACGATTTCTTTAGCATCAGTTTAGCTCGATTAGTTGCTATCGATACTTGCACGCTGAGTTCTTTTATAATTTCTCTACACAGCAGGGGAGCTAACATGTGACGCGGTTATTGTGTGTCACGCTCTTCACTCTTGGAAAAAATCAAGAGACTTTTTGCTTGACTTTGGCCGTTTCGCGCTCATTAAATTTTCGAGCTAAGAGGTTGCTATATTCCATAATTGCAGTTGCTGATGCATTGAAGTCTAATTGCATACAGTTGAATATTTGTTTCAATAGCTACCCTTCACCCACAACTGCATTATCATACGACTGACATATGCACTCACACGGCCGCCTTAAACGGTCGGCCAGCTTCAATTATAGTTTTGTTGCTTCTGAAAAGAGTGGGACGTGTAAATTTTTTAACACATTTGCAGTCATTAAAACCACAACAATTTTATTACAAAAGTGTAGCAAGACGGGCTTGACACTTTTTATATGCACCACCCCATTGACAGAAATAGGATCACCGATCTCAAGATCGTTGACGTCATTGCTTTGTGACTGCGTCTTAGTGTCAGGGTAACGCGACACCTTTTAGCTCGTCGTGGATGTTGATGTTACAGAACTTTACACACATCAGGCGACAATTCTAGTTTCCTGGAGCAAGTTTTCCTACCTGTATCTTGTGACCGTTTGGTGCTTGAATTACCCACACACATGCTACATTAGGATGGTATGCGGAAGGGTAGTTGGGGCTGGTGATAATGCCACTGGCGTCAGACAGCACACCGCCACATTCTATGAAATAAAGTCAACATCGAGATGTTTGCAGCATGCGGCAAAGAAACTCGTACACAAGTAAAGGTGAACATGGCAAACATACCCAGACTTTCATGAAAGAGGTACATCGATCTCAAAGTCACAGCATTTTGGACATTTTGCTACATGTAGCTTCTGTTCATGCGCGCACCCAGCGAAGTGGGTAAAAAGGTCCGCCTCAGAGAAACAAATAGTCCGAGAAAACGAGACAAAAGTGCACTAAAAAGGCGCAGACGCAAAAGTCACAGACTTGAATGTGGTGCCGTTTATTCTTTTAGTCCTCCCGCTTTTTGTGAACAAAAGGTCCACTTTTTCAGACATTCGAGCCCCCCATATTAACGGCTGGATGCGCGCATGCTGTTTCTCAAGGGTGCGCTGGCTTTGTGCACGTGCGTTTGCCATGTAAGAGGGGATTTTTTTAAAATTCCTCGAACCCCACACCCCCGACCCCCTCGACCTACATGTACGATCCCCTCGACTCATGACCCTCTCGATCCACGACCCACACCGCCTCGAAGCAGTCTACACAAACCTGACTCGATCTGAACATAGAACAAGCGCGGACTTGCAGGGCCGTGAGCTCGGCTGGCTTTTCCCTGTGTTTTGCAATTAATAGAGTCCATTCGGCAAGTTTGAAATTCAAATAACAGGGAAATAACACAACGTGACCAAATCAAATTAAAGACCTACCAACGTTACAAATGTCGTTCCGCAAAGTGTAATCGTCTCGTCTGCTTTTCAGTGAATGACAGATTCAACGTTTTTTGCGAATAGTTGTGAGAACCGACAAAACTGTAAAACTCATCAGTAACTACACAGTTGAAAAACCAAAACGTTAACAAAAATATTTCACCGTTACATGGGGAATTTTGTAAACGAGTATAAAACAGAAACCAAATAATAAAAATGTGAAATAATGTTAACGGATTCTCTCCTGAGTTTAGTAGAACTGAGCCATTGGATTGGTAGCCGCCCGTGCCGACTGTGCGCTCTCAATTCCCTATTTCAGCCTCCCGTTCAGTAACAATAGGACCTCGCTAAAAACCAAGACTTCGCGAGGTTACGTGAGATATTACCGTGTCTTTTAAATAAGAGCACGTGACTTTGTCTAGATTTTAGCTAGGTCCTAAAGTAGGTCCTCTCATTACTGAACGCACGCCAGATCTCGTTATCGCGCCACTTTCTATTTTTAATCACCAGATTTGAGCCAGAGCAGACTCCCGAGCTGGTAAGTCTCGTGGGAAAGTCACTCGGCGACGTAATAAGATTATGAAATATGTAAAATGCACAAAAAATATACCTCTGTTGCCACAAGTCGTAGGTTGAGGT
Source organism: Phoronis australis (assembly GCA_002633005.1). Classification (NCBI taxonomy): domain Eukaryota; kingdom Metazoa; phylum Phoronida; family Phoronidae; genus Phoronis; species Phoronis australis. The sequence goes on along the minus strand of NMRA01000422.1, from coordinate 385,239 downwards.
GGTCGTGGGTTGAGGGAGTTGTGGAATCGCTGCCTGGGTGGTATTTAGCAAAAAACAGGCAGATTTAGTGTTACATAATTAATAGTTTTGTACCGGACGTTACGTCTGTGACCTGATTGCATGTTGAGTGTCATTTATATAGCTCCAACTTTATTACTTTAAACTATTTTGGAAAAGTTGTGTGATCCAGCCAGTTTACGACGTCGAGTCGACATTTGCATAACGCTAAATCGTCGTGAGAGACCGTCCAGAGTTGGCATATGGTGCAACTCCGGACGGTCTGGGGTCAACAGAAAACCACAGTTCAAATGTGAGTCTACACCAATGTGATAAACGAGGATGGTTCTACTTGCTGCTTCAGCTGCAGGTATGCTTATCTCTTTTATGTGACTGGGCAAAGCGTTTTCAAAATAATGTGGATAAATCAGTGGAGTGTGACACCCCTGAGGTCCCTGTCAAGTCCTCACGACAATTCTACCTTATGCTAACACCCACAAAACTGCTACTTTGGTTTTCAACGTCACTGTTGCGTGAAAATCAAGTGGTTCAGCGACTTCGGCTGCCATTGACCTTGCTTAAAGTGAAAATACTGAACACGTTCACATCGTTAAAATTCAGTCGGTTCAATATCGTGATTTTTGAAAGATCAAAGTCGCCATGTGTTCTAATGTGAAACTAAAACTACTGCCAGCAATACCACAATGCGTCTTCAATTCAGGCAATGCCTATCAAAGTAAGTGGAATTTACCTGAGAAACTATAAGTTAGATTGAATCCTCTGCGGGTGTTTGATAAGTCGGTTCGAAACCTAACGTGTATCGGCCATGGTGACAGAATGAGGAGTGGCCATGGCAGATTAGTGTTGGTAGCATTGCTACCACAATAACGTCCAACAAGTTGATTCCCATCTGAACCTGCAAAAATAAACACTAATTTATGTAAAAGGAAGTCTTACGTATAGTAGGGAACAGGCATAAAAAGCAGACTGGCATTTTGTGTTTTGTTCACCAAGACATGGATATAGACCAACAGCAACAAAAACTCCTCTTTAATGGCTGGACAAAACGTAACGTTAAACTGGGTTTACGTTAGAGAATTGGCTTGAACGCTCATTACACAAGACACCTAATATTATGGAAAATGGAGTGTAGGAAGTTATCGTCTCCTTTTGTGTACGTAAATGCTGCCACTATACTTATTTGGTACCACAGTAGAACAAAACTAAATTGAAAGTTGAAGAAACATTACCCCCACATGTCTTTCTTTTCGTGATTTCGGAGACATGTGGCTTTTTGCATGAAATCAACTCGCATACAAAACCGCTACCTGAGATTCCTAAAAGCACCATAGATATTAACGTTAGAAGTGCGCATGGCCGTCACACGTTCTTTCCAGCGACCGCATGTTACCATGCCGTTGTGAATGTCAAGACCACGTTACTAAGAATTTATGTTGAAAGCCATATCGCATGCAGGAGTATAAGTCTTCTGCGCCCGGTTGCATGAAACAGTCCCAAATATGGGACTCAACTAAGCTTCCTAAATCTACTGCGTATTTGTGGATTTTTTGGAAACACTGGTTGTCTTTCTTATGCTGTTTGAGTCTCAGTGCTAAGTCAATTTTTGTCATTGATGCAAATCGAAGGTGAATTGTACATTGTGTTCTCAATATTATTGAAATTAAGTTGGGATCTTTTTATTCAACACCCTATTTTAAGGATTACGTCCCAAATTATTTTGACTGAATTAAGGGCTCAGTTTCTAACTCAATCATTAGTCATTAAGTTAAACAGGAAATCATAACTTGTCAAAAAATCTTTGGTTTAACCAAATCATTATGGATAATCTAAGGTGACAGCTAAGGACATTATTTCCTCCGTTGATTGTGTTGTAATTTAATCGAGCTATACTTTTTCAAAGTTGGCATTATATGAAAGCTAACATCGCAATCTTCTGAATGTCGTGGGAAAATGAGTATTACAGTTTCTGCCAACGTTGAAATAATCAAAGACCACCAGTGGACCATTTCAGGGCCAACGAATCCAATGCTCTTAACACAAATATCCTAGATTCAATCAAGACATTTAATTGACTGATATTTAATTTCATTGGCGGTTTTACACGTAATCAGGCATGGATCTCCCACTAAGTTAATGTGAAGCCGACATGCTCTTCATGACAAAAATATGCCCAACATTCAAGACAATCAGGGAGTCTCAAGGGCATCCCCATCATCGTCATCGTCATGCAGTTCCATGCTTGCTATGTGCTTTCATCATCCTGATCCATATGGACATATAGATGTGCTGCAATGTGGCAATCCGGAATCCCAGCTTGCTAAGAGAATAAACCACATGATTACCAGCGGGAGAATTTTGAATCCTTAAAATCGAATCTGGGGAAGCAACAAGCAAGCGAGGCAGGATACAAGTCACTTTTGCCTCAAAGTAAGCCTGGTCCGAGCTCTACTACCGGCCATTGTGGGAACTGAGAAAGCTGGCTGCTGTTGAAGATCATCCGACAGTCAGTTTATTTGACATGGCACATGTTCCAACTTACATCTGTATAAAAGAAAACTTTACCTGAAGTGTTCAGTTGTCCCGACTGGGAGACCTATATATGTGAGAACTCAGGTATTCACAGTGCCTAGATTGAAAGTGATGTCTATGACTCTGCAACAACAAAACGAACCTTACATCTACCCAGCACAAACTTACACCTCTTGTCGTGGCTCTCTATGAAATGGCAACAGAGTAATTTATAGAGGACACTTCATTAATGAAATCGTAAGCCAGAAAGAATTAGAGGCAGATAAAGCTTTCTCTTCCGAGGGGTTTGGGGTGACCACACAAAAGCTGACTGATAAAAAAGCACTCAACTTGAATTGTACGCCACTGCTGATTTTATCACAGTTTTCGAAGAGTCAAATACAATGTTCGAAGTAGTGATGAAGTACCTATATGGAGTAGAGGTAATCGTGTTGCTGCGACAGGCAATGGTGCATCATCTACAAGCCGGAGAACTGTTGAGCGAGATTTTCTTCGTCTTTGACCGAATTAAACACAACCAGGCACCCCAAAGACAAGCACGATCTAAGGATCAATAAGCTTGTGAAGAGCTACAAACAGGTAGCCTTGCGTCACGAATAATGACGTTCTCTTGGCATCCGTCGGGGCGAGCAGCGATACAAGCGATCGTTTGAACAAGTTGATAACAATCCCTTTTGGGCTCGTCGGCTTCTCAAACCAAGACAATGCCAGACCGACACTCTTCTAGCTTTCACCAGCACACTTCTGTATTTTGAAAAAGTTCAAGAGTCAGTCCAACATAATAAGAGGGCTTCATAACATTAGGCCAAGTCTTGTCAAGAGGAATAAATAAGATCAAGGCTGTCATATTGAAACATGGAATCTCACTTGCTGCTAAATATGACAATATCGATACCTCGGATATGTGCTCGCGACCTGTACATGTACTGCCAACATCAATGGGTCTCATGAGTGCTTGTATAGAAGAAGGTCGATAAAGCTTATACAAGAGTCAGTGAAACGCCGAGACAACAATGGTCAACTAAAAGAGTTCAGTTACAAGTGCGGTGGACTGGTGGTACTGGCTGTTACATCAAATGGACAAAGGTCATTGGGAGCCACGATTTCACCGTGGAACCAGTAGTCTCCATGTCCCAGATGGTACTGACAATACTACCACACCTAGACAAATTGAAGTTGATCCATATGATCGAGAACTTGGCTACGTGTACAGTATAACCTTCACAGGAAGATTAGCGGTCATAAAATTGGATGGCAACCTCACCCTATGCAGAAAGAAGAAATACTTCACCAGTCCCCATGCTTTTGAAGGCACAGGCATCACAGGACTGTTCTCTCGTACAGGCAAAGCAACATGGGTGCAAGGCTTTATATAGACAGTTATTTTTGTGGTTGAATTTAGCATTGTACATGTAGTTATTTTTATAGCAGTGGATTGATTGGCACTGAAATGGCAGTTTAGCCGCCGAAGTAAAAGCTTATTTAGTGGCTGAAACACTAACGAAAGTTTTTTTTTGTAAAATCTAAGATGACGGCCATTTATGACTTGGGCAAATATAAAAAATGTTTTGTCATTGCATGTACTACAAGGGTATCAAAGATATATAATCGTGACAGTCTCTACAACAATTCAGCAACATTACCCAGTAAACCTAGCTGGTTTATTTAGAAATAGACCTTGACGTTCACAACATTGTTGAGAAAGAACTAAACGACGCAAATTCTGGATAATCTTCGAACTCGGGTTCAACCTACAGATTATATTCGGTACTTTAACCAAAAAAAGAACGGAGTTACGATGTTTATTTGTTTATTCTGTGCTCGGTTATATTATAATTTGGGACGATAAATGTCCGGTCCTGCATGTAATTTGCGCTTGAAAGTCCCAAGACTAACACCTACCACTTCAATTCTACGCTCGATCCCTGGAGCTTGAGCGTGAGGTCTTACATGTTGCTCAAGTCTAATGACTATAACAATGTTCTGTTGGACATAAAGATCAGTAGCGTAGGTTTCAGTATAGCAAGAACACAATTATCCAAGAAAATAGACGCACACATGAAGGACTCTAGAAACGCATGCACAGGAAAAAACATACATTTTGCGAGCTGTGCTTGACTGTGACAACGCACTGTGCAAACTCTTTCTAGCGTTTATGAAGGGAACCGGCTAACCCAAGGTGGAGATTGTATTTTGAAAATTCGGCTTTTGACACTAATGAAGCGCGTCATAACGACAGGATATTCGATTTTTCTCAGACCTTTCTTATTCAGACAAACTTACCGTCTTTGACCTCGATGAAGTCATGACGACATGTTAAGCTTGACTCCAGGTCAAACGAAGTAAAATCTAGCTCGATTGACCAACCAGTGCTATTCGGGGCAGCGACAATCCAAGTGCACTGTATGCTGTTAGGGTACATGCCACTTGCGTAACCAGGACTCTGTACGACTCCCGGCTGCGGACCAGTAATGCGTCCCCCACACACTGAAAATCACGCTAAACAGTTTTACACTAGTGTCATATCTACAAACGCAATAAATAGTTAACCAATGGGCAAGGCAAACATCAACATACAAAGATTTCCAGTTGCTAGAAATTTCTGCATGTAATTAAGGAACAGATGTTCCGCAGAGTATTATACCACTTTGCACTGAGAAATGCCTACGATTTTGGAAAAGAAAGCCGAAAATGATATTTGTCCAAATGTCTGAACGGCGAGACTGCCTGCAAGCATTTTTTTCGCGCGTTTGAGTCATCCGAAATGTTCATCAAAATTTGATAATCAAAATTTACACAATGCTTGTGTTAATGCGATCATTTTCTCAGGATGTTGACAGCAAAAATACTCTGCTAAAAGGACTCGCATAAACTGGCTGAAATTAAGAAAATTATTTATGTGTACATGTACAGTGGAGATTGCTGATGACTCTTGAATTACAATAAAAGGGATTTCAATTAAATCACGATTACCGTCAAGAGAAAATAGCAGAATGACTCTCCATTGTATATTTTAACAAAACAGGCAATATAATTTACTATCTTTTTCATCAATAACATACAATACGGAGACGTACCATACACGTAAAAGCGCACATGGCTCGCACATAAAAAAGTTATTTTGTAATTGCAATTTTCAAAACGTGTAAGAATGCTACTTTTGTTCAAAATAGCACAAAAACAAAGCCCACAAATTTGATATGAGCGAAACAGTTTTTCGAACATAACTAAGATGTGTGTGTGACGTGTATAGTCTTTGGGATACGGTTTGTATCAGTGCTGCGCATTTACATGTACAGTACTACGAGCTAACACGAGCGCAGAATACACGGAGGGTGAGTTTATGAAATTGTTGCCTTTTTTAGCAGACATCAACGTGGGAAATGGAATATTAAAATCTAAAGACGATAGCGATTATTTGCGTCTTGTTGGGAGCTCCAACCTTCGTTGTAAAGTTGCCCGACTTCATTTTAAAGAGCTATTTATTCTCTAGGTACCAGTCTGTTTTTCGTTTTTATTTGATGCCTAAGGGCGTGACTTTTCGTGAAAAGAGCACTAAACGGCGCTACGTTGCTTCATCAGTGGAAATAAACCAGTTGAAGAAACTAAAAATTAATTTTGATTCAGGTCACACAAGTTCTCACCTTCAATAAGTAAAACTTAAAGAGAACGCTGCCAGGCATTAGTAAAGTTAGATAAAAACAGAATCATTTAAATTACATGTACTGTGTCGCAATAAAGCACACCTTCAATAAGTAAAACTTAAAGAGAACGCTGCCAGGCATTAGTAAAGTTAGATAAAACAGAATCATTTAAATTACATGTACTGTCGAATTGTGTCGCAATAAAGCACACCTTCGAAACACAATCAATTGCAATACAACCCAAACATAACTGGGTGCAGTGAATGCACGTTTCCTTGGAGTCAACAAGGATGGTTGGTTCTAACCCCATGAAATGATGTGACTAGGGAAGTGTACCATACACTTGTGCCCGTTCTCAGTTCTAAGAACGCTGTAACTTCTGAAGACGACCGAACAAATGACCGACAGAAACGCAGTGCCAATGTAGATAGGAGAAAGATAGGTGTAAATGGACCAATAGATTTTACAAATAATGGATATTTTATTCAGTCACTCTATTGTGTCCTAGGTTTTGCTGGTGACGTATACTAGTGTTGGTGCCTCTTGAATCCTCTGTCCGCTCGTTGATTTATTAACTGCGAAAGAATTGCTTCGAAATGAGTATTCATCCATGGCGGCAAAATTCTAACTAGTAAAATTGTACCTACCCGCAGGATTGTCTGACGAATAGGAGGCCGAGAAACCTTTGTTGATCGCACTTCCTCCTGTGGTAAAAACGAGCTTCATGGTGTTTGAGGAAGACTGTATGGGTGCGATGTTCCTGTTGCGACCGCACAGTCTCAGAATACGTGGTGAATCGTCTAGAACTCCATCATAGATCTTCAAAGTAGGATAAATGTTGCGTGCAAACGTAATGATCGTAGAAACAGGAACCTCATTTTGAGGACTTTGGGTCTTTATACAAATGTGTAATTTTTAAACCTGCATGGAAATGCATATCGCAGGTACTTTTATGTCTGATCAGCACGCCACAGTGGGGTCGAGTCCTGGTCGGGGCAGAAATCTTTTCTCGACTTATATTAATTAGGTCACGTGATGTGGCCATAAGTGGCATGCCGGCCAGACTTAAACATGCTTTTGACATTGGGCTTTAGTCAATTCAGTGGTCTAAAAAGTTGAAATATTTTCAAACACACGAACCATTTTTGGTTTTGCATATAACCTGGATATGTTAGGGCAAGACACCACAATTTCTGAAGGAGGAACACTTGCATACGTGACGCACTGGCGTTAACGTGCACGAGAAAGAAGTCATATTTTGAAGTAAGATAGTTCGTTGTGTTGGACGTTACATCGACGTCTTCTATGTGACCCCCGTTCAAGTCAAAACGAATGAAATACGGTTATTTGTAAATCCCACTTCTGTTTGTATTATATTGGAAGGTAAATTTCTCTTCTGCAGTGAGTTTCAACGACGTTTCGTTTACACAACGTTGACTTCGTCGACGATCTGAATGGCCATATCTTCCCCATTCGTCCGCATGGTCATATTGTGGAATGTCAAGGCCATTTATTACCCGATGTGAAGATGTAAGTCATCTAAAGTACATGTAAGCCTTTCAATGTTTCATCCTAACTTTCTAAATAATCTATTTTACTCTTGATCGAAGTACATACACAAGTTTACGAATGAAATGGAATTGCGTTAATATGCTGGAGATGATACTACTAGGAGTATTCCGAGGTCACTACAAGCTTTAAAGCAGGTAAAAAAGTTGATTGCTTTTCCAAGACCCTAATGGAAATTCGTAACGTTGATTTTCACTTTAAATTGCATCAAGAGATGCTCCAAGTCTTGTGAAAAATAAATAAAAACGTATGTGAAGTATTCTTTTACGATCATTTTTGCTTTTCCCACGATTCCAGTTTTTCTTGACCCTTTTTCAAAAACGCTGTAACTGCTTTCAAAAGTTTCACGTGCTCTATATCCAGTCATCCATGAAAAATTTCAAGAACAAACCATCGTAACTCACCGTTTTGTTTACCTTTGTTTTTGTGATTTGATGAATGGGCAATAATCAGAAAAAAATTTACTTTCATTTCAAACAATAAATTTATCATTAAACTAAATAAAAACTTTGACACAGATCTGAGTTTCATTTCTAAAAAATCAAACTGTGTGGTCTCGTAAAAAATATGAATGCAAGCCAACACCGTGAAATGATGACCCGAGGTAAACACATTTGAGGATTTGAAGTCAACACGTACAACTTATGACCAACTTTCATTGAAAGCCTGAGCATGTTTGGGTTCTGTGCATGGTAAAAACGCCAGCAAAAAGTTCCACTGTAAAATAGCTAACTTATCTGCTTGTGTGCATCTACATATACATACTTTATTTTTTTCTTAAATTTTCATCGTATCCCCCGAACCTAAACCACTATGGTTAAGTGGCATGTAGTCTATTAGGTTCTGGAATGTTGTAGGTTGACCTATTGATTTGAATCTAAATCGAATTTGCAAAGATCGCATCTGAACTGAATAGAATATTTGCAATTCCCGTTCACCATTAACTTATTGTCAATTAATGTTCTAAGAGTTTCAGGAAGTTTCAAGCCAATTCACTAACTACCTGCTAACATTAAACTTACGGAAAGCGAATTTTGGGAGCTGCACGCAAGCTGTGACAATCCCACTGCAATATCGTAAACAACAAGCTTGATTCGTCTTCCAAGTCGTACTGAAATTTTGTACACGCACTCTCGACGGTAGAGGTAAGCGTTTGGGTAGTATGGGCTTGTAAATGTACCATTAGAAGCAACGAAGTTACCACCACAATCTGCGAAAACATGAAAAGTCCTTTCTTGTTATGCAGCCACAATTATACTGACAGACAGAAGATAGCTGGCTGAAAAGTTGACGGATAGTAAGATACCATTAAAAACTTGACCTCTACCGCGGCCGTGTGTGCTTCCGTGGTCAAAAGATATGTAAACAAATCGCGATACACTGAATCCTTTGGTATCATGGACTGAACTTTGTGATTTTCCGGTGTGTTTTACTTCTGAAATTGAACCCCCCACCAAAAAAAAATATGTTAGCATTGTTTCCACGTCAGCCAAAAACGATGTCAACGTTTCTGCTTTGTTGACCAAGGGGTGTTTACAGTAGTGTATTCGTAAGTGTTTACTTGCATTTAACGAGTTTCAATAAACAACACCTAACCAAAATTATTATATTTCTTGAAATTGAGACGGTTTTTGCAGTTTAACACCGAAATGAAAAGCAATTATTCCCATGCTCACGTGATCGTGAACAGCGTGTAACCAATCGTTGTCTGTGCACTTGAATAGAGACTTCGTCCGATTTAATACAGGGAGAAGTAAGCATAGTGGACGTAAGAGAGATAAGAACTTCCATGCACTAGACGAATCCAAAACTGATATTGGAGCGACGAAAATTGTAAAAGAAGGAAAGAATTCGCAGTTTCTCTTTTGGCCGGAGTATTTCGGAAGAAATTCGATAAAAACAGAATTCTTTCCCATTCGGAGGTCCGTAAGCAGTCCGAGGTTTACTTTGGGTGATATAAGATTGAGGAAATAGGCAATATAATAATCAAAATGGTGCGAAATAAACCCATACTGAATTTTACTACGACCATTTTATTTACGAATTAAAGCAAACAGAAAGGTGAACCCAACAAATGTTTACTACTAGACTGTGCATCAGAGGTTGAGTCCTTCCAAACTGTTACACGCATACATGTAGTTCAGCTACAATGATTTTAGAAAATGACTATAAATTCCATGAAAATCGGTTTTAATAATTCGTCAACCAGACATAAAGAAAACCACCATTGTCTACTATGTTACACGGTAATATTTGGATCCACCTGACGTCAGTTACTGTCTTCTTGATGGAAATGCAGGCGGCATACATGTCTTAGCAATCTCCAGAGAGGTTCAAGCAAGCAAAAGGCGCGAAAATTTAAAAAGTAAAACTGCCACCAGGTGCCGCAGAAGCATAGTCGAATCCATCCAAGATGTTACATTCTCGGTACCTTCTCAATAGCAATGTACTACCAAAATTGAGAAAAACCCTTCAAAGGACTAGAAAATACAAAGGCATGTTCCAATATCAAAACACTGGGAGCTGCCTTAAAAATTGCTCCTAGGCGAGTTTGTCTCAAAATCAGCGCATATGTAACAAGTCACAAAATGCTTCATACAGAGACTTGGCACAGGTAGATATAAAAGAAAAAGCAAAAACCAATTGCATCAACAAAAGAGGATTTATCCGGAAGTCATCATACACTTCCTTCATGTTCATTAACACCTATCAAATTCCATAAAGATCTTGCGAGGTGCTTAGAAGGTGCAACTAGTGACGCTGGATACCATCATAGAGGCGACAGCGCATTTGTGTGGGTGTGTGTGGGTTTGTGCGGGTGCGTACTGTACATGAGCACGCCCGTAGGGGAAAACGAACAATAACAAGGCGAGAATAAGCTGTCAACCAATTAAACATAATGGGTACAAAATATACATTTTACTACAGAAACTTGAAAAAATATACCTTTCAGACTTGCTTCATATCTCACTCGAAATCCTCTTGCAGTCACTGATGAGTCAGACACAAAACGTACAAAGGCATCACCGTCAGGAAAGCGGATTGTGCCTGGAGATGGTGTTCCGCAAAACTTACCAAGTAATTCCCCTATGAGGCGGAATTGAAATGTAAGAACACTTTATGAATGTCGCTCAGGTATTCGACACCATGATTCCACTCAAGGCAAAATGAATACGCTAACATCCTCTCTAGTTTTCCATGAAATAGTACCTATTTGATTATATCATAGTACATGCATGTAGTCTAATACTGAAGATTTCCAGTAAGAAGCACGGAGAAAAAACTCGGGACAAAACGTCAAATCCCTAGATAAACCCAAGTCATTCTCCTCAGTAAAGTACTGCAAGAAGGAGCCACTTGTATTTCAGATCTTTAAAAACCTGCACAAAAGACACAGATGTTGTGAAAAAATCGTAGTGGTAACTTTGAGTCAACTTCTAAGGCTCCAAAAGAATTATTTCCCAATTATGCGCAATAGGAGTATTTGAAAATATTAAAATATTCTTGTATATGTGTTCACAGAGATTATTCTCTTCACAGGCCATTGTTAGAATGGCTTTATACTTACCACTTCCGTTTTTATGTCTAAACTCAATGAAGTCTCTGGTACACCCCGCACTACTTTGAATATCCAAACTCTCAAAGGTAAAGTTAATGTAGTGTCCAAAAGGCCCATTGATATACCACGTGCAGACAACATCGGTGTCGTAGTTGGATGGGAAATTTGGCGACTGAAGAACACCATATCGAGAGTCGAATGTGCCCCCACATAATGCTAGAATACAAACACGATTTTTTAATTATTTTTTATCTTGCGGCTAAGACTCTGGTCCATTGAATCATTCGCCTTTAGACATAGTAGTTTATGTTATCTACACATTTTCCACAATACCTTCACCTTAGTCCAGTTTCAACTCCTTTATTCTTGGTTGGCGAACATAGGTGATTACCTATTGCGTATCTTGCTCGGAAACCTTTTCCTGTACCAGAACCATCAGTACGGAATTGCACGTATAATTTACTCGTTGTTGAACGAATGGTGTCGGGTATAGTGTTTCCACAGAATCGACCAATCAAAGGATCGCTAGATGTCTCTCCATCTCTTACTTCCAGAAAATCGAACGGACAACTGGAAGAGATACGACGGGTTTAATGTCCTTGAGAATTCTTGTGACAACAATACCCTTTCTTTTCAAAAAAATATGTGAACCGGTACATGTGAAAAATTGCTTTAACATAGAGGGCAAGAGAAGTGGTAGAGGAAGAGGGAGAGAGGGTTTGAGAGTAGCAGTTTCAAATGACCCGGGGCGTTAATCACGTTGAGTCCACAATATTTGTCTTTGGAGCGCTTGTGTGTTGGTCCTCCAAGATCAGGACACGAGTGATACACCGAGTTTGATTTAACTTGCACCAAGAGGCAAGAGAGCTGGAGGTATACTTGAGAAAAGCGAATAGTTTAAGGGCACTTGTGGCAGGTTTAGGACGAGATGCCATATACATACATGTAAATGTGGCAGGGAGATTGAACTGAACTTCTACTCAGAGCATGAGTCACCATACACACAGAGTATTTTGGAATATCAGGCACTCAAAACAACACAGCTAGAAGACGTATAGATACGATCTGTAGAAATAACCCCATTTTGGTAGTATTTAGAACAGCTACTAGGAGTGTAGGGTACCATAGATACGCATTAAGTGGTATCAGCAACCTAAAATCACCTACCAGCTTTGCCTGCCAAGCACTAGATTGCATGAAAGACGCTTCCTGAATTGTGGGTTGATTGACTCGTATCCCTCACCCCATTACGGTTTGGAATAGCCGCACATTGGTTTTCACTACTCGTAAAATTTGAAGTTCGACAGGCAGAGACTACTTGTAAAAATAACGCAAATGCTAAACAATTTAGACGTTTTTATATTTTACAAAGTAATCACACTATCGAGCATTTGAATTTTTCGATATACATTGAAATATAGTGCATGAGAATGTAACGTACCCATTTCCCGATTCGATGTCGAAATCTTTGAAATCAAGCTGAACAAGCTTTGTAGTGGGGGCAATAAAAATCCATATGCATTCTATGCTATGTGGATAATTACTGGGATAATTCGGTGACATGAACATCCCATCATCTTTGTCTCCAGTCAATGTCAGGCGGCCATTACACGTGATCGATATTTCGTGATAAGCAATCTTAAATTTTGTCGAACGCTCTGAGTTGTCTGATATAAAATTTATCCAGACGTGATTGGATAGTGAAGTTAGAGAAGGTGGAACATAATTGCCGCAAAGTTTGCAGGTTAACTGTCCGTTACAACCCATGGGCGGAGAGTTGGAATATCTTCCATTTCGTACCTGTGAAAATAATTAGTGTTGCAGTAGAAAAATTAGAAGCAAGTGAAAATGCACGTATTCTATAATCACAAACTTTCGAAAGCGCAGCTTTCAGATACATAATGATTTCGCAACATGAATATTTGTCGCAAGCGCGTAACTAAGGGGAGACCGTAACCAACTTTGAGAATTGGGCATAAAAGTTCCGCCTCAGAGAAACAAAACTCGGTCCGAAAAAGTATAAAACGAGACAAAAGTCCGCAAAAAGACAGGAACTACCAAATTTTGGCGAATGCACCATTCGTAACTCTGAACGTATCACGTGAATCTTAGCCGTAAAAGGTCCACATTTTAAAAAATTCGAGCCCCCCTTTTCTAGGCTGGATGCGCTCTTGTGCAGTTATAGAGCAACTTGATTATGATTCCCGATACATGTATAACCATAGTCATTATTTCAATAGAAAAACAGCGGGAACTAACATACACCAGTCATAAACCAGTAGTTGTTTTCATGTATACTGGCTCTGCTTGCAGTTCTTGCGAAGAGCGATTTCAAAGACATTTTTTACTGACTTCAAAACCTACCTCTATGATGACATATTCATTCTCTGCTGTGTTTGCGTTGCCTTCATAAACTTTTCAAGCCCAAATTTAAGAGATATGTCGTTGCAAAGGCTAGTTCAGTCCAAAATCACGGCTCTCGTCTCTTTGCGCTTCCCCCAAATGGCATATATTTAAAAACTAGGTCAGTAGGTCAACGTTTGTCGTTTCCTTCAAGTCATGACATTAACATTACGGCAAATGTAATGATGGCAAAACGGCATGGAGAATAAAATATTGTCTTAGACAAGGCGATTTCTTTCATCAAGCAACTTTTCCAGTGCCCATTATCACCCAGTGCTGTCTGTTGCTTCATTTAGACCTTGCAACTACAGTGTACATGTACAGTAACAGTTAACGTTTCGTTCGCAATATGTAGGTTGATTTTTTGACGGGATAACTACCTTCTCTGACTTGTTTAAGTATCTTATGTACACGTGCGCATATCACGACAGGTGTGACACTGCTGCATAGGAAAAATGTAGCCTGCCGAATTCTTACGAGCTTATATCATATGGTGAGCGAAAGTTTGTTTGCATCAATAATTCTAACGTACATGTAGAGCAGCTGGACACTTTTCATTTCTCATGACTATATTTTGTAGAGTAAACAGATTCATTGGTTACATTTGCGTTGTCAACAATAAACCTATCCCCATTGTGGTGAAAAATGCACATTAGGTAAAAGGAGAATAATAGCTGTATTATAAAAATCTGTAGCAACGAACTAGTTTGCACAGAACATATATTACACCACAGTACATGTAATAAGTTATGATTAATTAGTACAGCCGAATGTCAAATGAATATCCAATACAAAAATGTTTTAACACTTAAAAATGGTAGAGGTTGTTGAAGCTAGACGTGAAAAGTCAAATGAGACAGTTGTTTCGTTTTCACTCGTGTTCACAGCATTTTCCTAAAGTTCTGTGGTCTCAGCGACTAATGAAATATGTCGTATTACAGCGTCAAGTCATACGGAAGTGGATCCATGAGACTTCGATCTTGGAGTGGAAACAGAAACGGAACTTAAACTATCATAAGGTGGTGATTTTCTGACTTGAGATATAGTATTAGTGTGTTATATGTAATTAGAGGCAGTGAACTATCTTGTGGTCACCAGTAATGTGATAAGTATAGAATTGACGAGAATGAAGCATGACTAAAATAACCAAAAGGGAACAGACAACGCTTAAGCAGTTGTTTGGAGCTTTTTTATAAACTATACTTCAAGTTCTACGCGTGAAAATTTTATTATTTCTTTTGTTTACGCAAACTCTGCTATGAAAATGATCCGATCTGACGTCCCCGTTGAGCCCTGTGTTCTTCAGACAACGCTTTCAATTATTCGTGAGCTCACTTTGCCGCTTTGAAGGCAAGGCATGATACGGAAAGTGGGGTTTTATTTATGCATTATCTGACAGAGGTAATTTGAGATATTTGATTTTTGAGATTTGGCAAATAGGGAGTAAGTCATTGATGAACACTGAAACCATTGGAACTTTTACGCTTAAATGCAATCGACAGTAAGCGTGAAAAGAAAGCTACGTTATTTATGGACGACGAAGGAAGAATGCAAGCTCACTCGGAAAGCTATGAAAATTCGAGGGCTATTACCAGAATACTCAACTGATCTCGCTCGGCAGTCCAACACTCAATTTCGTTCTCAAATGTTTGTTCAGGAGTTGTTATTTTCAATGTTTCGCCTGTTTGTCTTTTATTCCCACATACTGTCAAGAGCTCATGAGCTCTTTTGACTTTTTACACCGCATTTCATTATCACGGCCAGCGCCCTCAGACTTTGTGCACTGCGCGTAAAACCGGTAATAAGGTCAGCCTCTCGAATGCAGCTGCTTTTACGGCGAGTACTAGTGAATGGGCTAGAAACCAACGTCGGGCGTCGCCGGTTTTAATAGAATGACAACAATACAATGGATTCATTTGTCTTGTGTTTCTGCTCCTATTCTAAGTAAGTACTCTTCGTTACATTAAATGATACAACAAGTATGTCACATGTACGCAACGGACTAGCAGGTTTATAAAAAAGAGCTCAGCAAATTACATGGCTACCTCTAAGTAGATACCGCTACAATGTCCTGGGGTGCCTCGGATATTGAATTCCTCGAATGTTAGCTGTATATGGCGACCACTTTTCACTTCTATTTTCCATGTACAATGGATATCGTTGGTGTATTTATTGGGGAAACTGGGTGCTTGAATAACGCCTTGTGTTCCTCGTAGTAGACTTTCACAATCTGAAAGTACATTTGCATAGTTTTGCACGTCAATGGTGAAGTTCGACAAAAAAATGTTCAGGAAATAATAATGCCTGGATGTGCGTGCTCTTTGCTATTCGACGATGAACAAAGTAGACATTTTTGCTTTGCAAGATTGCATGAAGTGTTGACTTCAACCGAGATTAATATGTTTGTTTCATACCCAAGGTGGAAACAGAACTCAGACATTATTACATTTTGGGGGTTTAAAAATCAATATATTGACTCAGATCTTTTTTGTGAAGCGATTAAAATCGCGAAGTAAATGGGGAATGGGGGTTCAGCTGTTCGGGCATTCGATTTCACCCCATTGTCGATCAGTCAGCTACCAGTATTTTACATTTTAGTTAAACTTCAAGGATCAGGCTTGGAATAGCGCCCTAGTAGGTAGATACTGTGTCTTCAGCCATGACACTCGTTGAGAACTGCAACTGTCGACAGACGTCGTTCTGCTATCAGAACAAAATTGCTATCGTATCAGCACTCATTCAAAGCCTGGGTAGCTAATTAATGTATTCATCTTGCCCCGTGCACAGATGTCCGCGCACGCAAGCCAGGCGCTCCGGCTATGCCGGGTAGCAGCTTATAGGCCTACGAATGTTTCCGGCTAAGTGGGAATTGTCCCTTTAGCTTTAAACTCAATAATACTTTTATTAAACCATTTGGTTCTGTTTACACTGTTTGTTTACCAGAGTTAGTTACGCCCAATAATGAAACACGCTTAGTTGGCCTAATCCGCCATAGTCGGCCTTGTTATTCAATCGTTGGCACAGGACTATGACTAGTCCGTAATTTTATCCAAGTGTCGGAAACTATCTTTGTATGTATACGAAATTTTATGATTCGAACCATTTATTGTGATAAAACAACCAGGGACGGCATGCCTTCGTCTCTTGTCAATGCGAGTGAACTCGATCGGTCCGCTGCAGGTCAAAATAATTTCTGTAAAAATTTCTTTTGCCACATCTTGCTAACATTTTCAGCACAAATTGTCCCTATTTTTGTTTTATTTAAGAAGAATGCCACCCGATTTAATTAGTCTTTTTTACCGTTTTAATCGGTCTATATCTACATTACCTCTTATACGGCCGATCTTCACTCCCCGAGAGCTATCCCGTTAACCTATGAAGAAGGTGAGAAACAACGCAGCGACGTCAATGGTTCTTCTGCAGAGTGAGTGCCGCTATGATGTAGTGCATCGTTCCCACTTGTGCGAGCTATAAAGCTGCGAGGAAAGCGGGTATATCTTTTTTTTCGATTTCCACGAGAGACCATAATGCTTTGGAAGCGGCTCGCGGTAGTGAAGAATGAAAAGTAAGACGTTAATACCAAGCATGAGGCCGTGAAACTTCTCCGTGTCTGTCGGTGGCCTGCATTTCGTCGAATCGGTTATTGATCAGTTTTTGGTTATAGAGAATTGTAGTTGGCCATGAAAACATAAACAATTACAATGAATTCAAGGGTTGAGAACATATCGTTTTATATAACCTGTTTCATGACTGACTCGTTCGTGAGGTTTCTGTTTGGTCCTCTGGGTGTTGGATGTTTTCGCCAGTTCTTCTTCTCAGCATTAAAAATCGTCGTAAGCGCACCTCTGTTTAGATGCGGTGCAAAATCAGAATGGTCCATGAAACACACCTGTGCTTCTTCTAGAAGGCGTTTCAGTTGCGGAATTTCGTGGCCGCAATTGCAAGCGCCAGTCGCTTCCATTACCGTACAGTTAGCTCACTGACACCATGACAAGTTATTCAAACGGTTTTCGGAACTATCCATATGTTCCATTGTCTGTGCACATTTACGGAACCTCTCTATTATTTCTTGATCAGTGTATTCTGGTTCGAAATGATAGCCTGTGAAATCTAACAATCGACCTGTGAAGTCTTCGTCGGATGAACACTCATCTAACTCGGGATTGCGAGTTGCCACGTTGACGTTTATTATTGTGCGTTCTGTTTCAAAATGAAGTATTCTCACCCTAACCAGTGCTTATATAAAATTGAAATAAAGTTTGTCTCATTAGATACAATTTGTAATGCCTTGGAGTGTTCGTGGGTGCAAATGTTTTGAGAAGCGAGCAATGAATAAATCACTGCGTTACCGACTTTAGATGCAACAAACTAACTGACCGGGCACCGAGGCCGTGTGAGCGCACGCTAATTCATTGTTTACTGACAGAAAGCTGTTGCGAAACAATAATTCGATTTTATATCCTATGGTCAGATGTTAAGGGAATCTTTATTTAGATATCCATACATGTAGGTACATTATTTGAATCGTTGTTTCTGTACAACTTTTGCCCTCGGTTCAGTGGAAGAATAACATGACTTCGCTGCTCCCGTCGAGCTAGTTTGCAGTTTCGCGGGTAATTCACCAACATAACCACGTGAACAGATTTTCTTTGGCTCACTAGTATAGTCTTTTCGTGACTTAAAACTTTAGTTTCCAACTTTGCCTGGTTTATGTTCGTGGTATCTTCAGTCCGGCCGCGATGGGCCTGATCGGGTTCCGAGCCACTGGCCGGTATATCAAGCGCTTTGTGTGTTTAGAACTGAAAAAATCGCAAGTCTAAAATTAGAACACTCAGCCATGTTCTCCTGTCTGTATTTCACGTACGAATAATTTGAATAGATCACCGAACACAACCCAAACTCCCGCGACCGACTGTGGTCAATTGGCCTACCGAGCTATAGTAGGCTACATGTTCAAATACCTAAAAATCCGTAACAGCGAAATAAAGTAACACTTTTGTTCAATAACTCGATGTATTTGTAAGGGTTTTACATCGAATTTTGATGATTTATTGGTGGAAACGATGAATTGAATTGATAAGCTAACACCCGTAAGCGTGTTGCGAACTGCTGAACAGACTGCATTCAAACCACTGCCGTCATTGGCTAATTTCAACACCTCCGTCTGCCGTTAGGTGTCAGGAAAAAGAGCTGTACTTTTTGTTATCGAGTGGAACTACTCGATCTAATTTCATACAAACTAGGTTGTTTTTGCTGCCATTCTCATTTAAAGTTAAGATCCGCTATCCATTATTTTACCCCTGTTTGCAGGCTGGTAACAGACACAGCTCCAGTGGCACAGCCAACCTACTTAAGCCTGGGTTCCTGAATGAATTGTATTTCCGGTTTCGCGGTTAGTTCAAAGTGGCGGTGTGTTCTTCGGGTCGGAAAACTAAGTGGCGCGTTTATTTAAAACCCTGTGCTTCTAGGACTTTAAAGATGTACGTAAAATGTGTCCCAATCATATTTATATTTCTTGACATTCTAATTTTATTTGTCTAGGTCCAAAACATCAGCATATTTATGTACTTTTAAGTACATAAATAATGGTCCTGTTAAAACAGGACCATTTGAAATAAGCATCACGTCGAAAATTGGGTCACGCGTACTCACAGTTCGAATGACCATAAACGCGTTGTTCAACTGAATAAGGAACAAGATTATTTTTTAAATTTCCAAATAGGAGGTGGAAAAGGAATTAAGTCCTTAAATCAAATAAAACGCAATTTGTTCATTCACTTGGTAAGATAAAATTATTGCATGCCCTTGATGCTTTTTAGTTTTCACTGTATAGTGCAATGAATTTTTGTTCTTCAAAACTGAGCCGTTCGTCATTTTCAGTGATTCAGAGCACGAGATGGCTCAAGCATCCACTTTCAAAGCAACGCGTAAACTTACACTAGGCCCGGTAGCAGAGTCAGACCAAGGAACTGAATTTAAACTCCCGTGAGCACATTTTGGGATACCATTTGTGCCATCTACCAGACACTGGGTTACTTGTGTTTTAACATTAGCGATTTTGAAAAAGTCCCAAACGCAGAGTACCAGAAACTGGGTAAGCTCATCCTTTAAAAACATGTCAAATTTGCCTCTAAAATACATGTTAAACCCATCTCACCTATCTGGTATTCAGCTTGGAATCCCTTTGCCGTAGCTGAGCCATCAGTGATGAAAAAAATTTGTAGAACTTTAGACACGAATAGTGAAGGGATCGTAGTTCGGTTACTGCCACAATATTTGCCGAGGTGATGCGATGAAGTCGTGGGACCTAAAATCAAAATTTCAACAGATTGTACTTTTTTATTTTTGAAGAGTTTGATATTCAACAGATCATACACTATGATTTATTTAAGTACGTGCACAGCAGGACCGAAAACAATGTCTGAAATGTTCACAACATTACAACGCTTATATCTGTGCGGGCAGTGCACATTATCTGGAGATGGATGACGTAGTCCAGGGTCACAACTGGTGTACTGCAATTCTGGTCTTAACTTATTTTGTGGTGAAATGCTCCCTATGAAGAATTAACCATACCCAGCCGATGAACTCCTGTTAAATTGAGAAGACAGTATGTTTTAATGTCAGATATCAAGCTGAATTTCCGGGTTACTGGGGTGTAACCCACCAGGGAACAAGCCTATTTGTCGAAGTGCCTAAAGCCAAAAGTTGATTATTTGCCTATGACTTCGGCTTATATTCTGCTCCAGAGCAGGTTCCAAATTTATGTATTTTGCCTGAGAGCAGTAGACAAATTTCCTTGACTTTTAGCCTGAACCTCATGTCGTAGAGTGATCGTAGCCACAAGTCAAGAAACTAAGGTCGCTGGGAAAAGATATGCTAATCTATTTTTCGTAACCCCAGTGCTCGACTTATAAGTCGAGCGTCTGACTTATAACTCGAGAGACGGACTTATAACTCGTTCACTCGAGTTATGAGCATGTCCAGCCACAGAAAGGAACAGTTGCAGAGAAGGAAAATTACACATTCAAGCTTTCTGGTTCTGCAAATACACTCGCAATTACGATTTTGGGAGTCTTGATTAGTTAAAACGTGGGATTCAAAGACGAACGATGAATTTGATTAGAGCAAGAAAAAGACTCGTTGAACCGCGAATGTTATGCCTTTTAGAAGTGAATATTGTTGCAAATAGCAACTTTTCGAAATGCACAACGACGCCCGTCTCTGACCCTGCATTATTTAACCACAGTAGACGATGCTAGAAAATTTTTGACATGTCAAAATTGCTTTCCTTTTACGGATCTTGACAAGTGTCTGCGAGATGTTGCGTATAGCGACACGTTATTTACGGATGCTTCCAACTGATGACAATTCGGTGATACAGTACATAAAGACTCCGCGTAAAATACCGTGTATGTGAAGGCAGCTTTAAAAGGAGAGCCAAAAACCCACAGCCCAAGAAACTACATTGAACACTGCCTCTAACCATGGCACCGATTGTATATTTTTTGTTTTTGCTCATTTTCAGTGACCAAATTTTTGGCGACTGCATTAACTGCTACAGTCCGGGATTAGTCCGCTTTCATCGCACTCCCGAAGTCACATGCTGTCTATGGGCACGAATTTAAAACGAGCTGAAAGTGATGAGACGAGTTATGTATCGGAGCCCGCAGAATGGAATTCAGCCAAAACTCTTCATTGGTCTTTGATCTGTTTTCACTGGTAATTTTCAATACCCTGCTATGGCGAATACTTGCATTAACGTATCATATTATAATTTCGGTGTGTATGTGGAAAAAGTTTGAAACACCGTCCTGCCGCAATAAGATTCTTCGTGAAGAAAATCACCCAGTCTTTTCACTGCAGCTTTCTTCCTTCCACCTCGCACACCGAGTTTCTCCACCAACCACCATACAGATCTTGCAGGGAATCCTCTACGTCCCACCTCTACAGGAAACAGCCTCGAACTCTGCATGTCTCCGCCAGCTCGCTATATGTATACTTAAATAACTTCCTCTCGTGGGCTCTTTGCATCCTTCCTCCCAAGGCACCGTAAGCTCTAAAATCACTATACATTGATGAATATCCGATCACAGAATGATGTCAGGTCGCAGTGATGTTTCAGCAATACTCGTTAACCCAAGCTTTCTTCCCAGATCTACATGTACTCTCATTTCCCATCCAGGATGCAAGGCTGCTGACGTGACTTCTTCCGTATCTCACCTGCCCTGACGAATTGTATGTGCTGGCTGCTTGCCTTAGGCTGAGTTGCTCTTGTCTTACGCTATCCATCTATGATGTCTGCAAGGGTCTTCATTACTTGGTTGTGACGCCATCTGTATCGGCCCTGTTGAAGTGCCATGTTGCACCCTGATAACATGTGGACCAATGTACTTCTTCCTCCAGACAACTGGCAGGCTGGGTCATCCACTAGGCCCCGGCGAAGAAGGTTCGAAGGCGATGGTAACACGTCGTAAACCGAGCGAAGTAAAAACTGAACACGCATCGGCTCCATCCTCCACACGTCTGCCCACGATATCTTCCTCTCTGGAAGATTCCACCTGGTTCATGCTCCCTGATGGCTCAGTTGGACTGCCTTGGCTTTACGGGCTTCCTCCTCTGCTGCTCTCACCTCAGCTTGGACCATCTCCCTCTGCTGCCTCTCACTCGTCTTCACCCACTGTTGGAACCGCGATGTCCCCACCCCTGACGTCCTACGCAGGTGCAACCAATTATATCTCTGATCTGTAAAAAGCTCTCCGCCTGGCTCACAAACGTGTCTGCTGACCACCGTCACCCTGATCTTGTCATGACACCTGCCTCTCTCACCTTCGGTTCTCTAGAGTCGCGTAATTTGAGTACCAATCTGCACTTTCCTGCTTTAAACTCCTCCGTAATTGACGCTAGTGGCAGCTGAAGCTCTGCTGTTCTGCTGTAAAGACCAATCATTGTGAAGCTTTCTCAGCCACTTGCTTACTGTTCTCTCCAGGCACTCTACTGCCGATATCGGTATGTCGTACAACATACGACACCACGTTGCACGTGGTAACAGCCCGTGCTGGTAAATCCACACCTTGTACTTTCCAGGAAGACCGCTTGACTTAATGTCTCTATTCTCTTCAACCACTCTTTCACCTGGGTCTCCATCTGCGAGATGTTGTTCTTGTCGCACTGGAGATCATCGTACCATTTGCCAAGGCACTTGATGGGGTTGTTAACAGTTGATGGAATTTCTTCCCCTCGAATGGTCAAGGTGAGTCTGTTGACCACTTTTCTACCTCTCATTATCAGAAGTCTCGACTTCCTGGGCTTAAACTTCATACGAGCCTACGTTGCAACGTCATCTAGTGCTGCCAAAACCCACCGAGCTTGTACATGCGTCACCGTAGTTATTGTCAAGTCGTCCATCAATGCTCTAATGGGGCTATTCGGAAAATTTACATTAACTAGAGGGCGCGCGTGTACTAGTGGTGATAGAGTAGCAGCCTCGATTTCGCGAGCCCTTTAAATACATGGTGAAGTGGCTTGTAGGTAGGCAAACTGAATCTGAGATTGCGTGAAAAGGGTGCTTCTATGAGAGAAAGTAAGCACGACCTTATACAAAGGTAAGGTTTTGATTATTTTAACGATTATTCCATGTTTATTCTACTGATGCCTGTTAACTGAGATACTCGTCGATGTCGACTTCGCGACAGTCGCCAGTCGGGTTAATCTTTGTTGTGATGCGTGTTACGATACTCGAGATCTTTTCGTACATCAAAGCCGTATTATTGTATGGAATGATTTCAAACAGGTTTATCAGTGACAGTTACATCAATGAATGCTGAATGTTTAACTCGATATGAGTTAGTGAGATTACAATCCAGGCCCAATGTCATGGCAAAGGGTACGTAAATATCCATTAGACTAATTGTTTACTATTTGTCTTCCGGAAATTTATTACACGTTGAAATGAAATTCTATCATGTCTGTTTTCACGTGACCTTTGGGTTTTAGGTTTGAGGGCTTGTACCGTGCAGAGGAGATATGCATCGCTTCTGCATCGACCCTAAATGGACAAAAATTGATTTTAAGCAGTTGACTGCAGCTAATCAGCAATATCTTCCCATCCAGTGTACATGTAGACCTGTTAAAGCCTACTTTCTTCATCGGCGACAACGAACAAGCTTTGTTACTCCTTTCTCTTCCCACAGCATTTCCACACACCATTAGTGCTGCATGACGCAATGTACATGTCAGTGGCCCTGGTGAAATGTGAATCTCAGTACGAAGTTACCATAAGACAACGTGTTGTTTGTGTATGAAGAGGAACTATATCTACTGCTACACAAGTCAGCCTCGTTGGTGAGGATACCCTTTCAAAGGCAATAAGTCATGTGTGGACAATAGCTTATTTCCCTTCCTGGAAGAAACATGCTGGATTGAAGCTAAAGAAGACGTAGTGACACTCTGGTCTAGTTCAGGGTCAAATTTTGAGCACAAAACGAGTAAAGTGGTATGCTGTTGTGTTTACCTTCAAGGACCTAATTCAAGCTGAATGAGGTTACCTCCAGGTAAAAGCCACGTGCCGAAACTGGACCTTTTTTACAAGCGCTTATATAGGCTATTGAAACTTGATCTCTGTGAAATGAAAACCAAAAGCATCTGGTATAAATACCTGTCCTTTCTCACTGAGAGACATTAACATTTCCTTTCAGAAGAAAAGCTTTACACTAATAGTAAAATCTTTTCAATTTGGTACACATTATGGGGAAATGACATTCAGTGACTGCATCGATTGTATTATTGTCAGTAGAAAGCCCGTTAATGTTACACTTTGATGATCGAATAAATTTTTCATCAACAGGCAAGTTTATCACTAATTATTGAAACCACAATATTTCCTCAGTTTTAAAGCCCCATACAGTGCAGTTGTGCTTATTCTTTATATAGCTGAAATGATTAGCGATTACGCTTGCGAATAGTCGTTTTCCTGTTGACCTCTAGAAATGTGCAGCAATCAAAATAAAGTATTCCCTTTGTTTGCATTTGATTTGTTTGTGTGTGTAATTATTTTTAGAGCTTTCTTAAGAAGGCCTTTGAACAATTTTTTAAGTTTTGTGGTAACTTGTCCACAACAAAAGTTCCACATGCAAGAAAAGTATATAAAGAAACAACATTGTTAAAAACAATTGTAATTTTCCCACGCAATGGAGTCCATAATCAGGCGTATCAAAGGCTGAATTTCTGAATTAGGTTCAATTGAGCTCTTGTATCATTACCGGATCTTTCGAGAACTTTTCCAACACCGTCTCACCGAATTAAGACTCTTTATGAAGGAAATCATAACGAAGGCAACACAAAAACATTTCCGCATTCGTGTGCGAATGCCAAAACGACGTCACCAATTTACTAGTTGCATGTGTTTGCACAGACCTGCTTACCGGTTTCAAATGTAATAAGGTAAAGTATTTCGTTATCACTCTTACCGCCGTACACTGACAGGCTGTCATAGTCACAGATACTGTGACGTTCAATATCGATTGTTGTTACATTGAAGTAAACCACACTTCCGGAGGGTGAACGGATGATCCACCGACATAGCGCGTTGTGAGAGTATCTTGTAGGGTAACCTGGGGAATGCAATATTTGTTTTCTGGCATTGGCGACAAGGTTTCCACCACATTTAAGCCCTGTATCAAATAGAAGATGAATTACATTGATTCGCATGTCTTGTAATGTTTACGGACGTTAGGTCACTTTTGCTTCTACATGTACGTTAAAATGTTGTCCTACAATTCCGTGTTAAGTCATGCTACACGAACAGTAACAATACGTGGAGACAGCTGCCCTCGCGTAAAAGGTCATAAAATGTGTGTAAATTTTTAATGGTCTTTGAAAATTAAGTTATTCAGGGTATGGTGTAGCTAATTAGCGCATGTGTTTTTCTCGCTTGAATATTTGACGTGTGACCTTTGTTCTGAGGCCATCATATAACATTGCTCATATGTCTCAGATACATATGCGTGGTAATCGATGATACAGAAACAATTTACTTATGTAATGTTTAATGAAAGCAAATGAGAGGACTGCTTTGATTAGAAACATTTAAAGCAAACAGAGATAACTGAGAATTTGTGATTTAAACATATTTTTGCCCAAATTCATTTTGGTAGCAGACAATAACTTCCTACTTTTGATCCTCGTGTTGAATACTTCTGGCTACGACAGTGGGAACCTGTTGAAGCTGCTCAACGGCTCAACAATTCAGAATCATGCATATTTCCTTGGACATTTACATTATACTGACAACATTAAAGTTTGGTACTTGTAGAATTTATGAGTTGTAGTTCCTTTTTTCACATCCTCATAACCTCATTTGCGGTAGCCTCAATTCCGGAAATCTTTACACTGATGCATCAGATACAATGCACATGTACATTTGTATAGGCTGTATTCTGTTGCTGGTACTACTATATATAGTAATGGTTACGACAACGTCACATGAAAATAGACGAAGTGTGTATCAAACGAACTCGTTGGGGTTAGTAAATAGAACTAGTGAATGTTAATATGGATTTGACTTAAGTTATCCCTCCTGAGGGTACTAGCTTAGGTAGATTTCATGTAACAAATTAACTAGACATCACAGTTATACTAATTAGGGGTTATTACATAAAAAATTAGATACCGGGTGTAAACATTTGCACGCAAAATTACAAAGCTTGACCACCTTTTAAACGAGTCCCACTCAGTCTGAAACAATGGTGACCATTTCGATGTTTTTGTTAGTACTTTAGTCGTGAAGCACTTGCAGTTTACTTGCGTGAGTTTGCTTGTCCACTCATGGTCTTGTCTAAGTTACAGACTACCGGTGCTACAGAGTGCACCTCTGTTGTAAAAAGTTTCTGAACGAATACTATACCTGACTTATAAACAGCTTGGAAGCCCTTTTTCGTGACTGATGAATCAGTTTCGAACACAACAAGCAGAACATTAGAAGTAGAGAGTGAAGGAACTGTGTTGTCTGGGTCACTGCCACAGTATTTGCCGAGGACAGGTGCTGAAGTGGTAGTACCTAAAATGAACGTTTCAGTTGAATAGTCACATTCCTCAGGTTTGATGATGAATCCTTCATCATCGTGGCAAAAAACAAATGGTGATAGCATCTCAAGTTTTTTGAAGTGATTTATACAATTTTTGACCAGTCGAAGTTTATTTTTTAAATATGAGGTCCAGCATATAACAAGTGTCACTTTTTGACTAGTAATTTCTCATCTATTGACCAACCAAATTCGTTTATTTTTTTTCCTAATATATCGTCAGGGTGTCATTAACAAGTCTGCACAGTATCAGAAAAAAATATAAAAGTTATGGAATTACTGTGAAATTTAAAACAGCGAAGGGAAAAATGCAATATCATTGTGACTTTTATCGTATTCTTGCTGTACTCGTACATGTATCTGTCAGTCAAAAAAGCCAGCTTGCTGTTTTTGTTGTCAGATGTGTATCCAAATCAGTTCTGTCCAATATTCCGGTTTGTAAGGATGCTTTTGAGTAAAAGTGGCCAATTTACAATTGAAACCTGTTTCAACGAGAAATGATGGAGAGAAAAAAGAACCGTAAAGGAGTTCCCAGGAAAAGGGTGGTATTGTGCGACTGTAAATAGACTTATTGCTAAAATACACAACACAGGGTCTGTTGTGCGTAAAAACGGTTGTGGGAGGCCCAAGACTGAACGTTCGAAAGAAAACGAGGATGGTGTTGAGGAACTGAGTCAAACCCAGGAGGACAACTCGGGGAATCTGAAAGAGTCGCAAGGGATTTACAAGTGAGCAAGTCTTCTGTGCAAAGAATGGCGAAAATGCTGGAGTTAAAACCCTTCAAAAGAGAGATAAAATTATTAGACGGAAATGAAAAACTCGATGCCGCTACTTGCATGACCGCTACTGAGCCACTGATGTGAAAAGAATCATTTCCACTGATGAAATCGAAAAAAATTGCCAAAACTGTATAAAAAACAAAATCTGATTTAGTAATGAAACTAAAACTGCATAAGAAAGAACAATCGGTGTTACCACAAGTCCAAAATATGTAGTAGATTTAGGGAACTTAGTTGAGTCCGTATTTGGGACTGTTTTATGCAACCTGCATCAGGGGTCGTCTCCCGTCAATACACACGATCAAAAATGTCCGGTAATTTGTTTGTGCTGCGAGCGTTTCTTTGTCCTTTCGAAATCGTTATCTACCCTCAAAACATCCTGGACCATGATAAATCAGTGTACTTAAGAAAATCAAGCATACGACAAAGTTTGAGATATGACAATTGTAACTCACTTTTTTGGTCGGAAATTTATATATTTTCCACAAATTGCGCTCATAGAAGAATGAATGCGTCAGGACCAATATCACTATGATCTACCAAGAAATCTACAGTTGTGGACGTTCTCGGTGTTTGTTTGCACACTAGTGTCTGATATTAGAGAAAATGTAGGCAGTGGTATACGTGTCTCTCCGTGCTGTGATATAGGTTCTCTGTTTTTTGCTGATTTAGTGCTGGTATCAAATACTGTTGCTGGGCTACAGATGAAGCTCAATGTCCTCGAAAAGTTTTGTCGAGATTGGAACTTGCAAGTTAATTTGGAGATAAAGAATGTTGTGTTATTTAAGCGAGGGGGCATACTTTCAAGTAATAAAAGGTGGGTTTTTGGCGATAAGAAAGTAGATACTAAATCGTACGACAAGTACCTAGGAGTCACATTTTCCTGCAGACTTAAATGGACAGTGTCGTAGAGTACTTGCAAGCCAAGCTCGAAGAGCAATGAACGTTATTAAAACCACTCTGTCAAAACTTAACTGTATTTCCTATAGAGTGCATTTTAAACTCTTTGACTCTATGATAATGCCCATATTAACATATGGTGCAGAAATATGGGGAACATCAATGTGTGAATCTATTGAAAAAGTTCATAATGATTTCTGTAAATATGTTCTGAGATTGAGCAATAAAACGCCAAATGCTATGGCTCGTGGTGAATGTGGGAGGCATTTGTTAATTACGAAATATATGTGTAAACCAATTATCTATTGGACAAAATTACTGGATATGGAAGAACATGGGTACCCACTGAAGTGTAATTATGCTTGGGAACAAAGTGAAAATTGTAATTGTAACAGGGAAAACCGCGTCAAAGAAATTTTGTATAGGTACATGTCCAGCTATGGAGAAGTGTGGTTATTTGGCCCAGGCAATAGTGTTGAGTTTATTAAGGTATTCAAACAGAGATTACTGGATTATGGCGTACAGGAATGGCAACTGGAAATAGGTAGCTCAAATAAATATGAATTTTGTAGTCTTATTAAAGTCCTGGTCTTACACGTTGTTAACCCTTATTACATGGTTAGAGGATGTTATAAGGATCCAAGAAGTACCTACCCCATAACTGATACACGATCCGTACTCGAAAAATATTTAAATGAACGCCCCACTCACGATTCGCACCCGAAGAACCATCGCCATTTTGAACTTGGGGCGAACCCGGAAGAACAATTCATTCAGGAACCCAAGCTATAAGAAAACGCCGTCAGTGTGAGTGCCTGTTACCAGCCTGCAAAAGGGATAAAATAATGGACAGGGCGCCTTAATTTTAATAAAATCAAAATACGGACAATTTTATTGAATTTGCTGAAGAAATGTGGCGAATAAATTTTGACAGAAATTATTTTGCCGGCCTCAGGACCGCAGCCTATTGGACCCGGTGCAGATCGAGAAAACACCGACGCGAACGGTAAAGGCATGCGGTTGCAAGCTGTTTTGTCGAAGTAAAATGTTCAAATCATAAATGCCGTACATGTATGTATTCAAAGGTAGTTTCAGACATCTGCATAAAATTACGGGCTGGTTAATCCTGTGTCACACTGCCGCGGCAGCCCTTAGCTAGCCTCAGTGCCAGCTACCAGTATGAAGACTACCTTCAAAATACAGCTGGCTTGTTAGTGGGCCCATACAGCTTTGGTCCAAGGCTACACTTAGGCCTACCTGGTCGCTGGCCACAGCGCTCGCTCAAACGAGGTTTATTTAGAACCTGGGTACTTCTGGCGAACTGTGCAAAGTTGTTGGCTTTCGACAGAGATTTTCCCAGACTTTGTATGAGCGCACCAAGCTTAAAAATGGGGGGCTGGAATTTTTGGGAATGTCTATCTTTTACTATGAGATTCACTGGGTAGCCTATGTTCAGAGTTATGAATTGCAGACGCAAAATTTTGGTACTTCCTGTCTTCTAGTTTGTGCTTCTCTGACTGAGGCAGACCTTTTTCCATTTCTCCAAATAGGGGCTCGCTCGAGCACATAAGTATGACAAGTCCAATACAATATGTTATCATTTTTTATTCCTTAAGCCAAAATGATTCAACCTTTTAACATAATAAGTAACTTAAAATGCACAATACTTTACAACCTTTAGCATTACAAACACTTTTCAACAGCAAAAGTTTCCACGATATGAAAGTGACCGAATAGTGTTTCCTTACACCACAATTTGACATGCATGATTAAAAAATATGAAGTTGCAAGGAATAAGAATTGGAGGCTTGAAGCTTCACAATACAAAATAGCTTATTTCTCAAATTAAGATTATTCATATTGTTGACTTGATAACCGGAATTAAGAAGCAATAAGTTACAAAACATGACTTGAATGCAATTGAGACTTAATATTTAGAAAAATATGAATCATTTTGTGACACCTAATCAAGCCTTGAACAGCAGTTGATAGTGAAACAAAAAACCATTGTAAAATTATTTCAACCATTTCTTAGCTTAGTGTAAGATCACCTGAATGGGAAATTCATAGTAAAATAATTCGAATTTATTATCTTATATTTTTGCACAAAAACATGAAAATTGAATAAAGTTCCTTTTTTTGTAGCAAAGTTTGTCAAAATGTATCAACGTTCAATCTTCACAAATTACGAAGTAACAGGTTGAACATGCTATCCAGTTCAGCAAAAGTCGCAATGTTGTCGGTGCCGCCAGAAATGAGACGTGAATTTTGAGCACATTTATCACTTAATGAGTAACAACTGCGAGGCTGAAATTTGGTGAACATTGTTGAATCGTGCAGAATAGTAAGTAAAGATATGTCTCACTAAATTTCACGGTAAATTGTTGGCGAAAACAATTTACATAAAGTTTTAAACTCGTAACTTATCCCGCTGTCCTCCAATATGGCCGACGCGATCCAAACAAAGTGACCCAAATTTCGCCACAAAAATTGCAATAACTTAACAGTGCTTGCCCCGATTTTGATACTTTTTGATTTTTACTGAGTAGGATGCACTGTAGCAAAGCAGTTTTTTAAAACGAGAAGAAATCAAAAACGGAAAAAATTGGTTCGACTCGTATTGGTTCCTAGGTTCGACCGCCCTACGTAAGGAACTAAACATCAATGCTAGTTTAACATAATAAGTACGCGTAACATTCCAAAAAAAATCAACGACCACTAACTACAAACTATAAATACACTACACAGACAAACGAATCACGAGATATTACTAATAAAACAAAATAATGAAGACTTTTCGAGCAAGCCATAGCACATTCAGTCACAAGGAAAAAATGGCGGCGTTCAAAACAAGTTCCTGAACTGATGAGCCGGAAATGTGGGTACGGAAATAACCGATGACAGCCGTAAATTATACGCTCACAGAGAAGTGACAAATACTGTTAAAAAATCGCTTTTGGCAAGAAAGGCGAAAAGAATATAACGAAAGGGTGTCGAAAATAAGATTTTATGTAGTTAGTATTTTCGGATACTGGAACCACATGGGCAGTTTGAGAGCAGGAATTTAAGAGTGATCTTGTCAGCGAGCAATATGTGAATTGTTTAAGCGCCTATTTGACAAAAAACTTGCGCAATTTCGGTGTTCAGGTCACTCACTTAATATAGAGAAAGGTAGACATATGGGTATTCCTAGAGGTGAGAGAATATCCGGCATATGCTGTCTGGATGAAATTGAAGATGAGCCTCATTTCATGTGTCGATGCCCTGTTCTTGGAGACCTTAGAAGAAATCTTCTTCCAGGGCTTGTCAATGTTAACTATTCTCTTCTTAGGTTATTCCAACAGAAAAATCTTTACAGCGTCCAGCACCTCGCATTGTATATCCAGAATACTATGGCTTTAAGAGTAAAAACTGCTCTCCGTGTAAATATTCTGAATATACGTTTGAATTCATGTATTTATGTATTAGTAGGCAAAGCCTAAGATGTACAATAAACATTATTATTATTATGGACGTATTTCTTTTCTAGGTCCTCCCAAATTGCTCCTTTCATAGAGGACCGGTTCACCAGAAGCTGATACTCGCAAACCCTAATCTACATGAAGTGTTGGAACACGATGCGTTCTCAGTGCAACGTTCGACTAATAACCTATTGATGGTCTCAATCACTGGCTGTCACTAGGTTCATTAAGTATTCGCGAATGAATGCAAACAATCAGTGTTGGCAGCCCTTCGAGGATTAGAAGCGTCACTGAGTGTGAAAGGCGAAGATTTTGCTAGAGTGTATCCTATGGCGGACGATGTTCTGTATATTCTCGTTAATACTGCAACTGGTCATACGAAACATCGACGGAGCCAATACATTTTTGCGACTTGATACAGGACAATGCCACCCGATTTAATTAGTCTTTTTACCCTCTTAATCGGTCTATATCCACATCGCCTCTTATAGGGTCGACCCCACCTTGCCGAGAGGTGTCGCGTTAATTTGTGAGGAAGTTGAGAAACGACGCAGCGACGTCAGTGGTTCGTCTGCAGAGGGAATGCTACTATATTGCGGTGCATCGTTACCGCTTGTCCGAACTACATGTATGAAGCTGCGAAGAAAGCGGGTATATCGTTTTTTCGACTTCCTCGAGAACCCGAAATGCTTAGGAAGTGGCTCGCGGTAGTGAAGAATGAAAGGTACGCTGTTAATAGCAAGTATGAGGCCGTGAAACATCTCCGTGTCTGTGGCCGGCATTTCGTAGACAGTGACTTCTCTGACGAATTCCGGCTTACCAAAGAAATATCCATACGTTCCGTTGCCTGTGCATGTTCACGGCGCCTCTCTAGTATTTCTTGATCAGTGTATTCCGGTTCGAACTGATAGCCTGTGAATCCTAACGATACGACCTGTGAAGTCTTCGTCGGATGAGCTCTTAACTAAGTTGGGATTGGCGACGGGCGAGGTGCCATGTAGACGTTTATTATTCTGGGTTCTGTTTCAAAATGAATTATTCTCATCCTAATCAATGCTTATATGAAACCGAAACAAAGTCTGTCTCATTACATACAATTTGTAATGCCTTGGAGTGCTCGTGAATGCAAATGTTTAGAGAAGACGGCAGTGAATAAAGCACTGCGTGCCGGTTTTTGATGCCGGCAACAAAGGTATTTCACCGGGCACCGAAACCGTGTGAGCGCATGCTAATTGACTGTTTGCTGATCGACCGAAAGCTGTTGTGAATCAATTACTCGATTTTATATGCTATGGTCACATGTTAGGGGAATCTTAATTTAGAAATACAAATACATTATTCAAATCATTGTTACGGTCCAACCTTTGCTCTGACGGTCTGTGGAAGGGTAACCCGACTTCGCGGCCCTCGACAAGTAAGTACATTTTCAGTTTTGTGGCTAATTCACAAAAATAATTACGTGCACATTATTTCTTTGGCTCACTATTGTAGTCTTTTCGTGACTGGAGGTTTAGTTTCCAAGTCAATTTGGTTTATGTTCGTGACAGTCTCGGCGGCAACGACGGGCCTGATCGAGTTCCGACCCAATGAACGGGATAACGAGGCGGTCCGGTCGCGACGGCCTGATCGGATTCCGATCCACTGGCCGGGAAAACAAGCGTTTTGTGTGTTTAGAACTAAAAAATCACAAGTATAAACAACAAAGATCTAGGTTCTCTTGTCTGTATTTCACGGAAGAATACTTCGATTTTTTCCCGAACAGACCCCCAAACTCCTCCTACGGAACTTGGATAATTGGCATGCCGAAGTTTATAGGCTACGGTGTGTCCAAATACCAGCAAATCCGTAACAGCGAAATAAAACAACACCTTTTTATAAGAAATCGATGTATCTTTAAGGGTTCTACATCGAAGTTATATGATTTATTGGTGTTGAACGATGAATTCAAGCGATAAGCTGACACCAGTAACCCATGTTGTGAACCGCTGAACAGACTGCCTGTGAAACCACTTACGTCATTGGATAAATTCAACACCTCTGTCTGCCGTCAGGTGTCAGGTAATGCAACGGAACGTGCGGTTATTGAGTTGAACTACTCGATCTAAATTGATACAAAATAGGTTGTTTTGGGTGGCATTCTCATTTAAAACTATCAAAAAATTTCCGCTGACAGGGGAAGAAAAAAGCGATGAGATTGCTCTTAAAATATCCAATTGCACACATGATTGTAATTATGGAAGACTGAGGTTAAATGTTGATGTTTAGATACTTCTCCCAACACATGATGAAAATAGGATCAATTTCTTCAGTAATTGCAAATAAGCACTTGAATATTGTTGAGAGCGCGGAGAATTTAGTTAATTTTGTTTTATTGTTTTCTGATTGATGTTCATGGCAGCGTTGATTTTAGAATAGTATCTGAATCTGTGTAACCACCCAAAGTAACTTCAGGTATGACGATGATGTATTGTTTGCCAAACTTATGAACATGATTATTTATGTAATTATAAGCTTGGAGAAAACTGTTTATTCTCGTATCTTTCAAAATCACGGTTCTTACTTTTCCCTAAATTTCACCCAGTGGAATTCATTGGCAAATGTCTCACGTCTTGATGATTGTGTCCTTGAGCACAGAGTGGAGACTTGGTTGTTTAAAATGAGTCCGCCATAATCGGGAAGATGCCAAAACGTGTCGAAAGGCTGTGATGCTCAAACTATACGTGAACCGTTGGTAAAGGGCCCCGTGACCGGGAAATGATTTGCTTTCATGTTACGTTATGCAAAAAAGCAAAAATCGACTTTGCAATTAAATATATACATAATATTGGGGACATATTGTAATGCTTATATTTCACAGAAACTATCAATATTGCAACTGAGCTGGCAAACGTGACTTAGGCTGTGCACAGTGGAAGAGGGAGTAGGTTAGGTAGTTTGTGAGCAACTAGTTGAATTGACATCCCACCGATTAAATTTGAAATGAAATTGGTGGATTCCATCAGCAGTATTAAGCAGTGTTCATGCATCGTGAATGTGATTTCTCGAGTGTTTTAGATCTTTTATTGTGTCTGGCTATGGTGTTCCACCTCTGAAATGGTCGGACATGTAACAGATATGCCATAAGGAGTTATCCTGAATATGTTGCAGTTGTTGGTGGGTCGTTTTAACTCAACCCTGAAGTTTGGGTGCGCCTTGCTGGGGTAACCCAGCTCAGGATTAATCCGGGAAAATTTCATTCATGGCACATAGTATTATGTCATAGAGCACTGGGGCATCCAAGGAAATTGGTTGGGTTTCATGTTCAAAACGCCTCTGGGATCCCGGTTAGTAGAGAGAATGTTTTGTGTACAGTGTCTTGTGGTTTTATGTACATGTATTATATAATTCGTGGTAAAATGTGTAGCTTTCAAAACCCTTACGAGGTCACCTTCGGCGAGGTTTTACTGTTTGCGACAAGAGTCCAACATTACTGCGACTAAAAACGTTTTTGACAATTTGAATCTGCGGCCCTGACCCAAATTGCAACAATTTTGAAGCTGTGACAGTTTGGGCATGCACACATCACACCTTGGTGAGATTATAAAAATGAAACAACAATTCATATCGAATCGCAAAATTATCCAGTGGCAATCTGCTATCATTTAATTAGGGTATCATTCAGTCTTACCGTCGTACACCGTCACGCTATCATAAGAGCAGTCACTGCCGTGTTCAACTTCGATTGCTGTGATATTGAAGTAAATTCTTGTTCTGACGTCTGAACGTATGGTCCATTGACATTGCAGACTGTCGGTGTAACTGTTTGGATAACCGGGAGACTGGAATTGGCGTTTGGTGGTATTACTAGCGATAAGATTTCCTCCACATTCAGAACCTGCGTATAGAATAAAAACAAACATCCCTTAAAGTCAATACAAGGCTTAACAGAAGCCATCACAGCAAAACGTACATGTAAGCTATTTTTTAAAAAAACAGAAGTTGTGTTCGTCTTTGTTACATTACGAAAAAAACTGGGCCTATATATGATCGTCGTTGGTTAAAGCACGTCGTTAGCATTGGATTGAAACAGGAAAATGTCGAAGTAAGGGTTTTGGGTGAGGATTTATATCTTTTCATAACTTTGCTGTGTTTGTGAACACAATGTCACGCAGGCGTGAGGCGACTCGTTCCCGACCTTCGAATGCGGGAAGACACACAACTCTCTCCGGATCAAGGCTACGTTTTGCCTTCACTATGCATCTTTCTATCATATGTACAGGTCGATTATGCAATATCATGGCGACTCCGTGAATGAAATGGCTGGAAGTACATGTACATGCCCAGCCGCTACTTGCCAGGCGGAGATTCGATTTGGATGACAGCCCCGTAACATTTGACATCGAATAAGTAGAAAACAGATTTCCACTCGGTTGTGCGGTTCCAAGGTTGTTCTGTCAAATCTTTTCTTTTCTCGCTACGTGGTATATATTTCGTATTTGAAGTTCTCCGAGAATAAATATAAGGTGTTTTGCAAGACATATATGAAATACTGTAAAAATGGCCAATTTTTGTGAATATGGTTTGAGATATCCTTAAAGAACAATCGTCAAAAACCGGTACAGATGTAAGTGTTCAAGAGAATAGGATAGTGGTCGTGTCTTCGTGTTTGAAGACTGGCCGAGTGTTGAAAGCTACGTTGTTTGAAAAGGATGCCAGGCTTCTTCCCGTCTGGTCTACGTCAGCGAAGGTCAAATAATAGGCTATTTCCTAAAATGACAACGCCTCCTTGAGCTTATTATTGACGGACGTCTGTTTTCCAGACAATCTGGTAACCACACTCAAGGGTCTGAGCAAGACTCACTAAGAGACACGAACGTATACATTCCATGAGAAGTGTCTACTACCTACGTACTTTAAACATAGGTGTTGATACTCTCCTACCGCTGTCATCAGCTGCGCTCCGGTTAACCTCAGGAGTTTCACTCTTTTCCAAGACTCCATCTAACAGATGGACCGACAGCGATTATCAGTCTCTGCCTAGCGCCGGTTTCCTCTGTTGTTGTTGTTATTTCTGTTGCAGTTGGTATTTAAGCAATATCCACACGGAATCCATCTTTCCATTGTTTTCTTCCTTATATAGTAATGTCTTCTTTATGTTTGTCTTCTCTCCCAATTTCTCTGTCAAATGAATTAATGGCAAACCATCTACAGCCAAACTCAAATGGGAAAATTCAAGGTTTCTAACCCTTTGACATACTGCTCTCTGAGGTCGTCATAATTCAGCCTCTCAGGTGAGACTCTTCTCTTCGGGGGTGTCCCATGGTAACGTTCATAAAGGTTTCGTGCAACAACTGGCAACATTTGATTTTACATCCAAGTGAATATCCCATCTGTAAGGAAGGAATTTCTGGACAAAAGGGTGTGTGCCAAATTTTCCAACTGCCACATTTCAGACACTTTGGGTCAGTCATATCCTCCAAAACCTCAGGTTCGTGGTTGTTGCCAGATTGTCGTGTACCGATCTCAGCAGAAATCGCAGTGTCGCGTTGGTTTCATTCTCATAACGTTTCAAAACTTTTAAAAGCTCCCTGACTGAACAGCCGTGATACCCCATTCCGAAAGTCCGTGTATACCTGCGCTCTTCTTCAGACTTCATGACCTCCTGTTATACGTGGTATCCTCGTTCTTTCTTGTAGGTCACGTTCTTGGCCCTGTTGTTCGTAGAATATCCTAGCCCTTGTCCTCTACAGCACACCGCTCTTACGATTTGTTGGCTCTTTATTCTGCTCTCAGCTGTCGATAGGCCCTCCATGTTCTTCCAGTTGGTTTTCAGATAACGCTGTTATTAAGGACCAGATCTTCAGTGTCACCAAAGCCCTGGTGCTGTTCGGCAATTGATGAAACCGGTAGAGTTATTTTAGTTGACGAGTTGTGCAACCCTGAAACTTGGTAGCACTCCTATCCTCCGTCGTACACATGTAGGAAACTGCTCGCTGTTCGCTCCATCGCCTCAGCTGCCAAGCAGGTACCCTTGTACACCAAAAGTGGTCATAATAATTTGGCAAAAAATCATGTTGTTAACTCCACAATTTTTACTTGTTGGGTGTCTAACTTCTGTTGACCTTTAGCAGACAGGCTCTTAGTTGTTCTTTAAACCCTCTTAAATTTCTGACATCTTTAAAGATTGTATCATATACCTTTTTCAAATATCTTACAGATTCTTCTGAAATTATTGGAACTCTTGCTCCCGAAAGCTCGAACGTTTTCCTTCTTTGTCACCAAACTTCTCGACTTCCCTTAAAGCCTTCCAATTTTGTCTCTTCTCCCTACGCTTTCTTGATGCTGCTTCAGCCTTTTCCACTGTAATGACCTCCTTCCTTGCGTCTTTCAGCTTTTCTATTTCAGCTTCACTTGCTAACTTCAACTGACGCTTCAACTCTTTCTTTCAAATATTAATGTCTGTATTTCAAGTATTCAAGACCATGGGCCTAAAGTACAAGTACAGCATTAAAGTTATAAAACAAGAGAGGTACAAACATTTCTTTGGGTAATGATCGTCTACAATTGCAAAATGAATAGTAAATGAAACTATTAACACCTTTGTCAGGGTTGAAAAATGCCTGCCGGTTTCTACACCTAAATCATGGTTCGCACAACGATATCGCGTCAAACATTGTGTGAATTTTCTAGGCAAATTCGATTACAAGCAAAGTTCAAATATGAACTCTAATTTAATGTGAGAAAAGTGTCTCTACAACGCTCTGCAATCCCTGTAAATAACAATCTATAACACATTGAGAAAAAAATATACATAGAGGTTGTCTCACAGGCAACACCCTATTTCAACCAGGTCTCATAAAAATATGTTGTCATTCAAGTTTTTTAACTGCAAAGGCCCAGTTATAGCGACACCTTCCATTGGAATCCAAATTAAGCAATAAATTGTAGAATGCTTTTGTATATCTGTTAGAATGCATTTTCAAAATTTTAAACCAGTACTTAATTTATTTAACATAATATCCAATGCACAACCGGTAGCGACCACAATGGCTTAGCAGTGCAGAATTTGAAAAGATTGGACTTATACCCAGGACCATTTGACAAAATTTAATATGAACACTTTCAATACAATCATACTTATCAAACCCACACAGTTCTGATCTGTACATGTAGGTTATATACGGATATACCGTTTTATCAAATAGGTCAAATAAAAAGACACAGGTAATCTTTGGTATATTTAAACAGTTTATAAATATCTATTGCTGATCTGGTATCTTGATGTGACAGTAGTTTGGAAGCATTTGACCAAGCTAACTTTGGTGTGACAAACACTCCGAGATTCTTATTTCACGGGATCACGGAATCATTTCCAAAATATCATTTTTCTTAAGACCACAGTGGTCCCCCATTACGAAACACCATGGTTCTTGTCTTTCATTTTCAACTTTACACTCATTCCCAAGCTTTACAGTAATTGAAAAGACAATTTAGTATTCTTTGTAGTTTTATGTGTGTTTCAGCAAAAAGTACCATAACATCTGTATGTAAAACGGATCAACATCCTGAACATTTTCATTAATAAGAATACCTTTTATCATGTTGCCGTTTCTTAGCTCTTAAATAATCTCATTTAAGTAGATGTTGAATAAAATTGGATTAATCATGCATCCCCGCTCTTGTCCCGACGTTGCAATTAAAATACCCTGTCAAATCAGCCGCAGTCTTTATACAAGTTCTTAATTTACTGTACAAAAAATTTATTATTTTTAACACATTATGGTGTATACCAACTTGAAGAAATGTTATCAAAGACTTTTAAAATTCTATGAAGTCACAGTAAAAGTGACGACCTCGTTTACTTGTGTGTTTTTAACTCAAAGCATATAGACTGCGTAACTGGTCTCGAGTGCAGTAACCCTTTCTAAACCCGGCCTGAGATTCATGGAAAATGTCATGTGCTTCAGCTCAATTGCTACGTCGGTCATTCAATACCTTCGTGAATAGTTTACCCAGGAAAGACAACAGTAATATCCCCCTGTAGTTGTTTTCATCGTCCTTACAACCCTGCTTGATTATAAGGATCAACATTGCGTCACACTATTCGTGTGGGTAAACACTAGAGCTGAAATTTTGTTGAACAGTTACTCTAGCATTGGAGCAATCCACACTTGGGTACTTTTAAACATCTCAAAAAGAAGCCCGTCAGTTCCGGGTATTTTCCCATTTGGATGCAATTCTCAATTTCATGAGTAAAACACATTCAGCTCGTGCGGAACATTTTCGTCACATTCGTTCTTTAAATTTCCATGAGCCTCTAAGTGTCTCTCAACAGTTCACTGTAAATTATTGATCAGATCAACTATCTGATTCAACAGTGATTTGAAATATTCATGTGATATCAAAAATGAAATGCTTTTCCAACCAATGTTTTTTTAACGAATTGCGAAAACACTTTTGGGTTGTTCTTATTCTGATTAATTTCGTCAATGACTTATTTTCCTTGTCTTCAAACATGTGGGTACAACTTTCGCTAACAATGGGAAGATGGTCTGATATATCAAAACTGTCAACTTTAAATTTTGATACATGTTCATAAAACATGAAATCAACTACACTACATTCTCCCGATGCAAAACAAGTGGCTTGCCCATGTTCATCGCCTCACTTGTGTCATTAGCAATATGTAGATTCAAATGACAACATAATTCGATTAGACTTTTACCAAAATTAGTAATTGTATTATCTTTAGACGTTCGCTGAAAATTAAAGATATCCGTTTCATATAAGTCTTGACATGGTAGGCAATTAGCCCTGTCGTGATAGATAAAATCGTGCAGATTACTCACACCAACGTTTAGGTCACGATGGTTTGCAATGTTCAACACAAAGGTTTACACTGTAACAATTCTTGTTCGAGTATTGCAACGCCATTATTCTCACTAGTGTGAATGAAACAAGCAGAATCCTCTGCTGGAATATAAACAGAACTCATTATTACACCGTTGTCTGAACAAAATAGACTTTTATCAAATTTTAGAAAAATGCCATAAGAAAAAACCCAGCATCCATGCGAGTGACAAATTCAGACAACGAGGTTTTCACAAAAACACATACACCTGTAGGATGGCGGCCATATTTCTCTTGTTTTTTATAATGTATACTAAAGTTGGTGAAATTCTGTACCCTAAACTGATTGGTAATACTGTGTATTTCCGTAAGGCAGATGTTCCCTTCGCCTTCTACTATGTGCATTGTTCTCTAGTAAACTACTTGCTCCTCTCATCACGTAGTTCTGTACAGGTACCATAAAGTAATGTCGTCATAATTTTGAGCTTCTTCTTCTCCACTCCTCCTATAAGCGTCTGGACTATAATACTGTGTGATTTATCATCACGCTTAAACCACTTGTCCCTGTCCTGGCTGGTGGCCATGATATCTTCTCTCCTTTCTTCCCTGGTATGCTTACTCCACCCACATCTCTCCCTTAGGATACTGGAGGTTTGTCTCTAATTCGTCCGTAGTTATTAGTCCGTGTAGGTTCATCTTCCTAGAATTCCGTCCTTTGATTCTTCCGGTTGGTGGCATCCCTGTGAGAGGAATTATATCTCTTTTCATTGCTTAGCTTGGAGATTCTACTGTATGTACTGACTCCTTTCCTCCATTGTCTCAATGGACATCGCGTCCAAGAGTTGCCTTGCAATCTTCGAGCGACACTTCATCCTACCGTGATGTATTTTCAGGACTCTGGTTTTCTCCAGTGTCTTGCCATACATACATGTACTCTTTTGTCTTTCTATGTTTGATCTCGTTGTCCTGTGTTGGTCCGAAGTCCTTACCGTTATATCCATTAAGTTATTAGCTTTTTCGAATATGGTCTGTTGAGTGATTGCTATAAGCGGACACTAAGGTACACCATTCAGAAATCTCACATTGCAGAGAAGAAAGGGAATGTGAAGCCAATCATGTTTCCGCTGAAAGGACGTTGACTTACCACTAACAAGTTCACGGAAGATGGGTATTGAAGCACATACAATGCACACACATCTGGCCGATGTACATTGTAACCAGTGTGTTATTCATACTGTGTAACTACAAGTGGACAGCAACATAAA
Organism: Phoronis australis; assembly: GCA_002633005.1. Taxonomy (NCBI): domain Eukaryota; kingdom Metazoa; phylum Phoronida; family Phoronidae; genus Phoronis; species Phoronis australis. Next base: position 343,201 of record NMRA01000422.1, on the reverse strand, counting down.
CAAATGTTAGCGACAGTAGAAAAATGCACTCCGAAAAGGCATTACCCTAACTTTCAGATTCAAATTTATTTCAAATGGATTAAGCACCGATTTGTCTGTACAACAGATCAGAAGCTATATCCGCATTTACACTCGAGAAAAATTAAATGATTCCTGCGTGTTCTCTACCCATTAGCAGACACGCAGGGAACAAGCAAGCCGTCACGAACCTACTACTTTCATGTGCAACATTGAGGGTTGACGGTAACTAAACAACCCTTAAATAGTCTACAGAACTAAGTATTGGCTATATTGAGGATTGTTTTATCAAATCCACGTAAACTGCGAACATGGATGCTTTCTAGGATTTTTCTGGTCGAGCAACTACGATTTAAGACTCAGATTCTGTACAATTCAAAATGACCGTAATATTTATGCCAGGACAAATGTTAATTCTGTTGATTGCCTTACTTTATAACAGCACAGATCAAGGTGTACTAAGGGACCATGAATCCCTTGTTAACTGCAAGAAAATCACGAGGATTGGGAAAAATTCTAATAGACTTGGGGACTGGCGAAACTGGCATCGGTGGGTGAGAGGGGTGAATTAGTTGTGACCGGGAAAGTGAGCTCACAGAAGTCTTTATCAAAGAGGCATGGAACGCGAAAACTCATAAAAATACCCTTAAGCAGTTGGGACAAATTTATTTATCGGAAAGGCTAACGTGAGAGTAGTTCACTTTGAAAATCGCGAGAAATTCTGGAAAACATCGTCAGATTTACTACTTTTCAAAAGGATGAAATATAAACTCTGTCATCTCAATGCAGTTTTCAAATTATCTGTCCCTTATAAGATACACGCAAACATGCACTCAAAGAAGTTGCACTAATTGCTACTTCAATTCGCTACTGATAGGTTCATATCGAAGGCCACGGTTGCATTTTCCATTTGAGGGAAATGTGCAGCTTGTACAGTATGTCGAGGAAGGCATGCGTAGGAGCAGAGGTAGACTGGATGTTAACTGATGATGGAGGGGAGTAAAATTGATGTCGACGTTGGGCCGAACCTGCACAGGCAGACGAATAAGCATCGACCGTGTGTGCTATTCGATAACTGAAGATCGGAGGGTACTCGTCTCACTGACTGTCTCAAGGAACAGTTTTCAAAACAACTCTGCACAGTCAACCAAGTGTCTAGTTACAGTAGAAACAGCTGTAAATAAACTGAAATGCTACTTAGTATGAAAATTTATATTTTTTCATCGCGCTATTTTTCATGCATGTGTTGCAGTTTTTCATTCATTTGTTTACTTCCTTTTTATCTTATTCGGAGAACGGCGTGATTCATATTTCAATAGAATCAACCTACAACTGTTGAAGATAGAAAAGAAACAAGTACTTGCTATAGCCGTCTAGGAAGAACAATTAAATTTGTCATCCTTTGGTTCTGACCGTCTGAACACATCCAATAGTCGCCGTGCAATGATTTTGAGGTTTTTATGCTCAATTGCACCGACGCTAGCTAACGGTCCACGGAAATAATAGGTGTGCTGTATCAAATGAAGGCAATTATTATCTTTCTGATAGAATGTGCCATTTTACTACTAAAACTTTAGTGAGGACGAGAAATTGTTCTCCGAACTTAGGATTTCGAAATAATGTTAGCTATTGGCTGATGTGCATTATGTAGACATGGCGCTTTCATGCAAACTTGAATAATTCATGGGTATGGCAAACTCGGGGTACATCCATCTCTGAAATAATTTCAGATTTTGGCGATCGACCCACAGCTGGATTGTAAGCAGTTGAAATAATTGAGACTTTTGCAATGCAGTATAACTGACTAAAACAATGAATCTCCACTAATACTTTACAATACTCATTTCAAAGGCAACCTTTTTTGTTTGAAAGTTTCACACACTTAAACTCGCCTAATTCTGAAGTATTCCCTGACGCAAAGGTGCCCGCGGTGGATAATTAATAGGCATCTACAGCGGGTGCCAGAAATGGGTTACCTCAGTTCGACTTTCAAAGTTTTTCAGTGTGTGATTGACTACTGACGTTGTTTACAGCAAGCTCGTTCGATACAACGTTCGTACACTTCCGTGCGACGTTGTCCTGCACACCAATAGTGATAGTTTGTATAACGAAATGCCCTCTTAATCCGTATTTTGAATGTACATGTACATGTATCGAGATACAATGTATTTAGGCTATCCCCTGGGGCGGACCTAGGCTTTTGAGTTAGGAGAGGCCAGGAATTTGCCGGTCAGACATCGCACCCCGTACTGCTAAATGGAATCTGGGAGAATTTTAGGAGTGCCATGTTCCCCTTGGCCCCCCTTAAACCCGCCACTGATCCCCCAGCCTCTGTGAATAGTCACTTTCTAACTTCTCGGTAATCGTCTCCGTCCGATGTCCTTTTAATATTACTTCTTAAGAGTGAAGTACGGCTCACAGCAGGCAAAAATGCCCAGAGGGGTGATAAACCCAATGTCACCGAATTGAACCATACTATGCATTTTAGTTACCTTTGGGATGATAAACAAAACAGTGAAGTCCAATCTCATTTTACCTTGTTTAAGGGGGAGAAATCAGGGAGCCTCTATTTTGGGGGTATGCCATGCAATGAACTCGCCGAAAATGCCTTATTTGCACTGCACAATAAAAAATATCAGCGCACGAGATCATTATCTGTTTGTAATTTTTAAATAAAGCGAGTCTTTGGCTTTACAAAGATGTTAAGAAATACTCATTAACTCTGCCGCTAAGTTAAAAATTTCATGCATAAAATATAGAGGGGTCAGAGGTTAACAAGGCATTGCAATTTCGCCACACTTTGAGCCCGTATATCTCAGCTGGCACAACACTGACCAACATCAGACTTTTACACAAGACGTTTCTATCTTATTGCTGTTGATTAGTACAATAAAATTTTCTGGCGCTGAACATTTTTCTATACAAATTGCAAGATTGCTACAACCACCTGAGTAGAAATTACCTTCAATACCGATACCTGTTTGGAACATTACAACACCAGTAAAGTGCATAGTTTTGATTCAAAAGTTGATTTATTAATATTTAGTTAAGTTTCATTAAGTCAGGCGCAATTGTTTAAGGTATTTTTCCTTTTTAATTAAAATTCCGCGTTTTTCGTGAACCCAGTGTCCAACAACAGGTGTCACTTTAGTGGTGGCAAAATGGTTAATCCTGACTTGCTGTGTTATCTGCTAGTATGATGGAGTGTGATGAAGTGTATGGAACCTCAAAAGAATGTCCTCTGCACATGTGTGAAATCTTGATGCGGCATAAAGTGAGTAGCAAACCACCGCACCTACAGACTGTGCGGCAACTGATTTTGGCGAGAGTCGGACAATTTACATATGCGTGTTCACCGGACCCGTGTCACGCCTGTGTGACTGCGTCCAAGGCAAGGGCAAGACACCGGGCTCATCTTGGAATTCTGTGGAAACCATGTAGACTCTGCAAACACCCATTTCATTAGTGGTAGCTCGCGTGCCAAGCCTGAAGTGGGGATGCTGGTTGAAATGTCTAAAGTCAACTTACTTTCACAGGAACTCAACAATGTCAATGCATTTGTGTTCTTTCCTGTTGGATCTGGTGAGTACTACTACTGCTTTGTTTGAATTTGAGGTTATCACGATAGCATTGTGGCGGTAATAGTCAGTTTTGTGGATACATGATTCAAGAACCAGTTAGCACCGCTAGAAACAACAGATGTTATTCTAATACAGTACCCTGCAAGGCAAGTTACTGATCCCTCCTTTCAGGAAGATCACAAACTGTGGGACCATGCATGTACCACAAAAATGTAACAACAGTACTTGTTTTTGAACATGTAGTATAGACAGAGCTTTTTATTGTACACACTGGTGAAATTTAGTAGTCCTATGCCTGCATCACTGTAAACAACTGATTAACAGTCTTGTGTTCCTAAGGGCAAATCAGTGATATACCTGCCCTGTCGCCGTTGTTGGAGTCTAGGCAAGCCTAGAGCTATTCAGTCCACTTACTAGTAGCCTCTTGTGTTAGTTGTAAGTTTAGTCTGAGATTATGTGCACCTAGTGACCTGTACTTGTTGCAAGCGGAAAATGCAATATCTCATTGACTTTCACTTTTCAACAACTGATATTGTTATGCGTCTTCTTTTTAGTTCATTACAGGAAGTATTTTTCTATAGATATATTGATGAATGCTGTAGTTATAGCATTACAAATTCCAATTTTAACTGACACCCTGCACGCTGGAATTTCTTTTCACTTCAGCTGTCAGTGAATTATGTAATTCTGGAAATCATAGCGTGTCGTTATGTTTTATGAGTACCACTATGTTGACATTTGTTGTCTGGATATGATATTCATTTGATGTCCAAAGGAATCCAATCAAACTGGCAAAAATAAATCAAGTACCCACAGTGTTTTTTTCTTGTTGTATTTGTGGTCGTTTTACATATAACACTCCATGGGTCAAATGAATTATCTCAACTAAAATCATTGGATCATGCCACTCAGCGGCAGTCACACCTGTGTAGTGGCTGGGCTCGGCAAAGTTCTGCAAAAAGTGTATAATTCAAGAGTGTTACAACCTGCCTGTCATTTTTCAGAAAGTAGAGCAACAAAGCAGACCCCGCAAAAACTGCACAGGCGATGAAGACGGATGAGCAGTTTTGGGAGGAAGGCTGGCTGACACTACAACAGGATAAAGGTTTCTTTTCACGCTTGGCTGCCTTGAACTACGCTGGAAAATGGTCAAATGAGGGAGATAATGAACTTGACAGTCAGTGATGTCCAGTAATACTCCAGATTTCATCTTTGTTCGAACATTATACAATCTGTTGGGTTGTCTGAGTGATTTAACCAGTTGTTATTGATGTGATATTGTAGAAACTGAGATAAATGTAAAATGCAATATAGCAGCACTTGCTGTGATTTTGTCAGTAAAATTTAGGATGTTTAGTCAGTGTTCTGGTTGAAACTTTGCTGTCCAATTTATTTAAAGATGCTGGTATTTCAGTTTTCATCTTTCAAATTCATATTACACTCAGTCTCTCTTAACTAAAAAGCGAAGCCTTATCTGAGTGTTAACTTATGTACAAGCTTAAGGAAAGGTAGTGACTTAGGCATACTTGAACCAATTCACTGGCATTTAGATCAAAGAACACATTTGCATATCTCGTTTTTCCATGCTACTTTGTACCACTTAACTGGATGACCAGTGTTAATTAAACCAGATTACAGTCACATTAAATATCATTTTCACTTTAATCTGTTCCAACATTGTTTTTGCAGAATGAGAGTTATTTGTACGGTATGTGATGATGAGTTAAGGGAGGTGCCGAGGTCACCTGTATTCTGAATTGTTAACATCAGGAGTGTCATGTTTGAGCCAATTCACTGGTATTTAGATCTTTTAACACATTTAGACATCTCGTGTTTTCCATGGTAGTTTGTATAAATTAACCAGGCAATGAGTGTTAAACCAGATTCTGATCGCATTAAATGTCACTTTTTACTTTAAAGTGGTCCAAAATTGTATATATAGACTGGGGAGTTACGTATGGGATGAGGAGGTACATGTAAGCGAGATCACCTGTATTTTGAACAACTAACATAGGAGTCTCCTATTTGAGCCAGTCCATTAGCACTTAGATCAAATACCACATTTAGATATCTCTGATGTGATTTTACCTTAGAAAGTTGGTAGTCTTGCTATTAAAGCACCTTGAAGACTAATTAGCAGTTACAACCCAATGTGCATGAAGTTATATTTTGAACTGAGTTTCAAAGTTTATATGCTGTATATTGTTTGTCTGCTGAGAAGTCATGGAAAACATGAGCTACAATACAATACTTGTCGTGTACTTATGGACTTTATACTGAAAGCAGCCTTTATCATCCTCACTTCTTTCACATGACCTCTGCAGTGGATCATGCTTCCAACATGAAGCATTTATATAGTCAAGTAACAGCTGATCACCTGGAACAGGATACATGTACCTTTGCCCTCTGGAGGACTGGGAAGTAATATGAATTCACTCTTTAGACTTCTCACAACTAGTCACACACACTTATTCAAGTACGTTCCTCTGTGCCTCCCACTGCGCAGGTGAAGTATCTTCTCACTGGTAGCTGGTTACATGTAGTCATCCCCCATTGCTACTTGAAAGTCTCCCATTTTTCACTTGTGTCAATCACAGCAAAATGCGCCCAGAAGACAAAATGATAACATTAGCCAGCCATACCACTTCAAAAGTGAAGTTATTGTGACATTGGCGGCTATACACTGTATAACATCCACAGAATGACTCTGACCAGTGGTTTTGCATTTGCCTTGCCTGCAATTGCCAATGAATCTTTCACCTTGACACTGTCCTCCGCTTTCAACGCCCTGCATCAAAACCACTTGAAGATTCTTCAAGAAATGTTTGTTCAGACACACTCCACAGCTAACCCACAGTAAGCATCTTTGTAAACAGGACAATCACAGATAAAACCATAAATGATCTTGTTCATACAACACTGTAAGATTTGGAACGTCGCAAGTGGGGAGAGGGCAACACGATTTTTGAAGGAAAATGTTATGAAAATGATTTGTCGGCGTTTTTTTTTTGTTTTTAGCAGTGCAAATAAGATTACTGTGCTTTGTGAAACCAGTGAGATTTGAATTTCGACTCTCGCAAAAGGTGTCCTGCCAAAACTACTGCTATTTGCGTAGTAAGTATCCTAATTCCATGACTACGAGCACTTTTTAGAAATAAAGTAGTGTACCCTCGGTGCCTAGAAAATACGAAATTTGATGAATGATAAATTGATTCGCCGTTTGCTGGGCAACTATTAACAAATGTTCACTTTTTGTTGACGTTTGTCGGCATTACTCATTGTGGTGAAATGGCGTAACCACCAGTCATTTTTGACTTCAAATGACATGAAATCCGTTCGCGCCAGGAAATTTTTTTGTCTTATTTTGTAGACCTAAAATAGCTCAACACATTGTATGGCACTAAAATGTTCCGAAACCTGTGCCAGCTGAGATATCGGGATACGAATTTAGCCAATTTTGACAGTTTCAAAAATCACTAAAAGTACTCATCTTATGCGGCTCTAAAAACAGACAAAAAATTATCGAAATCTTTTAAATTTTCATGAATAAAGTAGTCGAAGGTCACACCTGATCAATAACACAGGTTCAATATTTCAACGTTACTTCCACTGCGTAACGTAACTGTCGGAATTTTACTAAAACTGAACTGACGCCACGCTGAAAACTTGTCGGAAACAAATAGTATCCATGGAAACCAAAAGGGGGCGTTTTGAAAAAAAATAAAGGTGGTCTGGAGTCAGTGGGGCCAGGGCCATCCCACAGACAAAATATAAAGAGAATCTGTGACATAGCGTTTATCACCCTCTGCCTGGTCCATTCGCGAACATGCTCTTAAATCGTCGCATTTGCACAGCACTTCAAACTAAGAACCTATTGCCAGGATGAATCGCTCACTGGTTGATGTTGCTTGAACGGAAATCACACTTGTTTTCTAGATTGGGTGTGTGTCAAGCTGGAACTTTGGGGTCGTTTGACTGATCAAAACATTAAGTAAAGCATTGTGTTTATTCGCTTTCAAATGTTAATGAAGTTTAAGGGTAGGTTTTTGATACTTAATACATTTTTGTATTAATTCCCAGAATTACGTCAGCTTGCGTAAATTGGAGATTGCTTTGAAGAACTTGGAATTCCATGTTTACTCCGGTGACCCAAGTTCACACGCGATCTTCTTAATAAGGCAACCTCAGAACACGACCTACTTGATCTAGTACAGCTGTAGGGCCTGGTCAGCTGAACTAAAACGTAGTTTCAGTTTTTGCAACATGAATAATGGTTTTGCATCCGAAGGCATGAATTGCATTATATTCAGTATTGTCTAGGAAATTCGGATGGAGCGTTTTAGGATAAAACCAAAATTGGGAATTTATCGGACATTTATTAAAACTGAGGAGTATGCATGTTAATGGACATTTGCAATATGGAATCGCTCTTTTCAATGGATATTTGGGGCCATCTTTCAAAGGTTCCTTTAGTATTTGGAATTATGTCTTCCCCACGCTTAGTATTTCTGCCACAACTTACTTTAAACACTTGATGGAACTGTGCTCAACCGTCATCTCCAGTCTTGACCGCTCTTCAGACAACGACAGGTTCAAGTTTTTTGGAGAGTTCAACGAACCGTCGAACATGTGATTTCTTCAGTAAGTACAGTTTGAAAAAATAAACTGTCAAATAAAACTTTATCTCAGTGTTACATGGTTGTATTTTAAACGAGTATACATCATAAACCAAACAATAAAAATGTGAAATTACGTGCAGTCACGTTAACGTATTTATCTCCCTAAGTTTATTAGAACAAAACATTAGTAGCCGTTCTTAGAACTAATTCCGTGATAACGTTAGCACGCTTACAATTCACTATTTCAGGTCATGTTTCTAAGCAATTGTCTGTTTTTAACCACCAGCCTTGAGCCAGTGCAGATTGGCGTGTAGCTACGTCATAAGGCAAAGGCATTCAGCGACGGAATATGATAATGAAATGTGTAAAAAGCATAAAGATACATCTATTGCCACAGGCCGTGTGTCCAGGGGGTTGTGGGACGTGGGTCCTAGGGCCGTTGGTGTATAAGGGTTTTAGAATAATCCTGCTTGCACATTGCACACCTTTTAATGAAAGATAACCAAAGAATCCTGGGAACTACAGCACATACTGATTTTGTCGTCATTTTCTTGGTGTTTTTGATCAGCCTAAGGCTTTGCAGCCAGCAATTCTATTATTCGTAGTGGTTAAAGCTGGAAAAAAAACGCCCGGGAATTCTTCGTCAGTAGTGCCTTTGACCTGCTTGGGTACGATTTCTGTGTAGTGTTGAATACAACGTACATGTACCAGTTGCATGGAAAAAGGAAGAATTGGAAAGCTTATCCTGATACATTCTCGTACCGTGCAATCAATTTCTTTCAGTAACTCCTCATCGACAGTTAAAAGTTCAAAGCAATTAAGAAATTTACATGTATCCAATGGGATTGTAAAGCCAAAAACAGCCAAGACCTTACATTTTACGAAGAGAGTGTTCTTCCGAAAAGTTTGGCTCATGCGAATTCTAACGCTTACCCAGACTGCTCTGATAAAATATGTTAACAAATGCTTGTACGAAGCTGGAATATGGCTTAAAAGTCTGATGCCCACCTATGAGAACCCGTGTCCTGAGGGGTTTGGATGGTAGTATAGCCAAGGATCAACAACGGACAACCTACTGGACAGACAATTTTCATAATAATTGTTCAAATTAAAGATAAATTTAGTTCATCTTTCGTAAGAGAACCTTGTTGTTTTCGTATTAGTTTTGCACCATATCGAAATAGGTGCTCTTGTTAAAACTGCAGTTGGTTAGTTAATATTTGCTGCCATATAGGATTTATGAAAATGAGGTGTCTTAACATTATGAGGAAAACATGTTTACAATATAATTTGATAGACTTACATTTAATAAAGTACCATTGCCTTGCCTTACAATTTGTTATCATCTCTCAAGCAACCATTGATTCTGTTACTTATCAGCCATTTTGTTTTTCGAGAGTCGGCCTTGACCTTTACCACAAAATGTGCTCAACCAAGGCCAGTGAAATTCAGCGTGTCAAAACTGCCAGTGAGCCAAATTTGGTTCTTCAATCTGAAGTTTAAACGGTTTTGGGTTAAGGGTGTGGTCTACATAGATAAGATTAGTTTTTTATTAGCTACAGGTATACTGTATTCAGGGAGTGTTCTGTTATTGTTCAAGAAGCTTTATAAATGTAAGAGGTGTTTGTATACTACCATGTAATCAGTCACTTATAAGTTTAATGGATTGGGTGCATTTTTTAATTCTGAATTAATTGTTTAAATTTAGGCACGTCTCAGATAATAAACAAATATACTGCTACTACCACCACCACCACTATCACCACCGCCACCTCTACTACTTCTACTACGAAATTTTGCGATTAAGGGCGTGGGTTTGACAATGCGTGCGTTCCCCCTTGGGTGACAAGCTCGAACCCGAGGTAAAGTTTAGAGAGCTGATAAACAAGTTACTTCCTAGATACGAGTGATGTCCAAAGCAACAGCCAATTAAAGAAATGGACGAAAGTATTTAGTGGAGTGTTCTGAACATCCCTCGACCCCAACACACCTGGACCCCCTCGACCCACCACCCCCTCGTCCCATAATCCCCTCGACCTGCCACTTACATTAACCAAAGCCGGGTTAGGCTCCGTCGATTTATCGACTCGCCTTCGGCTTCACTGGGTCTGTACAGTTGTAGAAACCGCCACAATTAGCAGCAGTAACACGCTTCAAACGCGCCATTAACAATGCGTACATCATCGAATCAGGGACAACACACCTTTTCTGAGAGAAACGGCAGGCTGAGCTCCGAAGCACCGAAAACGGGCCGATGCTTCTTTCAGGGGTTTCAGAACAATCCGTATTTAGCATGCATAAAAATTATATCCGCTGATCGATCGCTCAAAAACGGCTTGAAGTGAAGTCACAAGTGATTGGACACAGTGGAGGTACATGTAAGAAATTTAATCTTCAAAGTTTATGCCTGTTTGGTTTTAGCCTCGTGAAATATAGCTGCAGTTTCTTAGAAATTATGCTAGAATATACGTGGGTATTACTTTTTTCGCAAACGACGACTACACTTAGGATCCAACTATGGTATTGCTCCCATCGCATGACCTCCTTTTCGTCAGTTGAATTCACCTCTTTATTTGATAAGTTTCAATTGTTGTACACTCTAACCACTTGAAGTCGGAGGGTATTTCACTCAGAACTACTAGGTCAGAACCACTACACCTAATTAAAACCTCATTACTTAGTCATTAGTAAACATATACTAACTAAATTTTGAGCAATGTGTTTTAAAAAATGGGCTTCATCGTGATATAAATTTTATCCAAATTCGATATTTATAAAGGGTTCAACAAGTAGTTTTACTTTTTGTTTTACAGAAACAAAAACATTTGTTTACAAATAACCCGCTTAATTTTACAGAAAACATACCAGGAAAGTTTTCCTTGCGGTATATGCTCATCATAATCTAGATCACTGAGGTCTGCACCTAAATCTGACCACTCGGTGCTATCACATCCGTGATCACTGATGATGTCTATATCTAAATCTTACCACTCAATCATCGCTATCTACACTATCATACATAATAAAGAATTGTGAGAGAACAGCATGATCATGCTGTACATGTATAATAATATTTGGCGACTAACGAGATGACTTTCTTCTTAAGGGAAAGAACACCGTCCGATAATACATTCGTCCAATTTCGCTACACTTACCTTGTCCTTCTTTTGGCACAAACAGTCCCAGTAGGATTATAAAATCTGCAACTGTCCGCATTACACTTAACTTTGTCACGAAAGCAGTGCTACAACGAGGAAAAAACATGTCTAGGCATATAGCACTAATTGTTAAATACACAGTGTGGCGCTTCGTAAGTCTAGACGACCTTATTTCCTTATCTTTTTAGAAGTAGTATTTTCCTACTCGTGACAAAGTACCAAAAAGCTGTTTAACTGTTGAGTCATAGGTAAACATTTTGCAAAATACAAGGTATATAGGCTGGTCGGTAATTACGCTATCTACGTAGATAAAAAACATGGATCATGGGCCTGTTCCAAGAAACTGACTTAAGTTCATTTTTGACTTAAGTTAAAGATTTGTCTTAACTTCCAAACTTTGAAACTTCCACATTTGGTCAGTTAGTCAAAATTAAGACAAAATTTATATCAAACTCTTAAGTGAAACTTAAAATCTCTTTTATGAATTGGTTTTGAGACAAATTTAACTTCTATTTTAAAATTAACTAAAATTTAAGATTTGTCTTAGCTAAGTCAGTTTTGTTGGAACAGGCCCCATGACTCAAGGTTATTCGATACAGTGTTTGTCAACTTCCGCATGGGACAAACATCAGTGTCGCCTATCAGCGCTCTTGTGCTTAGTTTTCAAAGATAGTTTGACCCGACGCTTATTCGAAACCCGTCGCTTATTCAACACGACAGTTTTGCATGCCCGACGTTCACTTACTCGTGAGTGTTGTCACCAACTGCATGGTACTTTGGAGAAGATTTAATAAATAAACACTGTTTTGAATAGTGTTTCTTTCCCTTTACAACCATATCCAGTCAAGTGCATGACTGCTTTCTGCTCGTTATATATGTTTTTAAAACAACAGTTACGTTATTCACGACTTTTATCGCTTGCAGTGCATCTATTAAGTAATTTTCAAACATTTTGTTGACTTAAATTTAGTTAACAGGAGTCACTACACTATCATTTAAAACGTCACTCAGGGGCTAAGTTGTTCTTTTTTGAATTACCATGTTATGGTAGTTGCGATATACTTTTCATGTTTTACGCACCATTCGATTTCTGAACAAAAGATATCTCAAGAAGTTAAATAAGTCTGTGTTCTTCTATAAGAGATGAGGTACTGAAGAAACCAAAACTGCACACGACTACTAGCACCTCCTATTGGTTGACGTGTTCTGGTTGTGCTGAGGAGTACATGGGCTAACTGGTTTAAGAAAAATAACGAGCTTCACAGCAATATTTCTGTACCCTGAAGAGGATTTTTGTAACTTTGTAAATATTTTATTTAATGCTGTTAAGTATCAGTCCACGGATCCACCGACCACTGTACAGCCAACAAGCGGCAAGGTGGGGGGTCAACCATTCAGATCCATGTTTAGTCTGATAAATCACATTAGGGATGAGAGAAAATGGGTGAAGTATGACACCACAAAGTTTGGTGGTTTAGGAGATACATGGGAAGTGTTCTTGGGGGCAAAATGAGGCAATTTCTTGCTGTGGAATGAGTCATTTTTGACCAAATTTTCTACTCCAGTTTCTGCTTCAAACAGAATCGTTTCTGAACAATTTTGATATCACATGATAGGTTCGTGACCAATGTCAGTAAAAACGGCACCGACACTGCAATATCGGTTACCATGGTAACACTG